>CM075030.1:9853456-9885691 GCA_037576675.1 Pangasius sanitwongsei | reverse complement strand
TAGGAATGGGATGGCACTTAAGTTCATATGTGAGTCAAGGCAGGTGACCGAATACTTTTGGTAATATAGTGTATCTACTTCTCTATGTATATATGTTATTTATAATCTTATAGATGCATACATATAACATTTTATCTATTTCTTCTGTATGTTTTAATAAAACACTTTGGCCTGCCTTATACTGTATGATGTGGATTGGAAGATCCTTCTCTTTGATGTAGGTCAAATTCAATTGAACTTCAATGCTTGCCAACTAGTTCAAGACAAACAGAAGTGTCTGCTTTGGTAAGCCAGGTGACACTGCCAACACTGCATCTCTTATGTCCTCCACCAACACTGTGTCACTCCAAACCTTTAAAAGAAGAAGATTTTAAAAATTTGATTTGTAAAGTCAAATTCCATACACTACTTTCCAAAGGATTCTTTATCCTGCTCCCAATCAATAGGTAAACCTTGTCAACACCAATTTTGGAATACATTTTGTTACCTGGTCTGACCTCATGAGGCTTGTCATTAACTTAATTACCAATTCAAGGAAAGTAACTTTTGTTCAACTCTGCATAAATGAAAAGGTTTTCTTGATTTACAGATTAGTTATTGCATAATGCCACATAAAATGCCTTCAAAAAAGTCATGTCTAAAACATGATGGATGACGAGGCTGGCAGACACAAAAATAATTCGGTTGACTGAATAGTGAGTTATGCCACAAGCTGAGTCTGAAATTTTTGCTCCAGGTTTGTGTACATGCTTGTCAAAGTTCTTGTATATTCTTGCTAATAGAACTGTTTAGTTCTTGCCAATTGTCAATTGATTAGACTCGAATTTTGTCTGTCTGTGTGACACAATCTGAACCAGAGACTGCTTCTCTAAGGTCAGTGCCAAGGCAGTTGCTATGTAATTGGTGTTTGTCCTCAGCTTCCAGGGAGCTTAGACTTCATGACCATGAATTCTGTAGCATGGTTTGTTAGCCACTTGTAGCCCAAGCTCCATAAAGTGCAAACCAGCTAACTTGGTGGCTATGTTGGGAAAGAAAAAATAAACCCCTAGCAGAATGAGTTACAGGCCCACTATTCTTAGGGTAATGTGGAGGCTGAGGATCGCAGGAGGCTGTGGGACTTAGCTGAAGTTACAAGAAAATGGAAGGGAAAAGCAAGTCTTTCTCCTGTATGTGTGTTAGTGGATTCCAGCTATTTTCACAAACTCTGTGGTCTCCGTGGTAGAGAGCACTGTATAGCGAGGGAGAAACACTCAAACACACTAATCTTGTACAATAATATTTACATGTTATCCCACCCACCCCCACCACCTACTGAAGATGAAATCCAACTAAAAAGAAAAGAAATATAGTGGGAAAAAATGCAAAACAAAGACAACTAAACTGCAATGCCACATATGTCCAATAATGGGTATACTTTTAAGGTAACAGACAAGTGGATGCCAAACCTTGTCAAATTGTACATATTTGCCCTTCAAATTCAAGGTATAGGGTGGAAGTCAATTAAGCCACAGTTTAACAGTGGGAATCTCACTTTTTTCCAGAATAACAGTAGTAGTTTTTTGTAATTAAACTATATGCAAGAAGCTTGTGTTGATTTGAAATTTAAAAAATTACTCCTGGGGAGTCTAAATTTTTCTTGCAGTTGAGTAAAAGAGGCAAATACCCCATCAATGCAGAGATTCCCAAGAGTGCTTATACCTAGGTCCTTCCACTGTAAACCCCCACCCCATCAAGTTGAAACAGTGGAAACAATGGATTGCAAGCAATAGGGGTAAGAAAAGACAAAGTTTGAATCTTAAAATGACTCTTAATTTGCTTCCAGATACGAACCATATTCTGTGACTCTGCCACCCAAGATAAACTTGTCCAGTGTCGGAGGAGACAGAATCACAGCCCCAAGATCAGGTGACATTGTTCATGTACTAGCTGTAGCCAATTTTGGGGGGTCAGTAGAGTTATCCAACTACATTGAGACAATTCACATATTAGCAGCCCAATAATAGAGGTGGAAATCTGGAAGGGCCAGCCCACCCTCTCGTTTGAACTTAAAGATGTGCCTTCTTAATTCCATTATTCTTATAATCCCACAAAAAAGGAAGAAAAATAGAGTCCAGACATTTAAAAGAAGATTTGGGCAGAAAGAGTGGAATATTCTGAAATAGATATGTCATGTAAGGATAGCTGAGACAGATGCAATTGCAGGTAAGGCAGCATTTAATAAAGCTCATGCAATCAATCCAAAACAAAGAGCAATAATCAAAAACCAGGGACAGGCAGAAGTCAATCAACAGACAGGATGTCAGAGAGTAGGCAAAGAGGCACAGAACAAAGAACAAAGTTAAGGCCAAAACCAGCAAAGATCAAGCAGAGAATAAAAAAGCTTGGTAACATCAAAGACACAGAGGAATTGGATGTATACTTTGCAAAGTTCCTGTGAATGAGGGTGGCCGTGAGTGTGTGTAATTGCAAGCAGGTATGCATAATCAAAAGTCCGGTGACTGAGAGCAAAGTAGTATGTGTGTTGTGGGAAATGGAGTCCAGGACGGCCATGTTTGGAGGCTGTTGGGAACTGAAGTCACTAGACTGGGTTGACCTGACAAGATACAGAAATTGAGGCAAAAATATAATTTTAATTGCACTAATTCTACCAATCAGTGAAATTGGGAATCGTATATTAACTTTCAATTTGTATTTTGAAAATATTTCAATTCTGTCCAGAATAATTAGCAAGCTAACATGAGGTTTGGTAACATAGAGGGTAGTTATATCATCTGCATAAAGAGATATTTTGTTAATTGTACTTGATTATACTGAAACCTTGAATATCAAGGTCAGAACGAATAGCCTCTGCAAGGGGTTCTATGGCCAGTGTAAATAAAAGAGGTGAAAAGGGACAGCCCTATCTTGTGCCCCTGAAAAGTGGAAAGTGAGAAGATAGCGTTTTGTTGGTTAGTACTTGTGTTGTAGAATTTTTATATAAAAGTTTTATACATTTCCGAATTTTAACCCTTTTTAGCCATCTAGAGAGATTATTATTAGAGATAAGTTCATCTTGACCCGCTCTATGGTGGTGCATTATATTAAGCAGACACCTTGACACCTATTGTGTACACAATTTCTACCAGGAATAAATTTGTTCTGGTCAGGATGAATTAGCCCACCAATTAGCCTGCCTAGTCTATTTGTGAGGGTCTTAGTCAATAACTTTTGATCTATATTGAGAAGAGAGATGGACCTATACCCTCCAACCTCTTCTAGGTCCTTGTCCTTTTTGGGAATGACTGTTATAACTGCTTTGTTGAGAGTTTGTGGCATAAATCCAACCTCAAATGTATGTGAAAACATTTTTAATAAATAGGGAGAAAGAACATCTGCAAATGTTTTATATAATTCAGAGGATAATCCATCTGGGAATGGTATCTTGCCTACTTTTAAGGAATTTATAGTATTTTGTAATTCCTCCAGGGTTATGTCTTCATTTAGAAAGGTCCTCTAGGGAAAGAGAATGAAGATTACAACTGCTTAAAAACTTATCAATAGCTTGAGGGTTATTACAAGACTTAGAGGAATAAAGAATTGTATAAAATTCCTTGAAACATTCATTAATATCAATAGGTACGATGCAATCCGAATTTGTTCATGATTTTATGAATTGTCCAGTCATTTTCTAATTTATGTAGCTGCCTGGCATGTAATTTATGTGGTTTCTTCCCAAACTCAAAATATTTTTTTTTTGTATAAAGAAAAGACCTATATATTTTAGCTGATATGATTATATTCCTTCCATAACTGTAGAATATATGCATTTAAAAAAAATCTCTTGAAGTCGACAGTGGAGAACTCTTAGAGGATGATCTATCCAAATAAGGATCAAGCACACAATTGAAGTAATAAGGTTGGTCTGGGATATATTTTTAATCACGGAAAACAACAACAAAAGAAAATTGGGATATCAAAATTAGGGCCATAGACATTCACCAAAGTAATAGGCAAGGAATCTATCTCTCCAGATACAGTAAGATATCGACCCTTGCTGTCTGCTCATTTAAGTTTAAATGGGACACATTTCTGGATCAGAATAGCAATACCTTGCCTTGGCAGAAAAATAAGAGTGGTGGATATGCTCTATCCATCGCACATCTCAATTTAGTATGTGGATCATTTTTCAGGTGTGTTTCCTGAAGGAAAATTATATCTGCAGACAGAAACTTTAAATAAGAAAGTATTCTGCCCCTTTTAACAGGTGGACTCAGACCCTTGACATTTCAGGAGGCGAAAATAAGCCCTTTTTGTCTGTTAACCGAAGTTATAATAATGTCTGGCATCATTGCAAGCAAAGCGATTTATCAGTATCACCACAACCTTTATAACCGTAATTATAGAGCAGGCTACCCCTTCCCCAACAAACATGAATAGAAAACCCAATGTCTGACTGACACAAGACAACATGCAGTGTGACCCCAAATACAGAAGTACAATAGATAAATAATGATAACTCTGAGGACAACAAACAAAAATATCTAATAAAGAAATACATTCATTATATAAAAACCCTCATATATTCTGTGTTAACTTGACAGTAACCTTCCAAATCCAGACTGTTATAGCTCTTCAAATAACACAATTACTGAGGGACATTTGTGATTTAGTACCCATATATAATTGGGAATTAGTTACAAAATGAACTATCCTTTTGAACTTTTCACCCTATACTTCTCAAGACAAGAGGTCATGGGCAGAGAGTCTTCACTCACCAGATCTGGCCAGATCATACCATCTCTATAACTGACAAACCTGCTAGCCTGATGACACAGATCCAAAGCACTTTTTAGCAAAGTTATCTGCTTTGTCTGGATCAGCAAAGTAATGTTCTTTGCCCTTGTAGAAGATTTGTAGTCTTGGAGGATATTGCAGACCAAAATTCACTCCTGGTTTATCTCTCAAAAGCTCTTTCTGTAGAATCTCTTCCAGCTTGTTGGCATAACGATTCTGGCGAGTGCAGTGAGCGCGATCAACAAGCGGGAGCTTCTCCAGTGATATTGCCTCCATCAGGAGATGTGTGACAAAGTCCCTGGGTTTCTTGCCAGATTCCACCCCCCCTTGACGTGTAGTATCCAGAGGTTCTGTCTCCTACTGCAGCCTTCGAGATCGGTGCATTTGTCTGTGAGATGATCCACCACCTTTTTAATTGCCCGAGATGCTTCAACTTTGATCCTGTATCCAAAGATGTAGAACCATTGTTTTCCATACTAGTTAGCTTGGTGGCGTTTTCGTCCACAGTGTTTTTAAGGGCTGCAATAGCTGAACTGGCCTCACTTTTAAAAGTGATTCTATTATTTCACCGATCTCCATTTTAAGTGAGCGTAGTTCTGTGTGGAGGAATGCGACTGCAACTAACAGTCTTATTCCCCAAATCTAGGGCAATTTCGCAAGCAAGTCCGAGGCAGCCATGGCCTGATCGGGATTTTGTGTGGTCTACCCACCATGATTGGTCAAGAAATTTAAGCACAGAAGATCGACTAACAGGTAGGTAAATTTATTTATTATTATAATTTATTTATGAAACTTATCAGTATAATAAACCTACAGAATTAGTTCAAAGGGAATTTTAATGGTTTGTTTGTGGAGCTATCGTGTATCACACACTACTCGCATATGGCGGAACCGGAAGTCCTTTTAATCAACAGTTTTGAGTAACTGAAATTTCGTTTACAATATGGCCAAATAATTTATTTATTTACAAAGGTGCATCCAGTGAAATTGGCTTCCCTTCTTGCTTTTCATCTTCTTCTGATGACCTTTCATATTTTCAGAAGTTATATTCATGAAAAATGTTTGATTTGTCATGTCTGCTGATGATGTTGCTAACTCTACTGTAGTAACAGTTACAGTGAGACTGTTGCTAGTATTGGAATTTTATGTGGCGAGCACAGACAAGCTGAGTGATACAAAGACTGAAACATCCCAGTGTGGTGATACTAAATATAAGCATTCTTGGAACACTGCTCACCCAATCAAATTAGTGGACTGGAACTAACTGTTGTATAATATAATAATAACATTGTTTACCATTCTCAGATGGCCTGGTCGAGCGGTTTAATCAAACCCTTAAAAATATGATTTGGAAGTTCGTACACGAGGACACTCAGAATTGGGATAAGTGGCTCAAACCCCTATTATTCGCAGTACTCGATGTTCTGGAAGCCTCCACAGGGTTCTCCCTGTTTGAATTATTATATGGACGCAAGCCTCGCAGCATCTTAGACATCATCAGAAAAATCGGGAAGAGGGACCTTCAGAGAGCAAGAGTGAGATTCAGTATGTTCTTGACCTGAGACCAATCCTAACAATAATGCAGATGCAGACTAACCTGTTTTTTCACAGTCAATTAGATGTCCTTGTCAAAAAAAGATCTACAATTCGCATGCAGTACTACTGTGTACCAACAGCTGACTGTTCAGAACTACCCCAAGGTTTTATGCATTGTGAAATGGTGTCATCTCCAGGAAAATGACAAGATCTTGATGTTATATTGCATCTCCAGGGACAGTCATCAGCATACCAGTGGTATGAAAAGTCATGTGAGGACATGACCTCACTCAATGAGAGAACCAAGCATGTCGCCTGAATCTAGGTTAATTTAGGTTTCCTGTATCTGTGATCAGAAAGCCAATATCAGAATGTTTAATTATATTCATGTTCTTATTAAACATTTTTGTCAATTAAGAAAGAAAGAAAGAAAGACATTGGTAATGAAATAACTGCAAGATACAAAGACAAATGCAAAATGTGACAAATACTCAAGCTGAAAAATGGCTGAACTACAAAACATGCAGTAGAAGCAGGTCATCAAACAAGATACTAATCCTGTTGTGTTTACTCCACGTGTCTTATGATGTCATCAGATACACGCAATTAACATCAAGTACTAACAATGACACTAAGGTCTTTGATTTGTCTAGCTCTTTGAAGTTATTAGCTATTTTTTAATGAGAAAGAAAGAAAGAACCAAATAAACAAATGAACACACAAACAAAAGCACTTGAATGCAAAATGCCATGTACCATATTGAGTATGAAATAATGGCGTCTACACCATACATCACATGTCAAACATAAGGCCCAAACGCAAAATCTGAAGGCCAAATCTCATTTTAATTGCCCTGTGTGAACTTGGAAAAAATATAATACTGAAATGACTCTTAGAACACTACTGCTCAAAATTTTCACACTATCCAGAAATCACAGCAGATCTGTAACAAAGCATTTGCCATTGTACAGTATGCATGGGCTCAGTAAAATCATCGCCTGTGTACTACACTTGATGTAATTTGTATCTAAAAATGATTCAGAACCACATTGTGTGTTGTTCTGGCAGTGGTGTAACCAGAAATTAATTTTGGTGGGATGAGGAAATATACAAAATAAAATCACATTTGTTCTCATGATCTGTACAATTGAATGGCATTCCATAAAATACTTTTATGACAGTTCCACTGAAAAAGATTAAAATAACATGTTGATAACAAGGAAAAATTACACCTTATATTATAAAGACTGATATACTTTTCTTTTGCAGTAAACTCCAGCAAGCTACTTCACCAGCTCTCACCTCCATATCTCTGTGCTTATAGCGTAGCTATCTGGCTAGTAGCTTTTAAACAGGAGCAGGAGGTATGTATCATCCCAATTGGCTAATCCTGTTTCTCATCACAGCAGCTGGCATTCAATAAAATGTGATTTTAAAAAAATGCATTCATTAAAAGAACTTTTATTTTAATCAATGTAATAAATGTGCTCTTTAATAGTTTGTTAGCCTTTCTTTTTTAGATAAGTAAAAAATAAAAAAGAGCTGCGAGCTACAATTATCGAGGTTCAAGCACTTTAAGAACTTTACATGCATGTGTAAAAAGATATTATGTATACCAGTTCCATGATTTTAGGACATATTAAGAAGTTAAAAGCAAAAATAGTAATTTTTTCATATCTCGTGTCCAGTAGGTGGCGCAGTTCAGAAACTGCTCATGTATCCTCAGGTCATATTTGTTATAAGACAGACCAAGTTTGGTGTCAATACACCAAATATAACTTGACGTTAATTTGGGCATGCTTTCCATCATATTCGTTGATGCATTATACTTTATACATATTGGTCTATCAAAAATCTTTGAATAACGTTTGGTCTTCATTGTCTGAAATAATCTGATCAAAATCTAGGAAAAGTAGGTTTTTCCAGAAATTCAAAATGGCTTGACGTCCATCAACTTGAATTCTATAACTTTTTGTTGGCATGGTCTGAAGATGATCTGAATCGATGTTCTTGAAAATTGGACAAACGGTCTAGGAATTTGAAAAAAATAGGTTTTTAAGAAAATTCAACATGGTGAAATAAGTGCATTCGACTCGGCACGAGCCAAGGAATCAGATGAAAAAAGAATTTCGTTTCTACCTCTTACAGTTCAAAAGTTATTAGTATACAGTTTGGTTGGTCTATCACACACAAAATCCATAACTTATTGCTGGCATGGACTGAAGATGATCTGAGTCATATTTGGTGAAAATCGGACAAACAGTCCAAAAAGCAAAAATATGCTTTTTTTTTTTTCCATATCCCGTGAACAAAAGGTGGCACTGTTCCAAAACTGCAGGTACGCTCAAATCATGATGGCTATGACATATGCCAAGTTTGGTCTGAATATCCTAAAGCGTTACAGAGATATAGCCTCACATACATTTTGGCATGCTCATTGCCTAATTCGTTCACATATTAATCAAGAATGGTTTGACTAATCAACTTGAATTCCATAACTTTTTGTCGAAATGGTCTGAAGATTATCTGATTCGATTTTCATGAAAATCAGACCAACAGTCTAGGATAAGTTCGAAAAAGTAGGTTTTCAAAGCATTTCAAAATGGTGGACAGCAAGTTCAGCTGACCATGGCATAATTGATATAATTGTTCTCGGCATGACCCAAGGAATCTATCAAGACAGTCTCATGACAATAGGCAAAAATAGTCAAAAGCTATTAGCATTTTTTTTAAATTCCATTATAATTTTTGACCACAGGCGGTGCTGTCCTGAAACTTTTTGTGTACCTTCAGGGCATAGTGCCATTGACACATACTGATTTTCATAACAACACGCCAAGACAGTTGTGACATACAACATTTCACAACTAAATTCAAAATGGCCAACACGCAAAATGGCCAACATAGGAACATTTCATATCATTTGACTCGGTATGCCCCAGAGAAGCTAAAGATCCCAGTTTCAGTAGTTTAGGACAAACCGTTCAAAAGTTATAATTAATTTCTTTTTTACATATCTCATGAGCACTAGGTGGTGCTGTTCCGAAACTGTGCAGGTACCCTCAAGTCGTGATGGCTATGAAATGTACTAAGTTTGGTCTGAATACTCAAAAGCATAACGGAGATATAGCCTCACGTCCATTTTGGTGTGCTCATCGTCAAATTCGTTTGCACTTTATTTGAGAACGGTCTGACTAATCAACTTTTTGGTTTTTCTAAAAAAAAAAAAAAAAGTAGGTTTTTCAGAAAATTCAAAATGGCGGAAAATCTGGTGGGGCAGAAATTGAAACCATGGTATGGTTTCAGTGGTGCTGTCATGAAATTTGTTGCATAGCCTCAGGCCAAGGTCCTGAAGATGACTGAGCACTGACACAAAACTTGGTAAAGTCATTGCTGCGAGATACAGCCTCACTTGCTGTTTGGCGGCTTTGCTGTCAGATTTGTTGGCCCATTACAGACAAACCGTTTGGAGTATTCAAAATCATTTTTTGTGAGCCTTACTCTGAAGATGACTTGTGCCAAATTTGGCGATGATTGGACAATATTTTAGGAGTAGCGAAAAAACAGTTTTTGATAAAATCCAAGATGGCAGAAAATCTCCTTGAACTCGACTCAACCGAAGGAATCCATTGATGCCTGGGTTTTAAATTTTGGCCACATGGTTCAAAAGTTATGACCATAAAAGTACTTCCAAATTAGGCCCAAATTTGCTCTAGAGCGTTGGCAGCACTTGACTTAAATTTGGTCAGAATGTTCCTTAGACCCTCCCCAATCAGTGTGCCAAATTTCACAACTTTTTACTAGACGGTTCTATGGGCTGCCATAGACACCCTAACAAGAAGAAGAAGCAAAAGAATGAGAACAAGAATGGTTTGATTAATCTACTTAAATTTCATAATTTTTCCATGATCTGAAGATGTTCTGATTCAATTTTCGTGAAAATTGGACGAACGGCATTTCATATCATTAGACTTCGTATGCCCCACAGAATTTAAAGAGAACAGTTTCAGGATTTTACAGCAAACCGTTCAGAAGTTATAAGCAAAAAAAAATGCTTTTTTCATATCATATGAGCACTAGGTGGTGCTGTTCTGAAACTGTGCAGGTACCCTCAAGTCATGATGGCTATGACATATACTAACTTTGGTTTGAATATGCTAAAGAGTTACGGAGATATAACCTCATGTCAATTTAGGCATGCTTGCCATCTAATTCGTTTGTGCATTATTTGAGAATGGACTTCAATTCCATAACTTTTTGTTGGCATGGTCTGATGATCTGATTAGATTTTGTTTCTAGCCCTTACGGTTCAAAAGTTATTAGCATAAATAAATGGAATTTTAACCTGTTGGTGGCGCTAGAGGGTTTGAGATAGTGACTCTAAACTTGCATTGGTAACATTTCAGCCTGTCCTCTATCTGAGTTCCAAATTTCATAACTTCCCCATGTATGCTTCTATAGGCTGTCATAAACTCAAGAACGGAAAAAGAAGAAGCAGAATAATAATAAATATAGCTGCAAGCAGCAAATACAAAACCAAGCACAACAGAGGCAACATAAGGAGCTAAGCAAGCATCAGAGCATGGTCATGATTTTACAAATCAAATTTCAGTGCAATAGGCAGTAGTGTTGCCATGGTATTGCATAAAACACTATGCGGTGCTTATGTCAACTTTGACAATACGGAAACGGTTTGAGATATCAAAGTTTTATTCAGCAAGAATTCCATAACTTATTGTAGTGAAAATTGGACAAACGATCCGAAAAGTAAAAATATGCTTTTTTCATATCGTGTGAACACTAGGTGACACTGTTCTAAAACTGTGTAGGTACCCTAAATATGACTATGAGATACACCAAGTTTGGTCTGAATACGCTAAAGCGTTATGGAGATATAGCCTTTGATACCTTTTTGCCAGCATGGTCTATCAATGATCTGAGTCAAATTTGGTGAAGATCTGATGAACCGTATAGGACGAGTTCGAAAAAGGTTTTACAGAAAATTCCAAATAGCAGAAAAGTTGAAAAAAATTTAAACCATGGTATGCATTCAACTAGGCACGAGCCAAGGAATCAGGGGAAAAAATTTGTTTCTAGCCGTTATGGTTCAAAAGTTATTAGCATAAACATGAGAGCAAATTTGAGCTGTTTGGTGGCACTAGAGGGTTTGAGATAGCAACTCCAGATTTGCTATGGTTACATTTCAGACTGTCCCCTATCTGTGTGCCAAATATCATAACTTTCCTATTTTATATAACTTTTGACCAATAGATGTGCTGTTACCAAATTGATATGGCATTGTCTGTGGATGGTTACAATGGCACTTTCATCACAATAAATCAAAGAGTTGCACAGATACAGCCTCAGATCCTTCTTTCTCTGAAAAACTACATTATATAAAACAATTAACATGCATGTAAAACGTAACAGCGCCACCTGGTGTCCGATTTTCTTTCTTTTTTTCTCTCTCTTTTTTTTTAGATTTTGTACACACCTCTCAGCCAAAAGGCAAATAGGTCTACGTTTTGTTTTGATCAGCCTTTGGTAACCTTGTCTAAAACTGCTGAAATGTGATTGCCAGATGGCAATGTTTTTAACACAACTGTCCTCATGGACAACGATGGATATGGACATAAACGCTGCATGCCAATTTTTAAGGCAGTCGGACCAACAGGTCAGTTCGGTCTATCAAGATGAATATACGCTAAAGCGCTATGGAGATATAGCCTCACGTCCATTTCGGCATGATCATCGTCGAATTTGTTCGAGTGTTATTTGAGAACAGTTTGACTAATCAAATCAAATTCGATAGGTTTGTCGGCATGGTCTGAAGATGATCTGATTTGATATTCATGAAAATGGGATGAATGGTCTAGGAGGAGTTCAAAAAAGTATTTCAAAATGGCAGACAGCAAGCAAGACCATGGCATAATTGGTATCATTGTTCTCAGCATGACCCAAGAAATCTATCAAGACTAGTCTCATGACAATAGGCAAAAGTAATCAAAAGCTATTAACATTTTTTAAAAATTCCATTATAATTTTTGACCACAAGGTGGTGCTGTCCTGAATCTTTTTGAGTACCTTCAGGGCGTAGTGCCGATGACATACCGATTTCGCCACGACACGAAGTGCCGAAGTCGAAGATGATTTGAGCAAAATTTGGTGAAGATCCGACGAACGGTCTAGGAGGAGTTCGCGAAAGTATGCTTTTCAAAAAATGAAATCAGAGATATTCGTTTTGTTCGTCCTGAGCCAAGGATTCCAATTATTTAAGACATTTGAGTCTGTGATAAACAGTTCAAAGTTACCGACATTTTTGTATTATTTTTTTTTTAATCACTGTAGCGCTACCGTGTGGCCGATCGGGCGAGACTTTGCGCCGTTGTAGACTGCTGGAGTACTACCATCCCTCAAAGTTTCAAGTCTCTAGGCCTTACGATTTGGTCTGCACGATCAGTTTTAGTACAGAATAATAATAATAATAATAATAATAATAATAATAATAATAATAATAATAATCATCCTTACAAAAACAACAGGGTTTCAGCGCTTCGAAATTGAACCCCTAAAACTAGACTACGATTACGGCCCTTCAAGGTCTCACTAAAGTGCTGATTGGGTGTTCAAAGACACTTAGATACACGCTTTTGCCTTCGTCGGCCAATCAGAAGTCAATATGTCTGTAACTTCATGGACCAATAAGATTTGCAGTCTTTCTGACAGGACCTCAACAGTGTTGCAAGCCAACCCATCTGGCTACCGTACTAACTTGCTTGCGAGTGGATGAACTACTTCGCGCTTTGTTCTACAAAGCCATCAATTCTATCAAGTGACCTTTCTTTCAGTTTTTGATATGATCTTCCGATTTTCTTTTTCACGTATAGGTTAAAAGTATTTGTATTTTCTGACATCCTCAGCGTTTGTGTGCGGCTTTGCCCAAACTACTTTGTTCGTTCTGTTGCTAGCTAGCGGTTTGGCTATTGTTCCCCAAGTGTTACTGAGTGTCCTCCCCGCTGACCAATCGGATATTGTTTTTTTTAATCTAACCAAGATAGGCGGCTCGGGTACCAAGATGTCGAACCGAATGGTGTGCAGAGAAGCGAGCCACGCCGGCAGCTGGTACACCGCCTCAGGTAGAGCCAGGGGAAAGGGGGCCGATGTCCTGCAAGCTAGCTAACATTAGCTAGCTGGCGTTGAACGGGCGGGGGTTGCGTGATCAGCTGTGAATTTTTAAATACCTCGGTCTACATAACAAGGCCTTGGTTTTCATTCGAGTGCTCGTCGATGTTATTACTTTGGTTGGCAAGTATTATTAACACTAACTTTTAGGGCCCAGTGGCAGCTGATCAGGTCACATGGAGTGATTCGTTTAACGAATACTCACCTTAGTTTGGTTATGTATTGCTGAGTGAGTTTAGGTACAAAGGCGCTTGCTAGCTAAGAATGTTTTTGGCTAACCCGTAAGCTAAAAATGTGTCGAAGGTTTGCGTAACAGCTCTAATTTATTACGTTACAAGTGAATTTACTTAGTAAAGCAGTGTCAGATAAAAAGCAAACATCACTTGATGGCCTTGATGTTGCGAACATCTTTTAAATTGATTTTCCTGTTGGTGTCCAACGTAGCATATGAGTAGCTATTTGTTGTAGCTAGCTAGCCATTGTACGAAGAAAAAATCACACGAGCACGCCTGCGAAGGTTTTCGATCATTAGCTACCTAGATGTGTCAACACGGGCAAGATATCGTTCGTCTAAGTCTATCCTCTGATTTGGGCTCTTGGCTCGCTATGCTGTTTCCAAATTGGCATCTTATTAGTCAGCAGATTTTGAAGCTAGCTTAAAGTGTGTCAGTTTGCTGGCACTAGCAAATCAGAACTTATTTTACTGCCTGGCCTTTGTCTACATGCTCCTGGCAAGCAAAACCTGACCCCTTCTGACGTCAGTGTAGCTAATAGTCCGTTCAGCGTTGTCAGCTATTAAGGTACTTAAAACATGTTTTTACTTCTTTGTGAGTTGCGTGCACTCGAATCATTTAATCACCAGTGTAAAAAGTGCGATTATTCGGTATTAGCCTCTCATACATTGCAGTGTGCTAGGGTATTGCAAAGGATTGATATCAATGAAGCAATGAAGGCAATGGTGATGTTTTAAATCAGCATAAATTCATTATCGTCTAAATCAGAAGTTCAGTACATTACTGACAAGCAAGCACTCACTGGTAAGCTGCCATAAATAGAATATTACACCAGCATGTCCTTTAAGAGTTTGCCACAAGATGCAAACACCTGGTAAACATTAAGAACACAAAACCAGGTTGCAGTCTGCTTAAAAAAGTACATAATAGCTTGGAGAATTCTGGGACAACTGGAACCCTGTTGACCATACATTTCACTTTCTGAAGACAAAACAATTAAAAAGTTACAATGAAATACTTGTGAAGGCATTCAGTCCAGCAGTTCTTCAAAAAAGGATGCTAATCATGTGATTGTATGTGACCTCAAGTACTAAACATCACAATAAGGGTTTTAATTCTTCTGGCTCTTTGTAATTAGCAGCTATGTATAAGTGTTTATATATTTGAGAACTAAGTTCTTGAGGTAGTTATTGGTTGCATATAAATATCTTACATTGGCACAAATGTTTACTAAAATATGGCTTTTGATATAAATAAACTGGGAAAATCTGGGAGAGAGGGGTGGTAACATGGCATGAATGAGCTGCCGTAATTTCACAAATTGCTATATACACCTGAATCGTCTTGTGAGGAAATTGATAAATGTTATGCAGAGTTAACAAATGTAAAGAGATTTATGCCATCTGATTTTTTTGCTGGTTCTGTGGTGTTTGGACTGTTTAAAATGTGCAAAACTTTTGTGGGATTTGGTAAATACACTGTTCTGTAGGGAGAGTGTGAAATGTTGGATCATTTTCAGGTATTCCAAAAGCAGCTGTCTTACCCCAGTCCCATGTTTTGCTTGCCTGTAATTC
Organism: Pangasius sanitwongsei; assembly: GCA_037576675.1. Lineage (NCBI taxonomy): Eukaryota > Metazoa > Chordata > Actinopteri > Siluriformes > Pangasiidae > Pangasius > Pangasius sanitwongsei. The sequence goes on along the minus strand of CM075030.1, from coordinate 9,870,393 downwards.
CAATTAAGTAGGCTAAAAGCCACAAAAAATGGGTAACAAATAGTCTGGCTAGTGTCTTCATATATGAAGTGTTCAAATGTGAAGTGATTGCATATTGTGTTAGTGTTATAGTATTTGTGCTGCACAGTAATGTATTTTGCTTAGTTTTGTCAGTGTTTCCACATCCATTTTTATTTCTGCGTCTGTTTGTATGGCTTGTTTTGGAAAGATCTAGCATTTGTTGAAGTTAATTAATTTGTGTATTAAAATATTTCCTACCAACAACCAGACCAGGTCCACAGTTTACCTGTATAGTGCAGCTGGTGGTGGGATGTGGAAAAATGTAGTACAGGCCACAGCATTGAGGTGCTTTGCGCTATAGTGAAATATTTTAAAGTATAGTGTGTTGCGTTTAAACAAACCAATAGGGAGTAGAGTTGCTACATCCCAGTCGTCATCTAATAGTGTACATGTGAATACAACCCCAAGATTATTTACATTTATTGCATTTGGCAGATGCCCTTATCCAGATTGACTTACATTTATTTCATTTTATATAACTGAGTTGAAGGCAAAGGGCTTTGCTGAAGGGCCCAGCAGCTGCAGTGTAATTTCAAATACACACATCCTAAGCAAGCTTATATGTGACTAACATCGCTGCAGCAGAAAGACATACGGCTAAAGGCATGCTTTAAAATTTTTGGTATGACTTAACAGACCTGCAGAGCAGGTATCATAACAGAATAATTTTTCTTTCAACTGCCTTGAAGCCAGATAGCCAGAATAATGATCAAAGGCACACAGAGCCCTGGGGAAAATTTGTAAACTCACTCAGCAAACTTGCACAGCCTTAACTAGTGAACTAGAATTAGCTAGCTAGATTCCTATTATTGGTTTTGTATTCAATAACAGTCAAATTAATGTGTACAATACAATTTTTATTCTTATTACACTTCTGTAATACTTGAAAGACCTCAATAATGGCAACAGATACAATTTGTTTTAGGGCTGCAAAACTAATCCACAAAATAAATAGATCTCTGATGTGCTACATCACTTGATTTAGACTAAAAATGCATTTGATGGAAATGACAGAGCACGTAACAGCACTAGATAACAGCACTCCAAAGTATTGGAGCTTTCTACATTATGCTACACTGTTGGCTTAATGACATTGTATTTTCATGTGAATGTGAATATTTTGATTTGTAATAATTTGTTTATGGGAATGTGAGAAACAGGTACAAGCACAATGTACCAGCTTGAATCATGCTTATTAACGGCTGGCTTTTACTCCCTTATCCGTTTTTTTCTAGCTGTATTGCACATTTATGGCCATATTTATCAATCATTCCTGCCCTACAAGAAAACATTATCTCAACCTACCTTGGCCAAAAGTCAGTAGTTTGTATGACCATTCAATGGGTTGAAAATGAACATGGTATCAAATGAGTGATTAGTTTACAAGCCAAAAGTTTTCTCCTTTCAAAACTAATGTCATGAAACATATGATTCAAGATTTTATTTGTCATATACACAGTTATATACAGTATATAACTTGCAGTGAAATGAAAACTTGGCCTACTACTCTTTCGACTGTGCATTTAAATAACTAAATTGAAAACCAGATATAATAAGAAATATTTGTACAGAAATGTGCAAAAAACGGATGCACAAAATATGCAAGTATGTTACATGTAGTGCTGTGGCGTTTCAGTGGAGTGCAGAGTGACTGGAGAGTCTTTATGGAGTCCTAAAGGATCCGAGTGGTGGACATATCCGTATTGAGGAGTCTGACGGCCTGAGGGAAGAAGCTCCTCCTTATGCAATGGGCAGCGTGTAGTGAAGCTATTTGAATCAGTTTATTTCTAAGTAGTGAAAACTAAGAATCAGCCCGATTCCACACATCAAAAAAATTATTCACCTCGCATACGCATGGCATGCAAAATGAATTTAGCATTGAAGTGTTTCAGTTAGCGAGGCAGGCAGTGGATATTGGACTTTGTTTTGAATTTGTCTGGTCTGGTAACATAAGGTAGGATATTTAGTTGTATAAAAAGTGTCCAAAACCAGTAATACTGTCACCTTAGGTTAGTATGCAAGTCTTGTTTGGTCTGAATATGCACTTGATAATGTTCTAATGCTGTGACAGATTGTCTGATAAATATCAATAATGTTGTATTGCAGTTAGTGACCTGTTATTTAATTAAGCCTTGTTAAGAGGCATTATGTTTTATGTTGGCATTTACAAGGGCACGATGGCTTAGTGGGTAGCACTGTTGCCTCGCACCTCTGGGGTTGGGGTTTCGAATCCCACCTCCGCCCTGTGTGTACAGAGTTTGCATGTTCTCTTGTGCTTCAGGAGTTTCCTCCAGGTACTCTGGTTTCCTCCCCCAGTCCAAAGACATACATTGTAGGCTGATTGGCATTTCCAAATTGTCTGTAGTGTGTGAATGTATGTGTGATTGTGCCCTGCGATGGGTTGGCACCTCATCCAGGGTGTCCCCTGCCTTGAGTCTCCTGGGATAGGCTCCAGGTTTCCTGTGTAGGATGGGTGATGGATGGATGGATTTTAGCATTTAATATGTATTTTGAAGAATAAACTAATGTTATCAAATAATCAGTGGGGAAAAAATCAACAATAGAGTAATTGATTAACAAAAAAATCGTCATACTTAAGTACTTATTAAGTACTTTTTTCCAGCCCCTTTAGGCATCCTATATATAGTGCTTGTCATATGGTTTGGGATGCAGCCTGAGGGGAGCATTACAAATGATCCAGAAGTCAAAGTTCTCCTTTATTTAGGTGCCTCGTACTGAAAGATAATGCACTGAATGAATGAAATTGAACAGCAAGTCCAATAATAGAAATCTTGGTAACACAGTGGCTTATAAATGCTGTATGAATGAGTATGATTTTGTAGATTTAAGATGTCCCCAGCTGTTTTCAGAGCAAGGTGAGTAATCAAGAACATGAGGTGTTATAATTTTCACAGTGGGTCTTATGGTAAATATAACTCTACTAGTATTTACCCAACTTATATTTATTTAGTAAATCATTTACTCGTTAGTAAATGACAATTAAGAGTTCGTCTAGTAGGTTAGTTTACCACCTTACACAAATATTGGTAATATAAGTAATGGACATATTATATTATGCCTGTGGGCAGCAGTCTTTCAAATTAAATAAAGAAAGAATGCCAGTAAAACAAAAACAAGGAAATTCTGACCAAAGTATTGTGAGTTTTTCCACCCAATTCCTAAAAGAATAAAAATATAAGACTTTATGATATGTGTTTTGACCAATAGATCAATATTTAGAGCACTAAATATAATACTGAACTCTTGTTAGTTAACCTGTTGTTGTTTAATGAGTTGTAATCTGGGTTTTGTTTTGTTTTTTTCCCCTTTCTTTCTCTTACTTAAGGATCCCAGCTGAATGCACAGCTGGAGGGCTGGTTATCTCAAGCACAATCTACATTAGGACCTGCTAGAGCCATTATAGCACCGTATGTGATAATTTTATAAAAGGAGAGCATTTAAAAAAATAATTTGTTGAATTTTAATTTGTGATCTAATATGTCCTGCATTCATTTTGCTAAGTTGGTTTTGACTTTGATTTCCTAACACAGCCTTTTTTTTGTAGCTTTACACTGACCATGGTAACCAATTAAAAACAGTTGTTTTATGTATGAATATAAATTTATATAAATTTGTATTTATAATTCATATAAATTAGCCCTGAAATTCTTACTGATGAGCTTTAAGCCCCACCATCTATTTTTGCAGACATGCTGGTTATACCTATTGTGGTGCTTGTGCAGCACATGCCTACAAGCAAGTGGACCCTTCTATTACGTGAGTTTAAATGATTATGTACTGCAGTGTTGAGGTGAAGTTCTTCACGTAAGACTAACTGACAGCATTCTTGTTTGGTAGCCGAAGGGTATTTATTCTTGGACCTTCCCACCATGTGCCCCTGTCTCGATGTGCTCTGTCCCCTGCTGAGGTCTACAGAACACCACTGTATGACCTGAGGATCGACCAGAAGGGTAAAGCTCTGATAGCATTTCATTCAACATGTCAGAATTATTAAAATGCTTTCCTTTTATTTTATTTTATTTAATTATTTTTATTTTTATAAAACATAAAGGTTATTTGGACAAAAAATTGTTTTAGTCACAAATTACTATTTCTTGTAGCCTATCAGAAAGTTGATATTGAATTTTGGACCAGTCTGGTCTTAACCACAAAACATTTAGCCACAAAATCTCCAAGCAAGATAGACAGCCACTGTATGTAATGTCAGCTGATGAACAATTGTTTGGTTATAGTATATTTTGACAGGCTTGACTGCTGTTAAATAAATATCTATGGATATGATAATGCAGTTGATGTTAAAGATACTGAAAGTAAGTAACTAATTAGTTTGTAATTAAGTAAGAAAGAGCAATCTGTATATAGTCAAATCAGGAAAGCCAAAATCTTTCTGCTAACACTGTCTGTGAATCTTTTACATATAGGCTTCACAGGTTTACTCTCCAAGTGTGCTGGGTTTCTCCCCCCCCCCAATTTACTCTTGGCCAATTCCCACCCTCCAGTTAGGTCTCCCCTATCACGCGATAGCTACCAACCTGGGAGGGCAAAGGCTATCACATGCCCCTCCAAGGCGCATGAAGCCAGCTAACCACATCTTTTCGAACTGCTCTTCATGCAACATCAGGGGGTGGTGTAACACACTCTGAGGAAAGTGATATCCACCCACTTCCCCATGAGCTCACAGATGCCTATGATTGGCTAGTGTTTTTGTGATTGATAGGAGAGAGAGAGTATGCCACCCCTCCTTTCTTTAGAGCATGGCCAATTTTGCACTCTTGGACTCCCAGCCATAGATCACTGCTGCATCGTTGGGATTAGAGCTCTGGATGATAGGGCGAATGATTTCAATCAAGTGCACTTGCTTTTAATAAAGCACTCATTTATCATTCCATTAGGATCTGTGAGCGAGCAGTTAATAAGTTCCACAAAGATTTAGGTTTCCTTATTTAGCAGTATTCCGCTTGTCGAAACACCACCCTGAATAGTGTGTTGTAACCTAGGTGTTCTCTAACTAGGTAACTAATCATCTATTTAAACCTATCCTTCATGAATAACAATCTATAGCATCGCTAATATGGATGGGTGCCTCAAAAAAACTGTTTTTCCCCTTTGTATTTCCTTGTTTTAGTGTATGCCGATCTCTGGAAAACAGGCATGTTTGAGAGGATGACTTTGCAAACAGATGAGGATGAGCACAGCATTGAGATGCACCTGCCTTACACTGCCAAAGCAATGGAAAGGTAGTGATTGCATGGTTTGCAATCATGAACCACCCTAGTCTGCTCATTGAGTATGTCAAATGAGGTCATAAAAATGTTCAAAAATCCAGTAATGTGTAGTGCATGTAATACCATCCTGAAAAGTCCAATGCATGCAACGCATGTCAAATGGTAGTATACTGCATCCATTATTAGCTCTTGCGTATTTGAGCGATTAATGGCAATCACTATTTGCCAATTTTTGGCAGTTTGTTCTGACTAAAAATGATTTTACCATGCTGTTTCCTGAAGATAGAGAAGGCGGTTTTAGTGCTGGAGATGTTGGACTTCTCCACAGTTCCACGTTAGACTAGGTCATCATACACATTTACAGAAACTTAAACATTTGAGAAACATTTATATGGAAATGCACCATTAGAGCGTCTAAACCTTTAAAATGTTACATTTGTTATGTCTAGATGAATGAAAGAATACACAGGATTATACACTCACCGTCCTCTTTAAAAGGAACACCTTGACAGTTGAAGATTTAAAAAAAAAATAAAAATAAAAAATCACCTGATCTTTTTCCAGTCTTCAGCTGTCCAGTTTTGGCAACTCTGTGACCGTGATAGCCTCAGATTCTTGCTCTTGGCTGACAGAAGTGGAACATGATGTGGTCTTCTGCTGTTGTAGCCCATCCACCACAAGGTTCCATGTTTTGTGCAAGCTGAGGTGCTTTTTTGCTCTCCACAGTTGTAAAGAATGATTGATTATTTGACTTTGTATACCCGTTCTTGCAGCTTGAAACAATCTGGCCATTTTCCTCTGACCGCTCTTATCAACAAGACATTTCCACCCACAGTACTGTCGCTCACTCAGTGTTTTTTATTTTTGGCACCATTCTGTTTAAACCCTAGATACGATTGTGTGTGAAAATTCCAGGAGATCAGTTTTTGAAATGCTCAAACTGGTCCATCTGGTACCACAGTTAAAGTCACACAGATCACATTTTTCCCCATTCTGATGTTTGATGTGAACATTAACTGAAGCTCTTGACCTATGTCTGCATGATTTTATGCATTGTGCTGCTGCCATATGATTGGCTGATTGGATAACTGTATAAATGAGAAAGTGTACAAATGTTCCTATTAAAGTGGACGGTGAGTGTATATTTCATATAAATTAGACTTGTAATAATTAATGTTAATGGTTGTTTTCCTTCTAAATCACAGCTGCAAAGATGAGTTCAGCATTGTTCCGGTGCTGGTGGGAGCTCTGAGTGAATCTAAAGAGCAGGAGTATGGCAAGCTGCTCAGCAAATACCTTGCTGATCCCTCCAACCTTTTTATTATTTCATCAGATTTTTGCCACTGGGGTGGGTTCTTCTCTCTCTCTCTCTCTCTCTCACTCACACACACTCTCATACACACACACACACACACACACACACTACTTTTCTGAGATTAGTTCAAACCTCACACAGAATTGGGACTAGCAATTAAGCTTACGTAAGTCTCTGAAACAAATAGATGATAAATAATCAATAAATGATTATGTATGTGCAGTGTGCACAATCACAAATTCACTCAAACATTAAACCTTTAACATCTGAAAATGTTAAGAACCTGAAACATACACTATAATTTGTCATGTCTGAGCTCACTAAATACCACGTTTGGTAGAAAAGTTAGAAAGCTTGCATGACCTAGAAGTGTATTTGTTAAAATTTAGATTTAACAAATAGTTAATTAATAGTTCATTCTCAGAGACTGTTCTCGGTTTTATAATGCCCATTGTTTTTGCTTTCTCAGCAAAAGTCCATTGTGTTTGCATCCGTTTTGGTTGCTCTATATAGACCTTTCTTGGTGATTGTAAACAAAAAGAGTTGCACACAGCCTGGTTGGAAAAAGACCTGAGTAGTTACAATCTGATGCTACTTGGTTGTAATCTGACTCAAGAATCTATCAAAAAATTTTTGGAGTTTAGGAATCAGACTGACATTAGCTAAAATATTAGCCACTTATTATTATGGAGTACCATTAATACAGTTAGTGCTATTCTGCTAAACTAACACTTTCAAGTGGTGTTGATAGATCTTGATAGATTCTTATGGCTTGGTGCCCTGTTAGTATCTATATGATCCTAAGTGGTGGTCTAGCCTGCAATAGCTGGACACACACATATATATATATATATATATATATATATATATATATATATATATATATATATCTATGTGTATGTGTGTCATAGAAATACTGAGTGTTTGTTAGAGAGAAATGAAGCCATACAAGTTTCTTCATGCTTACTTGAAACTTTGTTGTTTGTAGGCATGTTCAACACACAATGTTTTATGATTACAACATCACAAAGGTGAACAAAGCTAGCTAGCTAAATGCATCTATTGTAGGCAACTCAGATAGCTAGTTTCTTGATGTAGATTTTTTTTAAGCTACAAAGTTTTGTTAAACCAATATAAATTAAGAATGTTGGCTAACTAGCAAGCTAAGCCTGTTAAATTCTTAGTTAGTTCACTGATATGATAGTTAGCAACTTAGCTGAGATTAAATGGGTATCTCAAAAACAGACATTTTTAGACCAGTTATCCCTCTTAATTGCTTGTAATCACAACTGTCTTTTGTTGACATGGAAAGGTGTTTGATTCGATAGTATGTGGTAAAAATGAATGTGTTTATCAACATATTTACAATTCTGGCACTGAACAGCACAACATGCTATTTTAGAAAAAAAATTATGGCTGCTCTTAAAAATCACCATAGGCTATGTTTCTGCAACCAGGAGGTGCAGCTGCCGTCATAGTGACATGTCTCACTCAGGGGTCTATAAGACCCTGTGTTGTGTCTCTTGTGTCTTCATTTTGAACCTCCAGAATGACTTTGTGCATACCAAACTTACTTCATTGAGCTACTATGCATATATGTAACAATCTGATGGTCCAATACAGACAGTTTGCACAATATACAGGTGGGTAAGACATTAAAGAAAGAAAAACTGGTGACTGTTATGCTGTGAGGGTATTTTGTTAGAATGGTTTGGGTCCATAACAGTGCAGCCCTGCTGTATCCCTCTTTATGTAGTTGGTAGTGAATTGTTCTTACAGGCAGTCTGATCATATCCTGCATAAGAGAGTTAGTCTTCTCTCTTTCCCTTGTGTATCACATCAGGAAACATCTGTACTTGATGTGTTTCTCCTTTTCAAGTTTTCTTTTCTTTCTATGCTTACTGGGAGTGTGAACTGAAAAGTCCATTCTGGAAACATTAAAGAAAGATTTTTCTTGTTTTGGCACTAGGCTTTGGTTGAAGTAAAATGTTTAGCTGAAATTCAGTGACCATGCATACTATTTTGTGTTCTGCTTGTGGCATTCATGAAAACAAAATAATCTGATGGACTACAGTGTTCGCCTGCCTAGTGTGTCAGGTTTTGTTCTCAGATCCAGAATGTACTGAATTTTGTTTTTTCTGTGTTAAAAGTTTGTTTTCCCAGTGTTTACAGACGACAATAAAATGCTGCAGGGTTTCCACATATATTTAAATGAGGAAGTAACTAATTTCTCTCAAAATTAGACAACACAGTCTCATATATATATATATATATATATATATATATATATATATATATATATATAATTACAATAAAATGTGGAATATGGCAGGTAGTTTGTCACTCACTTTGGAAAGATGTGATTATATTTTGCCAATTTGGTAGATGGTTTGAGTTGTTTTACATGCTAGCCTGCTGGAGTCTAAACTTAGCACCCCTTCAGTTTGACAACTGGTAAACGATAAAATGTTAAGATGTTGATATACTTAAACTTTATGTAGGCACCCTTGTCCTGAAAAGTAGTAGTAATTGGCTCTGATAATTCCAACAATTCAAAGATACCTACCACGGCAGTTGTGTGTGTAGTGTGAATGGTTCGCTGACCTGATTTTGTTAGTCCACACGTGATTGCTGAGGGTCTGATATATTCAAGCATGTTTGATTTTCTTGATGTTGTGTAATGTAAAACCCGACTAATAGCAAGATCAGAGCTGAAAAACAGCAAATAAGAGTCTTCAGGCAACTCTCCTCTTATGCACAGCAGAGCCCTGATTCTAGTTTCTCATCCATCTGTTTGTAAATAATATTGCTTTTATAAGAATCTTTTTGGCATGTCATACTCAAATGGTTGTTAGGAACAGAAGAAATAAAAATAAATATGATGTGATTCCTGGGTGTACACAGTTTAAAGAGAGCTACATTTCTTTGCACTTTACCTTAAGTTCTTTTTGCAGAACAGACTGTCCTCACTGCCTGCGTCTCCCCAACCAATATTTCCTCAAAATGTTTTCTTGTTTGCATACAAAATAGTGGCAAAATCCCATGATATATTGAGAGTGGGATTTGAGGTTCTGGCACACTTTGGCAGTGATCTCTCCGGGTGAAAGATTGTCTACCAAACCACAGATCGCAAATGACTAAAGTTGTGTAGTGTGAAGGGATCAGGGATTCTGAGACTGAAAGTTGTGTAGTGTGCTTAATCTACTGTTTTATTTTGCAGGTAATTCATTTACTGTAACTGAATTTATTTCAATTCTATTATGGAAACTCAGACTGCTCAAACTGATTTGAATCCAGCCATTTCTTTACTATTGCAGCTCACCTCCTTCATTAAAAATATAGAAATATCTTTAAAACCTGATAATGTTTTCATAGAACATGTATTTTTCGCTCCAGTTGTGATTAATACTTCTGTCTCATGCACCCATTATAAATCCATTTATCAGAGTTTCATGGATGAAGACTTTTAACACTCACCCTAAGTGCCCTTTGGTTAGGTCAGCATACTCAGAGTTGATTAACCTTGATCACAGGAATAGATATGTCTAGTTCACGTTGAAGATTAGGTTTTTTTTTTTGTTTTTTTTTTAAACTCGCTTTCTGTAATATTCCCCAGGTGCTGCTATTGGAAACAAGCCATAATCTCTACAACACTATGGAACAAACTTGGTAGTTGTTTTTGTTACCAAGAACTTTGCTGTTATTCTGCCACATGGTAAATGCAACACCAGTACAGTAATTAAGGTCATGTATCGGCAATGATTAACACCACCTTCTGAGTATGCATTTGTGACCACATCTTGGCCATAGACAGGGATTTTCAGTGTTATTTGTTGGCCAGAGCATGGTAAATGGGATATGTTTCTAGCCCTTTGTCCTGAGGGTACCAAAGTACCATTGGTATTTAAACCCTAGGTAGCAATATTTCTAATAGGAAGAGAGGCTGTGTCAGAAGGATTTTTTCTGTATTGTTAAAGAATGTGACGTGTATCTTTGGGACCATGATCTGACAATATTCAGTACCTTTCATGTCATTTGATCACTAGATGGGGTGAAGCTGTAGCATAAATGGGCTTAAATCTCTGGAGTACTTTTGTGTGTTGGCACCAAACTTGATCTCTCAACAAACTTGTGACACTTTCCCTGTAGATCAACAAAATTTAGGTGCGTCTGCCATGGTTGGTGGAACAATATCCATCTATCTATAATATTGTTTAAAAAAAGGGTTTTAAAAAAATTACTAATATACCTCATTTAGGCAAAACATAAGCACTTGATTTAATTAAGGAGGTATTGCTAAATATCCTACTTCATTAAGTGGATCCTTTTATTAACAGCATGGTTGTAAATGCTATTATTTTAACCAAGATTCTGTGGTTAGACAGTTTTGAAAAATTAGACATGATATTCTCAATGATGCATCGGCCTAGCCTAGTTAATTTATAATCACTCTGGTGATGTGTGCATCTGTGACAAATGGGAGTTGACAGGGGTACAATATTCATAGACTGTACTGCACCAATAACCCAAGCTGGCCCAACTTACTAGCTGTATTTCTACATCAGTGCATGGTTAACACAAATTGTAGACTGTGGCACAGTTTCAGGGCTCGCAGCTATACTTCAGGCCCAGCGTGTTGTGCTGTGAGATGCCTCTAGGCCATACAAAATATAATTATTATACACACTCTCCAAGAGCGTGTGTTGTTGGTAATTGAAACTTGATTTTCCTTACAATACTACAAATGCATTTTGTCTCTGTGTGTGTGTGTATGTGTGTATGTATGAGTGTGTGTGTGTGTGTGTGTGTGTGTATATATATATGTGTATGTGTGTGTATATATGTGTGTGTATGTGTGTGTATATATGTGTGCATGTGTGTGTGTGTGTGTGTGTGTGTGTATATATATGTATGTGTGTGTATATATGTGTGTGTGTGAAGGTGGATAATGCACCAGGCTGCAGTGTGGGAGTTGAGGATGAGTGCCCCTGACCCTACCTCAGTACACTGCAGTAAACAAACACTCGTATGAAATGCGGCGTCTCCTTTACCTCGCTAATCTAAAATTACTTTGCTAACATTAGCTATATTTAACTAGGTTAGCGTGTTTGCTTTACCAGATACTAAGTTAATATTGTACACTTTCACACTGATACAAACTTAAAACCTGAAAGATCATCTCTAATTAATGGTTAATTAGAGTGACCATTAATGAAAGTGAGCTGATGTACAGAGACTTCACACGCTGTGTGTCTGGTTAACACGTCACTCACGTTCTGCATGAGCCAGGAGATGCTGCAGTCAGGATTCACTTCACCCTGGAGCCTGTAGACTGGAGACGTGTTGTTACGGCAACACCGCAGCTCAGGTACTGCCAGCTTCATCAGTGACCACAAACACACACCTACAGAGAGGATGAGAACAAAACCACACAGGGAGAAGTTCTTGAAAAGCACCAAGCACCACGTCGCTTAATGCCAATCTGTTTATTTTTTATCCTCCACACACAATTATTCAGTATATACAAATATTAAATAAAATACAGCAAAGATGTCACTAGATATGGGTTTGGTAAAAAGAAACAGGTGGTGGTTGTTGTTGTTGTTGTTGTCGTTGTGTGTGTATGTGTGTGTGATTAGAATAGAAAAGTAATTGTTAGCTAAAAGATAGTGTGTTTTTAGACCTGGAGAAAAAACTGCAAATTCAGACAAGGCTTTGGTTGAATACAGACATCCTGCTGTAGAGATAGATAGATAGATATAGAAGTTTAATTTTATATATAGAGGTTATATATAGAGGTTATATGTAGAGGTTATATATAGAGGTTATATATTACACTCAGTGCTGCTGGAGAATGTGCAAAAATAAACTGAAAGTAACAAATAAGTATTGAGATTTTTTTTCTTTAGGAAACAGTGTTTAAACTTCCCCTCATACAGACAGTGTGTGTGTTATGTGTCTGTATTCTGTTACATAATTATATGAGTTATTGTGTGAAAGCTGCAGAAAACCTCACATTTCACTGAAGCACATCTCATCTGCAATATCATCAGTTATCTCCAACTATTCCACATGATCACCCCGTTATTTAGATAACCTCCTTCTTCACACATCAGATCTTCATCAGCGAGCATTTATAAAACTCATATATCAAGAAGATGAGAAAAGAGTCAGTCAGTCAGTCTCAGAAAAAACTCTACGTGGAAAACACCCGGAATCTGTTACTTCCTTCTTTTTATTTAAGTGATCCAGCAAGATGCAGTTGTGAAAAAAATGCAACATCAGAAAGCAAAGTTTTCTCAGATGTTGACTTCCTGATCAGAATGAAACTAACGTGCTTCTGGTTCTCCAGCTGTTTTATAAAGTTACTGTAAAGTTCCAGATACTCACCGAAGAGCAGAGCAGAATGAAACCCATGCATGCTGGACATGAATGGTGAGCAAGTGTGAGTGTGAAGGAGTGTGTGAATGGTGTGTGTGATGTGAAGCCTTTATCATGGTGATAAATGAAACTGAATTTAGATGAACACCACCCACAGAATTCAGCGGAACTGAACTGATCACGTGATTCAGGTAAAACACCGTCCATTGTTTATGAAAACAACTGATTCTATGAATGAGTCACAGCAGAAATTAATGCCTATGAGTGACTCTTATCAGAATCATATATGTATATATATAGAATCATCACAAAGTTTGTGATGTTACTACCAATGTTTGTTCTTGTTTGCCTAACTATATCTAAAATATTTTCATGAAAGCTTACACTACTTCTAATTAACACTTTACATTATATAAAATCTAATTTAATCTCAAGATACTACACACGTGCACTGAAAAAAAAACATTAAACATCAGTGCATTGATGTCACTGTGCCTGCTGTGTCTGGGTATTATTTTTAAAATCATTATTCAGATTGTAGATGTTTTAGGTGTTGCCAGTCATGTGCAAAAACCCTGCAGTTAACAAGCAGCCAGAATAACAGAGAAAGTTCATTAATGCTGACATGTAATAAACGACATAGGTGTGACGAACAGCAGCTAAATGTCAGATCATTATCAGTCGAAAAGAAACCTTTTTTTAATCTCATACTTCCTGTTTTGACTGGTTTGACTTCTTCACCTATCTTCAGCATAAGTGAAGAAACCACAATGAACAGGATGAACAGAGGTGAACCTACAATAAGATTTTTTTAATGAGATTTTTTTTTATTGAGTGCTGTATTGTCTGTAAAATATATTTTCTGTGTTCTTTAGAGGCTGTGGTTCTCTCACCCAGCTCAATGTTCAACTTAAAACTGGCTCAAAAATGAAAGTATTAGAAAGTTGTTGTTTTTACAGCGACAGCCCAAGACACTTCCTGTAACCACAAATTGCAGAAGAAGGAACTCAGTGACTAGGGGCCTTTAACGTTATTCTAACACTTTTGAGTGTTGCAGCAAAATGATGTTAAAGCTAGTGGACTGTATATGGATGGACTTCATCACACAGGTAGAAACCTGAGGCCCTGTAGACCACATCTGTAGACCACATCTGTAGACCACATCTGTAGCGCCTGGCTGCAGTACAATTTATAACCCCACATCTACAAGTTTGGATAAAAAGAAACAAGAAAATGAGAATTCTGATGTTAGGTACTGAGTCTAACGGTTCATTATCATCCAGGACACCTGAGAAATATTCACCATGGATGATCAGAATCACCTGGCCTTTCTCCAGTCTTCAGCTGTACAGTTTCAGTGAGTCTGTGCTCATGATAGCCTCAGATTCCTGTTCATGGCTGACAGGAGAGGAACCTGATGTGGTCTTCTGCTGTTGTAGCTCATCCACCTCAAGGTTCGATGTGTTGTTTGTTCTGAGATGCTTTTCTGCTCACCACGGGTGTAAAGAGTGATTATATGAATTATTATATTCTTCCTGTCAGCTCAGGCCCGTCTGGTCATTCTCCTCTGATCTCTCTCATCAACAAGGTGTTTCATCCTGCATCCGCCGCTCACAGGATGTTTTTTGTTTTTCGCACCATTCTGTATAAACTCTACAGACTGCTTTGGGTGAAAATCCCTGCAGGAGATCAGCAGTTTCTGAAAAACTCAAACCAGCCCATCTGGCACCAATAGCCATGCCACAGTTACAGTCACAGAGATCACACTTCTTCTTCATTCTGATGTTTGATGTGAACATTAACTGAAGCTCTTGACCTGCATCTGCATGAGTTTATGCGTTGTGCTGCTGCCACATGATTGGCTGATTAGATAACTGCATTAATGTGCAGGTGTACAGGTGTTTGTAATAAAGTGGACGGTGAGTGTGTGTCTGAAATTGTTTCATGAAATCTTACTCTCCCTCCTATTTTAATGTCAAAGCGTTACACATGTGCACGGACAAAACATTAAGGATCAGCGCATTGATGTTATTGCGCCTGCTGCGTCTGGGCTTCATTAATAAGCTTTATTTATGTTTATCCTGCTAATTAATCGCCATTCAGTTTAATTGAACTTTTCTCATACACACAAGTGAATCAAACACATGACTCACAATTCACTCTAATGAACTTTCCATGGAAGAATTTAAGCGTTTAATGTGGATGAATACTTATTTTAATGAAAAGAAACAATTCATAAATGTGTGTCAGGTCTCAAGGTTCACCTGAAAGAGTCGATTCCTTAGCAAACGGCACACACCCACACACACTCACACACACACCCACACACACCCACTCACACCCACACACACCCACTCACACCCACACACACGCAGTGGTATTCCCCACTTATGTACTGACATTCTTTAAAGCTATGCGTGACACCACGCCACATCACTGTAAGCTTACATTTAAGAAATATTTACAGTGTTGTCTGGGATACACTCTGAAGCGTGGAGTGAGCTTTAATCCACATGCTGAGCTGAAAGACAGATGTTTTTTTGGTGGTATTTTGGCAATTGGGAATGTTACACACTTCCGCTCAGACGAAAATACAACACAGTCTATATTACATACTAGATGACATTAAAATAATATAGACTGTGTAGGCACTAACACTCGGGTGATGCCAGGTTGCTAAGCAACACGATAAACAATAACAGGGCTCAGTAATTTTACAGTAAATATTAAACAAGTTGTGTAGAAGTTTCAGGTGTTGGCCTTCATGTGCAGTACAAAGTGCAGGAGGGAGTAATAATGAAAATGTGTAAACCCTGACATGTAATAAACACTAAAATCTGTAATAAACATTAAAACCTGTAATAAACACAAAAACCTGTAATAAACATTGAAATCTGTAATAAACATTAAAACCTGTAATAAACACAAAAATCTGTAATAAACACTAAAATCTGTAATAAACATTAAAACCTGTAATAAACACTAAAATCTGTAATAAACATTAAAACCTGTAATAAACACTAAAATCTGTAATAAACATTAAAATCTGTAATAAACATTAAAACCTGTAATAAACATTGAAATCTGTAATAAACATTAAAACCTGTAATAAACATTAAAATCTGTAATAAACATTGAAATCTGTAATAAACATTAAAACCTGTAATAAACACAAAAATCTGTAATAAACACAAAAATCTGTAATAAACATTAAAATCTGTAATAAACATTAAAATCTGTAATAAACACAAAAATCTGTAATAAACATTAAAACCTGTAATAAACACAAAAATCTGTAATAAACATTAAAACCTGTAATAAACACAAAAATCTGTAATAAACATTAAAACCTGTAATAAACACAAAAACCTGTAATAAACAGTAAAATCTGTAATAAACAGTAAAATCTGTAATACACTTTGACATTTGTAATAACAGTGGCGTGTGACAGTATCAGTATCAATATGAGTAAACTGCAGGTAAATATGAGCTCATTATCTGTTAACTTCTCATTTTCAGTGTTCCTCTTCTGACTCATCCTGATCTCGCCAGACAGAAAACCACAAGCAACAGGTGATCTTTGGGATTTACGGTCTGCTGTCTGTGGTGACCTTTACAGGTCTTTACAGATGACCCTCGGATCTAGAACCATCTGTCTGGGCTCTGCAGGTGATGTTTAGCTCCTGCAGTGCTCACTCTCAGTACAGTTACATTTGATTTGTTTTAAATTGAGTCATAAATGTTTGTTTAGCGTGTGAGTTTTTCTTCCTCGTGTCGGTGAAAAACCACAGAAATCATAGACAGTTTCTACTCACACTGTGCACATTTAAAAGCTTAATAATAATAATAATAATAATAATAATAATAATAATAATAATAACAACTTTTATTTATATAGCACCTTTCCAACACCCAAGGTCGCTTTACAAGTCAGA
>CM075030.1:9830542-9843748 GCA_037576675.1 Pangasius sanitwongsei | reverse complement strand
TCAGGCAGTCATTGACTGCAAAGGATTTTCATCCAAGTATTAAAATTATGGTTATATTTACAATTGTCACTTTGTACAAATACCTTTGAGCCCCTGAAAATGGAGGTACTTTGTTTAAACTGGCTTTAATTCCTAAATGGTAAATGCAATATTTTTGTGGAACCTCTTAAAATAAGCTGAAAGTCTACACTTTGATCACATCTTGATTGTTTTTTTTTTGTTTTTTTTTTGTGGTGTATAAAAGCAAAATCACAAAAACTCTGTCATTGTCCATTGTCCATTGGGGGTACACAGAGGAGCAGTAGTGCATAAATACTCCAATCGCAAAAGACACTTAGCATGACAGTAAGACATTTAATAGAACAATTACATTACAGTAAACACAAGATCCATATTTGTTACTAGAATAAAATTTAGTACAAAGTATAAAGCGTCAATGCAGTAGTGGTTATAATGGTTTACTTACAGTTACTGTTCATTGCACATATCTTGTATTCACTGCCTATGCACCTATTGTCATATTGTCATATACTGTCTTTGAACTACTGACTTTGTCTATTGTCTTGCACCATAGAAGTAGCCTGATAGTGTTTCGTTATATTGTGAAACCCATGTATTGGTATAGTGACAATAAAGTTGAATGGAATTGAATTGCCCATTGCATTCTCCACTGAACCATTTATACACAGGAGGAAGGGATCAGTGCATGAATTCCTGAAGTCAACAATAATTTCTTTTGTCAACATTCAGAGACAAATTGTTGCTCAAACACCAGACAGTGAGCCGTTCCACCTCCTTTCTGTATGATGTCTAATCTCTGTCATTGATTAGTCATCAGCAAACCTAATGATATGGTTAGAACATGATCTGGCAGTGCAGTCATGGGTTAGCAGTGTGAACAGCGGTGGACTGAACACACAGCCCTGGGGGGGACCAGTGCTCAGGTTAATGGTGTTGGAGGTCTTGCTGCTGACCCAAACTGACTGGGGTCTTCCATTGATGAAGTCCAGGATCCAGATACAGTGCAAGGTGCAGACACCTAGCATGTCCAATTTATCAATCAGCTGCCGGGAGATGATGGTCTTGAATGCTGAACTGAAATCTATGAAAATCATTCTGATGTAGTTTGCTCTCCAAGCAATTTACTGCAGCTGTCTTAAGGTCCTGCTTATTCTTGGAGTGTTTTGCTTTCAGTTTTGCCTTCAGCAAGTGAAATGCATGCTCAATTGAATTCAGGTCGGCTGATTGTCTTGACCATTGCAGAACATTCCACTTCTTTGTCTTGGGATGCTTTTGAAATACGCTTTGGATCATTGTCCATCTGGACGTTGAAGCGCCATCCAATGAGCTTTGAAGAATTTCACTGAATCTGAACAAATAATATTGCCCTATACACTTCAGTATCATCCTGCTGCTTTTGTCCGCAGTCACGTCATCAATAAATATAAGCAACCTAGTTCCAATAGCAGCCATACACACCCATACCATAAAATGAGGTGGTATGCTTCAGATCATCAGCAGTTCCTTCCCTTCTCCATACTCTTCTCTTCCCATCATTCTGGTACAAGATGGTATTTGTCTTATCTGCTTAATGTTGTTGCAGAACTATACAGACCTTTTTAGATGGTTTGGCAAACTCTAACCTGGTCTTCCTGTTTTTGAGGCTTACCAATGGTTTACACCTTGTTTGTGAAGCAAAGTGAGATTGTAACAATCTCATAGCTTGGGAAGAAAAAGAGGACATGGGAGGCAGGCTTGGAACAACTCAACAAGGCTTTTTATTTTCCTTTTTTTTCTCGCTGAAAGCTTTTCTTTCTAGCTCATATTCTCAGACAGAGGTACACACAAATACACACAGCTCAGCTCAGCTCTCACTGCCTGACTTCCTTTTATCTCATTGCCATGACTCACTGAAACACAGAACAATTATTAGTAAAGTAGAAGGTTAAAGTTAATTGATGAACTTTGGCTTGACAGAGCCTGCTAAAAACACTAAAAGAGTTAAACGGTATTACAGTGTTTTGTTTTCATTGATTTTAAAATTTTAAAAAGTTGAACAGTTAAAAGGCCAAAAGTTTATAATAGGTAAATCTTAAAAGGTTGAAATATTTTCAAAGGTTAAAGCATTAAAGCGTTAAAACTATTATATTCCAGGTGGTTTCTAGGGTGTTGCTAGGTGGTTGCTATGCTAACCCACTTGAATGCTAGGGTGTTGCTAGGTGGTTGCTATGATATTCCAGGTGGTTGCTAGGGTGTTGCTAGGTGGTTGCTGTGATATTCCAGGTGGTTGCTAGGGTGTTGCTCTGGGGTTGCTATGTTAACCCAGCTGGTTGCTAGGGAGTTGCTAGGTGGTTGCTATGTTATTCCAGGTTGGGTGGAATAAGGTGTTGTAGGGTGTAGGTGTTGTAAGGTGTAGGGTATTGCTAGGTGGTGGCTATGATATTCCAGTTACTTGGTAGGGTGTTGCTAGGTGGTTGTTATGATATTCCAAGTGGGTGCTATGACATTCGAGTTGGTTGCTAGGGTGTTGCTAGGTGGTTGTTGTGATATTCCAGGTGGTTGCTAGTGTGTTGCTTGGAGTGTTTTGCTTTAAGTTTTGCCTTCAGCAAGTGGAATGCATGCTCAATTGAATTCAGGTCGGCTTGCAGAACATTCCACTTCTTTGCCTTCCACTTCGTTGCTGTGATATTCCAGGTGGTTGCTAGGGTGTTGCTAGGTGGTTGCTATCCTATTCCAGGTTGTTGCTAGGGTGTTGCTAGGTGGTAGCTATGATATTCCAGTTGCTTGGTAGGGTGTTGCTAGGTGGTTGTTAGGATATTCCATCTGGGTGGTATGGGGCTGCTAGGTTGTAGACATGGTATTCCATGTGGTTGCTAGGAGGTTGCTAGGTGGTTGCTATGATATTCCAAGTAATTTCCAGGGTGTTGATAGGTGGTTGCTATGCTTACCCAATTGGTTGGTATGGTACTGCTGGGTGGTAGGCATGGTATTCCAGGTGGTTTCTAGGAGGTTGCTAGGTGATTGCTACGATATTCCAGTTCTGTGATCGGGTGTTGCTAGGTTGTTGCTATGATATTCCAGTTGGTTGCTAGGGTGTTGCTAGGTGGTTGCTATGCTATCCCAGCTGGTTGCTAAGGTATTGATAGGTGGTGGCTATGCTTACACTTTGGTTGCTAGGACATTGCTAGGTGATAGGACATTGCTAGGTGACATTGCTATGATACTCCAAGTGATTGCTAGTGTGTTGCTAGGTGGTTGCTATGATATTCCAGTTTGTTGCTAGGGTGGTGCTAGGTGGTTGTTATCCTAACCCAGTTGGTTGCTTGGGTATTGCTAGGTGGTTTCTATGAGATCCTAAGTGGTTGCTAGTGTGTTGCTAGATGGTTGTCATGGTATTCTATATGGTTGCTTGGATGTTGCTACATGCTTACTATCATATTCCAGGTGGTTGCTATGATATTCCATTTGGCTGCTAGGTGGTTGCTATGCTAACCCAATTGGTTTTTATGGTGTTGCTAGGTAGTTGCTATAGTTGCTATGGTATGCCAGCTGGTTGCAAGAATGTTGCTATGCTATACCAGGTGGTTCCTAGGGTTTTGCTAGATGATTGCTATGTTAACCCAGTTGGTTGCTAGGGTGTTGTTAGTTGGTTTATATGTTAGTCCAGGTGCTTGCTAGGGTATTGTTAGGTGGTTAGTATGTTAGTCCAGGTGGTTGCTAGAGTGTTGCTATGGTATTCCAGGTAGTTGTCTGTGTGTTGCAAAAGTGTTGCTATGGTATTCCATGTGGTTGCTATGGTATTCCATGTGGTATTTCACATGGATAGTAGGGTGTTGCTAGGTGGTTGTTACGCTAACACAATTGGTTGCTAGGGTGTTGATAGCTGGTTACCATGATATTTCAGCTGGTTGCTTGGATGCTGCATGTTGGTTGCCATGGTATTCCAGATGGTTATTACGATGTTGTTAGGTGATTACAATGATATACTACCTGGTTGCTAGGGTGTTGCTAGGTGGTTGTTGTCATATTCCATTTGGTTTCTTCGGTGTTGCTAGGTGGTTAGTATGATATTCCAAGTTATTGTTATGGTGTTGCTAGGTGATTACAATGATATACCACCTGGTTGCTAGGGTGTTGCTAGGTGGTTGCCATGCTAAACAAGTTGGTTGGTATGGTGTTGTTAGGTGGTTCTGATGGTCTTCCAAGTTGTTGCCATGGTGTTGCTAGGTGATTACAATGATATACCACCTGGTTGCTAGGGTGTTGCTAGGTGGTTGCTGTCATATTCCATTTGGTTTCTATGGTGTTGCTAGGTGGTTGGTATGATATTCTAATTTGTTGCTATGGTGTAGCTAGGTGATTACAATGATATTCCACCTTGTTGCTAGGTGGTTGCTATGCTAAACAGGTTGGTTGGTATGATGTTGGTGGTTTTGTGGTTTTGATGGTATTCCAGGTGGTTGCTAGGGTATTGCTAGGTGGCTGCTATGCTAACACAGCTAACCCAGATAAGAGGTTTCTAGGTGGTATTCCATTTGGTTGCTGAGATGTTGCTAGGTGCCACATACGTTATTTTAGGTGGTTGCTAGGGTGCTGTTATGCTATTCCAGGTGGTTGCTTGGGTGGTTGCTATGACATTCCAAGTGGTTGCTAGGTGGTTGCTATACTATACCAGTTGGTTGGTAGGGTATTGCTAGGTGGTTGCTCTGATATCCTAAGTGGTTGCTAGGGTGTTGCTATCATATTCCAGGTGTTTGCTTGTGTTTTTCTATGTGTTGCTATGACATACCAGGTGGTTGCTAACATATCTGTTCGTTGGTATGGTATTCCAGATGTGTACTAGGATATTGCTAGTTTGTTGCTATCATATACCAGCTGGTTACTAGGGTGTTGCTAGGTGGTTGCTATGATATTCCAGGTGATTGCCAGTGTTACTAGGTGGTTACAATGCCAATCCAATTGGTTGCTAGGGTATTTCTAAGTGGTTGTGTTGTAGCCAGTGCTGAAGATCAAAGATCACTCCGGAGAGCCGAGGTTTGAAGCCATAAACTTTATTCTTTCAAAAAATAAAGCCCAGCGGTTCTCTGCAGAGAAAGCTCCCCAACTCTTCAGAGGGCCATTCTTATATACATTAACATGAAAAAAACTTACACATCTGGTTTTTCACAAGACCCAACTTTCCCCATATATGCTTATGTTAGTGTTTATGGCAGCCTTTCTCACTTAAATTTACAGCTTATCCCTGCTCTCCCCACTTAGCAGGGTACCAATGCCTATGTAAGGTCATAAACATCACTTTCAGGCCTACGTGTCACCTTGTGCACTATACCAGTTCCATACATTTATAACATTGAGAATTACATGTTATCAACTATGAGTACACATTTTGTGGTTAACATTTTATGGTTATGATATTTCTATATATTTCCCCCTCTGAGACTTATTAAGGTAACTAATTACCTTCTTCAAGAGAGCAATCCCACAATCCAGTACTTTCAATTACCCCTCTCCAGTGACCTAAGTAGATCACCCAACCTTTTTATCAATGACTAAATTCTGGAATCGCTCTCTTGTGGAGAATCGAGACTAAACATCTCCCTCCCCAGTTGACTAGGAAGGAGTAAAAGATCTCATGTCCCTAAACATCAAAAAGTGTTTTAGATGTATGAGCGTGCAATAGGTTCTGCGCTTGCCCGAGGGTGTCATGGTTATGTAGATTATACACCAATCAATTATCCTTATACTATAACAAACACACATTATACAGTCCCTTTTATATGCAGTAGCCGTATCGTGGTGCGCCGAGAGGTCTTCAACTCAAACACTTTACGTGTTGTGGAGAGTTACCCGTGGGGAGAGGTTAGGCTAGCACTTACACCCAGGGCATGGCTCATCATTCATCTTCTTCATCCTCACTTGAGGAATTGGGTTCTTCTGTTTTTTGTGTAATATCCATTATATCTCACCAAATGTCCCATGGATCCTTTTTTGGTAATTTCTGCATCACCATCATCTGTTTAGCAGTAGCATTGGCCACTAGAGTTCTAAAAGTAGGTAGGACATAACAAACCAACAGCCCACCAACAACTACAACTACGCAAATCATTATTCCCACTTTAGTTAACCAAGCTCCCCATTTTCCTAAGTTTAGTTCAAACCAGTCCCATGCATTGGCATCTCTGCCTGCATTTTCAGTCACTTCTTGTCTGAGATTTTTTTAGTTTGTTCATGGCTTCAGTAAATGTTTCTTCTGGTGCAGTATTATTAGGGATATACAGTAGGTACAACATTGATCCCCAAACAAAATACACAAACCTCCTTTTTCAGCTAATAGCTCTCCTAAGGCAGCTAATGCATCATCAGTATAATTAATAAATCTTTGCTAATTATAGTAAATATAATTTATCCATTCTGTATTTTTATTGGGGGTTATCCATACTAAAATAGACTCAAATCCTGACCTCATTTCATCTCTGTCATTGAATTCATCAGGTATACCTCTTGGCTGTCCTATTGAATCTATGTACACTTTAGGATCAGTCTGATATGCCCTCTTTGCTCTATGGTTCTCTTTTGAGTTACTTCTAACGGGTTGTTCTATATTCCAATACACTATTGAGATCTCTTGAATCATCCGTACTCTAGTACAGATCTCTTTCCATCCTTTAGGTAATGTTGCCCTCAACAGTGTTCCTCCACAAAGCCAGAAGAAATCTGCTATAGGTACTATTTGTTCATCATACAGATGTTTTATTGGAAAGACCAATGTTTGATTTGTGCATCTATGTATTAATGTTATATTCTCAGGTACTGTTACTGTTGCATGAAGTATAGATTTCTTTTGGACATCTGTTTGCAGGAATGAGTCACTGTCCAGGTGCCACATCACCATACAATTACCTTGAAATTCTCCCATGCTATATTTGCCTTTAGACTTATTAAAGCATTCGTACTCAAGTGTATAATCTATTTCATAATCTGAGGTAATCTCTATCTTTTTAGTCTCTATTCTTATATCTAATTGTTGACACCACTCTCCCCATCCTGGTGAATTGTACTTCTAAAGTAATGGACTACTCAATATAGTTAAGCATTCAGCTGGGCAATATGGTCTTTTAAATTCATTCACATGACAAAAGTATTGATTAAACTCAGCACACTGTCTATAGTCATACTGATTGGGGGCTACTATACAGTAAGTGTTCTTAATGGTGATGGTGTGCATAGTAAACAATTACTCATTCCTGTTTCATGGGCTGTGTATGTAGCCCACTTATACCACTCATTATTTTGTGCTAGTCTTAATAGCTTTTCTTTTATTCCTCTAACAGTAATCTTGCCACTAGATGTTTTTTGTCCCTCAGTTAGTTGTTGCCTTGTAAGGGCTGGCTTAGGGTTACTTTGTGACTCAATCAACGGCTGCGGAGTTAAGTATGTTGGACTTTGATTAGCAGCTATTGGACGGGCCTGGGTCTGGCTTACCTCCTCCTCCATCATTTGCATCTGGGTTTGTTTCCCTCCCTTTCTCTCCGTCAGCGGTGCTGGTTTCAGTCCTTTTATGACTGTCCTCTGAGGGCCCTGCTTGTTGTTTATTTTCTGTTTATTTGGCTGTTCTGGTGTTACTCTAGGAACTCTGGTACAGTGGTTTAAATTATACCAAGTAGTACTACCTTCTACTTGTACCGCTGTTGGCGTAGCTCTTACCACTTTGTAGGGTCCTTCCCTTCTGGGTTCATTCCATTTTCTTCTGAACACTCTTAGATACACCTGATCTCCTGGTACCACTGGACATGGAGTAACTGGTTCTTTTGGCTCCTTTTTCTTTTCCTGTAAATAGATGGCTTTATGTATAGCAGTTAGTTGCTGCATATATGCTTTCAATTCCATTTGTAATTGTTCCAAATTGGGTCCCTTATAGGGCCCTCTCCATCCTGGCACAGGCATGGGTCGACCCGTAAGCATTTCATGCGGGGTTAGATGTGTCATTCTGTTAGTTTGCATGTGGTAGCTCATGAGTGCAAGGGGTAATGCATCGACCCAATTAAGCTTAGTGCTAGCACAAATCTTACTGAGTTTAGATTTGAGAGTACCATTAACTCTCTCCACCATTCCCTGTGATTGCAGGTGATAAACACATCCCAGCCTTTGTTATATCCCTAGTTGCTGCAACACTTTCTTCACCGTCTTCTGAACAAATGCTGAACCATTGTCAGAACTGATTTCTGATGGTATACCAAACCTTGGAATTACCTCCCTTGTCAAGAATTTAATTACTGTGCCTGCAGCTTGATCTACTGATGACACTGCTTCCACCCATCTATAGAATCTGTCTGTTTGTACCTTTTACCTTGTACTTTCTTTATCATGTCTACATAGTCTATTACCAGATGTTTGAATGGACCTTCTGGGACAGGTATATGACCTATTGGTGCTGCAGTCCCTTTCCTGATGTTATTGTGGGCACAGACTTCGCACTCAGCCAAATATCCACTGTTAACTGTAGATATAGGGACCAATAACCCTGTTGTTTAATTTATCTTATAACCTCCCCTTTGGCGCAGTGATCTAGATTATGTGCATCAGATATGAGAATAGTAAGAAGTGCTGTAGGAGCAATAATAAGTCCTTCATGTGAATGCCATACACCCTTTGTATAAACCATTTTTGAATAAATACACATCAGTCTACTTGCATAGTGGCTCCTTGTTTACCTATTATTACATATTGAGATATGTAATATCAATGGTATCTTCCAGGGCTTGTTTTTACCCTCAGCTTCTTTTAGCCATTTTTTCTCATATTCAGTTTCTAACTGTGTGTCATAGTGCATTGTACAATGAAAGTTGGATCTTGTTACACTTTTGTTTGGGGTTTGTAAACATACTGGAGCCATCATAGGAATTAACTGCATCTGTCCTGAAAATCCTACTGTCTTTGTAAATTTACCAGACAAGGGGAGGTGAGAGGCATAATTTGGACTTAGACACGTGTAAGTGGCTCCAGTGTCTACCATCATAGGAGTACGTTTTCCCTCTATATTAACCTGCAGCATAGGTTCTTGATCAGCATCAGTTGTTAAAATTGGATGCTGACCCTCCCCTGTAGGATTCTCTGAGTATCCCTAGTACCCCTGTTTTGGCCCACCCCATGGGTTTACTGGGCTTTGTGGAGGCTCTCGATAGGGCTGGGCCCAGTTCTCCTCCCCTCTACCCCCGGGAGGCCATTGCCATGGATTGATAGAGCAATCTTTTTGTATAAGTTCAGGTTGCTCACAACCCCAACACACACCTCTCCTTTTCTGTCCGCTTTGTCTGTTCCAGTCCTGAGGGTTTAGTCTTTGTGTATATCCGATCATGACTGGCATTGGGGTTTGCTGGGGGTTTGGCATAGCAGCTGGTGGAGCTGATTGGGCAGCAGGAACGGGACACACATTCAATGGAGCCACTGAAGATTCTGCTTCCTCTTTTTCTTTGGTTTTAACTAGTGCCTGGGTTCTTTTCTTTGCTTGTTAATTATTCAAGCTGGAGTTGTGCTAGTTTTTGTTGCATGTCTCTCTCTGGCCCTCTGAGTTTTTGTTAATTCTTCATGAAATGCTCTACTGCATGAGCCACATGATCACAGAATTCTCTGTGTGTTTTAGAGTTCAGACCGAATACTTTTTCAAGCTTGTTTTATACTGCAGGAGGCATGGCATCCATCAAAGCATTTCTGAACACTGTGGTCATTAGGGGATCACCTTCCAGGTCTCTTTCAATTTCCTGTTACCACCTTTTCAACTGTCTTTGCTCATAAGAGGTTGGATTCTGGTTTCCCCCAGCTGTTCTCCTTTTAGAGCTTTAGGGTCCACTTGGGCTGGGTACTCATTTCTTAGCGCCCGCCACAGAGCTGGTCGACTTGGATCAACCGCAGTTCCATTCCTCTGTGGAGTGCCACGGCCCTTCTCATGTTTGTTGCTGTAAGCAGTTCTTCCATCTTAGCTTCTCCCAGGATTTTTGCTAATAATGCTTTTATGTCTCCTGCTGGCAGTAATTTAACAGCGATCTCATCCTCAAAATTTTTTTTCCATTTATTTGCTCCACAATGGATGTTGGTGAGACATGAGACCAGCCCCTCGAGATCCTGTGTGGCCCAGGGCACATATTGGCCTTGTGCTCCCTTAATTAATGTAGGCAATTCCCCTGCACATTGTGGCTGTCAGAGTTGCTCCCTTGCTCTCAGGTGCCTTTCCCCCTCACCCCGGCTCCATAAAGGGGTTCCCTCTTCTTCTTCCATATCCTCAAAATATAACTGTCTGCCTAGCACTCTCTTTTGTTCCCTTTTTAATGGATATCTATCCCTCACTGCTGACTGTCTGCTTCTTCCATTTTTCTGCTGTCTAAGCTGCTCCTCTGTTTCTTTTAACTGTTCTTCTAATTTATCTATCTCCTCATCTATTGCTTCTCCTATACTCTGCCTGAGTTTATCCTCATCCTCTCTTACCCACAATGAGCTATCTGCCTCCTGTTCTCCCACCCTTTGCATAGCTTCTCTTGCTTGCTGATAGCAGCCTAAGGGCTTTTTCTGTCTTTCTCTTTCACACTGCCACTCCCCACTCTCTTTCCTGTGTCCCTCCGCTACATTCCTTGTTTCCGGGTTCTCTAATTCCATTTCCCCTCTAACATGCACGGTACCTGTTACCATTGGGAACTGGCCACTGGGTAGCTCTGGCGGGGCATATGGTGGTGGTCCCTTGAGTGCCTCTTTCATCTTCTCCTCTGATTTTTTTATCATCATTTTTCAACATCTTTCTTGCTAGCTTCATGCTTTTCCATAAAGACTCCCCTTCTTGTTTGAATAGTGATAAAACCTATTTTTCTATCTCTTTTTTGGCTTCCCTCTTCTTGCTCTTATCTTTTACTTTATGATTTTTGATTAACGTTTCCATCTCCATGCATAAGGACACATCAAATGATCACTCAGTTGGCCACTTGTTGTTCATGCCTCTGGTTCTCTTTTCCCACTTTTTGGAAACTTTTACTATGAGTTCTTTACACAAAGGGTGTTTGTTCCCTAACAACTCAACAGAGGTAGTTGCCATAATGAGTCTCTATAGTCTGAGCTTTACTTATGGAATTATGAGAGCAGTCCGTATTTCAAGTCGCTGCAGTCTTTACTAAATGTCAGTTTTACAAACCAACCTCAAGACCTCTCTGTTTTAAAGTTATCTCTTATCCAATAAGCTGACACACTTAACCACAAGATATCTCAGAGACAAAAATGCAGTAGTCTATATTGCACAGCACATTCAGACCTTTCTCACAGCGTGCACACTCTCCCACTTACTCTCTTTTGCTCCTCCACTAACAATTAATCATGGCACCAAGTACTTAAGAAACTATGCAGACTATCCCCACACGGACCTTTTACACGCTGTCTACTATACGGTGCAATACATAGAGCATAAAATCAACAGCGGAGTTATGTGACCCCCAACAAAATCTCACATGACACCCAGTAGAGATTGCACTTCGCTATCTGGATCACAATGGCTGCATTCAGGCGAATGCCCAAATAATCTACAGACCATGTATTTGTTCTATGACACCATTAGCTCCCAAAAACCTCACCCCCCCCCCCCCCTTTTTTTTTCCTCAACAGCCTCCGAACTAGCTTATTGGTCTGTCATATGGGATCATTCTGATTTGCACACACATGCACACTGGCATACACACTCCTTTTTCCGGGCTACTGATTGGCTCCCACATTCATACAGTCTCCAAAGATACTTTGGAGCTCATCATTCATAACTCTCACCTCTGCTGCCCACACACACACACACACACACACACACACATACACAAACAAACACGCTGCAGCAAGCAATACACAAACAAAAAGCAAGACACACAATCACCCACCGAAACCCCAAACTGGGGATAGCATATGCAACACCAACGAGAGACAGACAGAAATCAAAGCAAGAAGAGCTCTTTAACAACCCAAACCTTATTTACAGTATTATACAGCTGTATACTACTCTTGAGAGACTTGCAGACCACCCCTTCTGCCTCTCACCCCAGAATCGGTGTCTGCAAGATTTGAACAGCCACACTTGTCGATACCCGAACAAGCTTCTTACACTTACAGAGCTATTTACTGGCCACACTCATCAATTCATTTCCCGAACTTACAGAGCTATTTACTGGCCACACTCTTTTCACACTTATTTGCATGTTTACTGCTATCTATCAAAGCCCACTTAACAGTAAACACAATACTTATTTACACGCTTTACTGTTATCTATCAAAGCCCACTTAACAGTAAAGACGATACTTATTTACAGGCTTTACTGTTATCTATCAAAGCCCACTTGACAGTAAAGACAATACTTATTTACAGGTTTTACTGCTATCTATCAAAGCCCACTTAACAGTAATCAGTAAACAGTAATAAACGTCGCATGCACATGACGTCGAAACCCCTCTCTCTGTTATTTGTAGGTCATCTGGAGCAGCGTTTTACAAGTGCTTAAGCGGCCACGGGCAACCCACAAGAGAACAACTCCATGGTGTTTGATAGAGTGTTGCTGGATGATTGTGTGGTATTGCAGATGTTTGCTAGAATTTTGCTAGGTGGTTATCATATACCACCTGGTTGTTATGATATTCCATTTGGTTGCGAGGGTGTTGCTAGGTGGTTGCTAGATGCAGGTGCAGACCATATTGTAAGCTGTACAGATGTGAAATTTGGCCAACAGGCAAGTGAGATGGGCCCAGTTGGCCTACTGATGGCACTGTAGTGGAAGCATACATGTTATGGCCCATATCTCGAGAACCGTAAGTCTTACATTCAAAATACATTGTTCCTCTTATTAATTGGCTTAAGCCGAATTCAGGTCCCCCACTATTTTCCTCTATAATGGATTTTTTTTGTTCATTAGCATAATATGTGAAACCTACTTTTGTGAACTAGTCCTAAGCTCTTTGGGCATGAATGGTAGGTTCAGGTAGTGACACAGTACATTCAGATGCAATCTGTCTCAAATTGGCAGCTGGGGAGCGCTATTTGTATTTTCACATACAAAAATACACTGCCTGGCCAAAAAAAAGGTCACTGTTTAGATTTTAATAGGCAAATACATAAGAGTCGATGAATGGATCATTATTAGAGTGATTATAATGTTTCTAGCATGTTATATGTTTGGCAACAGTTCTTTTAATCTTAAA
>CM075030.1:9811767-9822859 GCA_037576675.1 Pangasius sanitwongsei | reverse complement strand
ATATAATAATTTTATTTTATTTTATTTTTTTTTTTTGCAGGCCATGGAGAGGTTGAGAGATGGTGCCATGGCAGTGGAGGCAGTGACTGCAGCTCTTATAGAGCTAGAGGTGATGGCTCTGTGAATTTTTGTCTCTCTTCTAAGTCCGTTTTTATTTAGTAACATTGGTCCTTATTAATTAAAGTTGTATAAAAATAAACACCAATATGAGTGCATGAAATGATGTATGAACAGATCTGCACTTTTGAATGACATAAAAATGAGCAGTTATTTGAGCGCAAATGATGAATCAGCCTCCCGCCCACTAGACCTTTCTTTACATGTCATATGCCTATGGCACATCCCAGCTTACCCTTATATACTGTACTAATCTAATTCACATGAAGCATACTATAATTTATGGTGGTGTTGTGATAGTGAGACAATGAAAGCAAAGCTTTCAGATAGCTAACCAGATCTGAGAAAAGAAAGAATTGCCTGTTTTATGTAAAGCTGCTTAAGGCTGCAATAAACTAGGCCGTACTGTTTTCCAGCATCAACTGTTGGTAAATACACTCTATTTATATTTGGTTTTTATTCATTTTAGATTTAACTGAAGTCTTAAGCTTTAATATAAAGCTATATTTATAAATATAGGTGAGCCAAGTTTTCATTCTGAATAAATAAGCAAATTCTTATTTCCTGTACTACAAAGTGCTACAGCATCTCATTACACTAAATGCAGACATATACTTATTCCAAGAAACACATCTCTCAGAACCAGACAGTCACAAATTACACACCCCACAATTCGGCCACATTTGCCTTGGCAATTGTTGGCAACCGCATCATCCAAACACTAAGGAATACGTATATTACTCAGCAGTTCACTGTACACACAACCGCATTGATTTCTTTCTAACCAGTAACTCAATGATACCATATATATCACACAAATTCACTCTATTACAATCAGTGATCATGCTCCTGTATCTCTCAGGAGCATGATTACTGAAAATTTAGAACTCAGGCATGAAAACTTTGAACATCATAATAAATCTGGAAAATTCCCAGCAAACCTCATCAAATGAAATAAAGAAAGAACAACAATAATAGTTAGCTCAGTTAGAACTCAGCAGGAAAGACCATACAAACCCCAGAGGGAATTAATACATTTACATTTAATACATTTAGATCATTCTTTCAAGACCTATACTCATCACTTGCAGATCTGGACACAAAAGACATCAATTTTTTTTTAAAATAATATCAAATTACTAAATTAACTGAAGAACAAGCAAATTCCATAGATAAACCAATAGAACCAGAGGAGCTCTAGAGTGCCCTATGCCTAACAGTAAAGCACCTGGTCCTGATAGTTTTCAGGTTGAGTTCAATAAACAGTTCTTGACTGTTTTATCACCACTATTTAACAAATTAGGATCCGAAATTAAACAAAATATGATACTACTTACATAAATGAATACTGCCAGACCCCGGTTTACCCTCTAATTATCATCCTTTATCATTGACTCAACACAGACACAAAAATAATAAGCAAGACTAGCTAATAGAATTGAAACAGTTATTCCTTCAGTAATAAACCCAGATTAAACTGGATTCATTAGAAACAGTCAGCCAGCCACCAACATGTATAGACTCCTCAACCTGATACATTGTACATCACATCAAAATCTAGACTTGGCAATAGTAACACTTGATGCAGAGAAAACCTTTGACAAAGTTAACTGGAAATCTACTTACCACACTTCATAAATTACGTTTCAGTGAATCACTTTATTATTCATTGGACAAAAATTCTCTAGATATCACCAAAGGCCACAGTTATCACTAATGGACTAATATCACAAAGTTTCACACTGCACAGAGGCACTAGACAAGGATGCCCACTCTCTCCATCCCTATTTGCCATTTTCATAGGAAGATTAGCTGCAGGAGCCAGACAGCAAACATGGAACACAAAATCAATTTATATGCTGTTGACATCTTACTCTTCTTGCAAAAACCTATTCAGAAAAATATTCAATACAAGAAACTATCTACACAATCAAAAAATATTCCAAACTTTCCAATCACGCAATTAACTGGACTAAATCCACTATGCTCTCTCTCAACATGAAACTCCCTGAAACTACAGTACAATCTGTACCTAACCCCATAAGCACCAACTACATCACTTATCTTGTTGCCAAAATCTCTGCCAAGCTGTCAGACCTGCATAAACTCAATTTTAACCCGTTATTACACCATAAATAATGATCTCCAATGTTCGATAAATCTTCCCCTCTCTCTCACTGGCAGATCCATAAAAATAACCATACTGCTTAAAATAAATTACTTATTTTCAGTGATCCCTGCTCAACCTCTCCCTTCCTGGTTCAAATCACTCAATTCCAGTATCACTACATTTTACTCCCAGAATCAAAGTAACCACCTTACAAAGACCCAAATATCATGGAGGACTTGATGCCCCAAACCTTGACAATATTACCTCAAAAACAACTCCAGTATACAATCAAATGGATAAAACCCAGTCAGAGAAATGAGATATGGCTAGATGCTGAACAGGAACTATGCAAAGAAATCAGAATTTCGGATCATTCATCAGCTACCATTCATCAGCACAGCTATCAAACACCATCCTTGCTTCAAAAGCTCAACAACTGCAAAGACTTTAACAGCTTGTTGGAAATTTTATAAAACTATAAATTCACCACTATCCAATCGAACACACTTCAGTATGGCACGCAAACATCGTGAAGATAACAAACATCTCCACGTGGGTGGACAAATGCTTTACGCAATTTAAACATATGTCAAAACAACACCTTTACATCATTTCTGTATTTAGCTGAGAAACATGGACTAGGAAATGAACATTTCTTTGAATTTCTACAACTCAGATCCATTATATTCTCTAAAATCAACCTAAAAGACAACACATTAGACTTCCCCCATTAGTATCAGAACTTCTGAATATCTCACCACCAACTAAAGTCCTATCCAAACTATATGAAATAATATCCAAATGCAACTCTGCAGTTACCATACCATGTAAAAATGGCAAGATGACCTAGCAATCACACCCAGAGGTGACTACAAATCTTACAGAACATGTCCTTCATAGCTAATAACATCTCCAAGAAAACCATACTAGCAAACTGGAAATCAAAAATAACATTAATATCATACATTGAAAAACCAAAATAATCGACTACAGAACAGTGGAAAAACTCTCTCAATCAAAAATAAAACTACAAAATTTAACTCTGTTTGGACACCACTCATCACCTACATACACCAGGGAATCACCATGCAAAAGCTAACAATACGTCCCTATCAAAGCCATACCACACATCTCAACCATAATGCTCACAAACACACGCAACTAAATTTTACACACACACCATTCACAGAAAGCAAAGTTGGTGTTATACATATTAACTAACTGAACCAACAACTTTGCACCCCTCCCAATCCACCATCCTGATAAGTACTATGTCCATGTTACATCTTGTCTTGTCTTATCTAGTCTATTGTTTTCTCAACGTCTGTCCTACCTGTTACGTCATACAATCACATACGCATGTGCATATATGCACATACACTACTAGGCTTATTCTTCATAACATACTGGATAAGTGTTGCTGTTTTCATTCACTTCGCATTATCTGTAGACATTTGTTCTTGTCTAGTTAATGTTTTCTGCAGTGTTGGGTGCTGCCAGGTGCGGGTAGCAGTGAACTTCTTGTGTTGTATGTTTAATGTTTTATCAGGTTACTTGTAGGAAGATGCTGTAATACCATCTCTTGATATTTTTGAACAGCATAGTTTACAGTCTGTTTTGCTTCGTTTGCCATCATTAATCATGAAATACAATATATGACCAAAAGTATGTGGACACCTGTGAAGCACACTCTTGTCCAGAACGTCTTTGTATACTGTAGCATTAAGAACTCTCCTTTGCTGGAACTGGTATGGAAGAACTCGTCCAAGAGCCCTGATCTCAATCCCACTGAATAAGAATGCTGGCTGCACGACAGGCCTTCTCGCCCGACATCAGTGCCTGACCACACTAATGCTCTTGTGAGTGATTGGGCACAAATCTCCATAGCCATTCTCCAAAATCTAGTGGAAAGCCTGCCCAGGAGAGTGGGGGTCATTATAACAGCAAAGGGTGACTACATCTATAATGGCATGTTCAAGAAGCACATTCGTGTGATTGCTCAGGTGTCCACAAACTTTTGGCAATATAGTGTATTTCCAGTTTTCTGTTATTGCATTTTGTCTGTTTTAGTGCCTCAGTATAAACCTTACTGGACATAGAATAATGTGGTATCAGATATAGGTGTAGGGTGCCTTTCTTCCGTCAGTATTGGTATCAATGCTTCCCAAATTTAAGAACCTAAAAATCAAATACAATGTCAGTATAATCAATAAGTATAGAACGTATAGTAAGTAAAACATAACAATAAAATAGCAAATATTGATCAGAATTTCACATGTGGGAACCTTACACTAAAATGTTGACAATGGGGTATAGTTTCAGTATGCAATTCATGCATTCTGACTCACATTTACTGATGTGGAGTTTTATCAGCTCATACGTCCTTCAGCTGAGTAAT
The DNA here is from genome assembly GCA_037576675.1 of Pangasius sanitwongsei. Taxonomy (NCBI): domain Eukaryota; kingdom Metazoa; phylum Chordata; class Actinopteri; order Siluriformes; family Pangasiidae; genus Pangasius; species Pangasius sanitwongsei. Next base: position 9,818,234 of record CM075030.1, on the reverse strand, counting down.
AGAACTCTGACCTGGATGCTGGCTATTGGACAAATGAACCACCCACCAGGAGTATTCAAAGACAGACACTTGAATATCATTGCACATTTTTTGAGCTTATCAATGTCATAGCAACACTAAAACAGACCAGATACAATTTAATTCATTTTGGTAGTATGTTTTTCATTGTTTAAATTCTTCCAGTGTTTTGTTCCATGAACTAAAGGTCTTATTTGTTTGTTCAGGATGGAAACTTGGCTTGCCTACACTTATTAGTAAAGCTTTTTAAATGTGACTAATTACCGGTGAGGATGGAAAATGGTCCAGTTTTCTAGCTGCCTTGCTTTACACGGCACACTTCAATAACTGTCTTTATTTGCAGCAGCCTCAAACAAAAGCCCCGCTAACTCGGTTTCACTGAAACTTGCATAAATTCACTGCAAAAATAAAAACACATGCATAAATAGGAAATAATTCAATGTAAATATATGTGAGGGAAAATTGAAGTGTGCATATGACATGTGAAATATAAATATGTAGTGCTATAAGAAAACCGGTCTGATTGTGTTTTGACCCAGATTGGGTTTTTTCTGTCTATAACGTAATTTGACAACTCTCATTTAAAAAAACAAATGAGTTTCAGCAAAAAAAACCTTCTTGCATAGGCTTTCTGCAAATATCTCATTAGGTAAAAAAAGGAGCCAGTTTAACAAATACTGTGGTGAAAACCTTCGATCTGCCTAAAGATGTTAATTAGCTTGCTAGCTAAGTGTGCACATAGAATGTCATGCTTTGTTCAAAGTTGCTGGTCATGTGCCACAGCGAAATGCATGTAAGACTAACTAATTCAGTTTATAAACAGTCTATATAGCTGTCAGTTTACCCTTAATGCAGACATGCCATTGCTTACACTGTATGGATGGCAAGTGAGCCTTTTTGTTTTCCATTGTAAACTTAGAATCTTAGAATCAGTAATGTTTTTCCATAAATAGATATAGCTTAAGAAATATTACATCAAATTAATATTAAATAAAAGACAGTTCCGACTGAAATAATATAGATGACATCAGACTTATTGCATATATCTTTAAAATCCATGCAGGGAATGCAAAATCTGGACAAGCATAAGGTTATCTTTAGTATTGTCTTTTGTTTACAGGATTCACCATTCACCAATGCTGGTACAGGCTCCAATCTAAACCTGGTTGGGGATATTGAATGTGATGCCAGCATCATGGAGGGAAAATCATTAGATTATGGAGCAGTTGGTGCTTTAAGTGGTGGGTTGATTAATGTTAAGGTTTTTAGAAGTACATATTCTTCTACATACTCAGAAATAAGTAATTTCTGGATTTTCTTTTTTTTAGTACTACTTACTGCGCATGACCTGTACAAATATGTTTCAAGGCGAAGTATAAATGCTTTTAGTTGGTGTTGTTAAGGGGTCTTTGGACTTAATCATGTTAAGTACTAGAGTAAAGTTTAATAATACAGAGGAAGAAAAAATTTTAAGTCACAAACGAATAATGTTTAATAAATAGGTATAATAGGAATAAAAGAAACAGGAGCGTACAGAAGGCGACTCAGTGCTTGGTATAGATCAGGCTTTACTTGTTCATTTATTCCTTTCATTTCCTTTATTCTAGTCCAATGTCTAAACTGAAACGTTTGTTTGTGCATTATTGGCTGTGAGTCAGAAGAGTTTTAATTCACCCCTTCTAAAGCAGCAGGGATGCTGTCCTACACCTGGATGTTCTCTAATATGCGAGCACACATGCCAAGATCTTCAACAAAGTTATGGATTGACTGTGATATTTGCTATAAATACCTTCATGCCATGTCACTTCTTTCCCTTTTTTTGTATTCACCTTTGTGCACATTTCAAACCTCATGTTAATACAGTCACAGCTACAATTTTCTGTCCTCGAAAGATGCAATGGACTTCTGTTTTATTCTCCTTTGCTTTCTCTTCACCACGGTGAGTGTATCCATTTGATTCTCTGTCTGAGGCCTTTGCGTCTGTGACTTGCTAGCTTACAGCAAGGACACAGGAAGTAGGGATGCTGAGGGTGCTGCAGCGCCCAAGACTTTCAGGATTCCTTTAACTACAACTGCAGCTGCGACTGATGATGATAATAATAATAATAATAATAATAATACTTCTACTACTACTACTACTACTACTAATAATAATAATAATAATATACAGTAGATAACAAATAAAGAAACTTTATTTTTTGAGTTTGTATTTCTGTGATATTATTTCTCTACAGTGATTTGCCAACAATAAGAATTTTTAATTTAGGCTATTAATGGACAACACATTGGGCTTTGCTGGTAGTTACATAACCTCTGCAATTCTAGAGTCTTCAGGACAGAGGAGTTTGCGCTTTCTTGGTTTTTGAGTAACACGACAACAGGAACTAACGCCCATGTCATGAAACTTACTAACGTTTACAAAGCGCTAAAGTTTGAGACTCTTCCATAAAATGTTAAATAGATTTCGCTTAACAGGAAACTTCACCATATTAGCGATTATACACTTGTTTTTTGTTAAATAACACGTTTTTAATCTGTTTATTATAGGTTATAGGCTTAGATTATTTGAATGAGCTGTTACTATAGGAATGACGGTGTATTAGGAGCAATATAAGGAGCAATATAGACCTAACTATATATAAACCTATATATAAATCTATCATTTGTTACAGTTGTATCTATTGTCAGAGCCATGTTGTGTTAGAAATTTAACCAACCTTCTGATTCAATAATTTAACCATGTTGTACTATAATTATTTTAATTAACACACATTTCCTGATAACAGAAATATTATTTGACTGTCATTCAGGTGAAATGTCATAGCGCATGTATGCTATTTAAAATGCCAGTACCCCCGATGTAAAACTCCTTCCCTCGTCTCTGGCTTACCGTGTTTTCTAGTTGCTAGCTCAGGTTGTTTGCTTAAACTTATCTGGTGTCTGAGATAGCTCAGTGTTGTTGTTCAGTGGCTCGCTCTTGCTCACAGGATAGGAGCATGTATGTGTCTGTTTCCCTCTCATCCACTGGGGTTATTGGAATTAACAGGGCCTGTGTGTGTGTGTGTGTGTGTGTGTGTGTGTGTTTGTCCCTCCATTGCCCATGTGATGCTGACCGCATCCCTGCTGACTAGGTCTCTCCTAGTTGCGGGATAGGAGCATGCGTCACCATGGTGCCCTAGGCACTTGGAGGCTACCTGCACTGAATGGGAAGCTATGCCAATGCCAACTTGTCAAGCCTAACCAGCAGACTTAGACCACAGTTCTGAGTCCACCCTGATTTCACACATTTGGCAAGCTCTGAACCAGCTGTGACAGCCACATTTTAATGTGTCATTGCTATGAATAGGTTTAGAACCCATAACACCAAATGTGCTTTTTCAGCTTGCTGGTCACCACTGAATTCTCTGAACCTAAGTGCAAGGATTACATAGGCAGCTATATAGCTGAGGCATCATGATGCATATAGTAGTAGTTTCACCAGACAAATTGGAGTGACTAGGTAATTCTCAAAAATTAGTAATTTTATTTTGATCAAATTTGAAAATTCAGAAGTAATTGGTTTGATTGGAAACAAACAGTTAATATAATGGAAATTTATTTTGATCATTTTCCATATTTTTATAAACATTTTCTAGATGTTGCTCAGATAAAATCTCATTACTGCAACATAACATTTGACCCTATACGGTAAAGTGGATTGTTGATTTGAAAAAAATTACAACAGCTTTTAAAACTTCATGTGTATGTTTACTAAATGATCTAAGCCTGTTAATTTATTAATTATTCATTTTGGTAAATATTTGCCCCAGACTTGTTTTGATAGCTCCTTGATGATGCTGTTTGTTTAGGTATGTTATCTAACAAACTTTAGGTTCTTCCAGGAACAGGTATATTTATTTTAAATCATGTGACACTTTAATTGTACACGGGTTGACTCCATTCAACTAATTATGTGACTTCTGATGGTACCTGCTTGTCAATTATTTTAGAATTAATTGAAATTTTTGGTGGGCCTGTGCCCACTGTAGCCTCAGATTCCTGTTCTTGGCTGACAGGAGAGGAACCGGATATGATCATCTGCTGTTATAGTGCATCTCGCTCAAGGTTAGACACAATGAGTGTTCAGAGAAGCTTTCCTGCTCACTATGGTTGTAAAGAGTGGTAATTTGAGTTACAGTAGACTTCCACATGATTGGCTGGTTGGCTCCTTACACACGAATGAGCAGGTATACAGGTGTTCCTAATAAAGACTAATTTTTTTCCTTGCAGTTGTAGCATTTAAAAGTCTTGTTACCCTGAAAAGTGAAAAAGGATAAAATCACAATTCCACTGAAAAACATGCCACCTACCTCTATATTTTATAACCTAATCTACTTGTAGAACAAAAACATTACTGCCAAATTGAAATGGGTTGAAAGTTTACAATGGGAAGTGAGTTCTCACTTTGACTATTAGCATCATCCACATTACCAGAAGTAAAAGTCATCAGTGGAAAAGCTCAGGGCATTAAAACACGAGCCTCAATATCTTCACTTCACTCAACTGATCTCTGTTCATGCTAACATATGTGGAGAAATAATCAATGATTCACTCACATCGGTTCTGCTAAGATCGGTTATCATTAAAGTCTTTATATTATGTCAGTTAAACATTTTAAATCTTTGTTCACTGTTGTATATACTGTGTAAACAAAAGGACATTTTCACAGCCGCTATCTGATTACAAACCAAATTGATTAGACTTATGTCCGTTTCACTATAGTGCAAAGCTGTCCAAAAATTTCAAATCATGAATTCACTGTGTGAGGAAATCTTAATTATCTAGCAAGGTTTTGGACATCTGCAGGCAGACTGACTGTTTTAACTGTTCTGTTTGTTAAACTGGCTCCTTACACAACATAATCTTTGCATGCACCTAGCCTTCAATTGTGGTAAAAAAGAATGGTGTTGCGGAGGATGACATGAACATCATTTCATTTAATAATTTCATTTAATGTTCACATCAAACATCAGAATGAAGAAAAAGTGACTTTGTGACTTTGATTGTTACACCGAATGGTGCAAAAAAAAAAACATTTAGTAAGTGAGAGTTCTGTGGGTGGAAATGCCTTGTTGATAAGAAAGGTCAGAGGAAAATGACCAGATTGGTCTGAGCTGCCAGGAAGGATATAGGAGCTCATATAATCACTTTTTACAACCATGGTGATGTAGAAAAGCATCTCAGAGTTCACAAAACATCGAACTTTATGGTGGATGGGCTACAACAGCAGAAGACCACTTTAAGTTCCACTCCTATCAGCCAAGAACAAGAATCTGAGGCTATCATGGACACAGGTTCACCCAAACTGGACAGATGAAGACTAAACCAGGTGATTTTTTTAAATGTATTTTTTTCCTAATTTTCAACTGTCCAGTTTCGGGGGGGTGGGGTTGATGGGGGTGTGTGTGTAATCCAAAGCAACGGTGATATCACCAACAACCTCCACAGTGCAGGGGTGAAGGTATCAATCCACCATTCAAAGAAGACTTCAAAAACAGAAAGATCTTCCATATCACAAGATGCAAACCACTCACCAGCAGTAAGAATTGTAAGACGAGATTGTAATTTGAAAAGAAATACAGTGATGAGCCATGAAAGTTCTGGAACCAAGATTAACCTCTACCAAAGTGATGGAAGGGCCAAAGTGTGGAGAAAGAAAGGATCTGCTCATGATCCAAAACATATGAGCTCATTGGTCAAGCACGGTGGAGGTAGTGTCATGGCTTTTATGGCTGCTTCTGAAACAGGCTCACTAATCTTTATTGATGATGTAATCTTGATAGTAGCAGCAGAATACATTCAGAAGTCTGCAGAAACATTCTGCCTTCCAATTTTCAGAGAAATGCATCAATCTAATTGGGAGGAATTTTGTCATGCAGCAGAACAATCACCCAAAACACACTGCCAACACAACAAAAGACTTCGTCTGGGGAAAAAGTGGAAAGTTTTAGACTGGCCCGGTCAATCACCAGATCTTAACCCAATTGAGCATGCATTTCACCTCCTGAAGAGAAGATTGAAGGGAGAAACCCCCTGCCCCCAAAACAAACAACAACTAAAAGAAGCTACAGTACAAGCCTGAAAATGCATCACAAATAGAGTGTATCAGTTTGGTGATGTCTGTCGGTTGCCGGCTTGACGCAGTTATTGCAAACAAGGGACATGCAATGAAATATTAAGTTATCTACTTTACTTTTCTGTAAGACTATCTATTCCAATAATTTTGCGTACCTAAACATTGGGTTGTCTATCACCAATCATGCCATTTTCTAAGTTGTTTAACTCATCTAGATGTAAATATTAGGAAATGAAAACTGAAATCTCATATTGATCTTTTGTTCAATTCAATTCAATTCAGTTTTATTTGTATAGCGCTTTTAACAATGGACATTGTCCCAAAGCAGCTTTAC
>CM075030.1:9798748-9810137 GCA_037576675.1 Pangasius sanitwongsei | reverse complement strand
AATGGGATGGCACTTAAGTTCATATGTGAGTCAAGGCAGGTGACCGAATACTTTTGGTAATATAGTGTATATAAATTCAGAATATAAATTTTAAATTTATAAATTTATCCCTAAATGTATTCCTAATGAGCAAGCCAGAGGTGATGGTGGCAAGGAAAACTTCCCTGAGATGCTATGAGGAAGAAATCTTGAGAGGAACCAGACTCAAAAGGGAACCCATACTCATATGGGTGACAACAGATAGTGCAATTATAAATAATACCCTTCTACAACTGTGGTCAAAAAGTGCAATTGTGTAGCCAGGAAATGCATTATAGTTTTCACATGAAGCCTATTTTGTTGAAGTTATCAACTGCTTACTGACGGAGACTTTGAGTACAAAACTGTTCGTGGCAATTGCAGTCCTAAAGCTATCATAGCAATTGTAGTCCTAATCCATTGTAGCAAAACTGTTCGTATCAATTGCAGTCTTTAGGCTGTCCATTTGGGGCCATCCTCAGCAGCAGCGAGTGATTTCCAAGTGATGAGAAATCTAACCAGAGCACTGGTATCTCAGGAGTAGTATGTGTAGCTCAAGAGAGAGGGAGAGGGAGCGAGAGAGAGAGGTTTTGGGCATGTATATAATTTTTTAAAATATTAGATTAGTTTCTACATTATTGTCATTGTGCAGAGTACAGAGTACAAGTACAAAGCCAATGAAATGCAGTTAGTGTCTAACCAGAAGTTCAATTAGCAAAGTAACATTGAGTGATGAAGTGCAAGAAAGAGACAAATGAGGTAGGATGGCAGTAAAGTGCAAAGTGACAAACAGTGCAAAGGGCATGATCAATGATATGGTCAAAAGTATGTGGACAACTGAAGATCATACCCATATGTGGATCTTCCCCAAACTTGCCACAAAGTTGGAAGCACACAATTTTCTAGAATGTCTTTGTATGCTGTAGCATTAGGATTTAGCTTCCCTGGAATTAAGGGGTCTAGCCCAATCTTGTTCCAGCATGACAATGCCCCAGTGCACAAACCAAGCTCGATAAAGGCATAGTTTGCCAAGGTCGGGGCATAAGAACATGAGTGACCTGCATAGTGTGCTGACCTCAACCTAACTGACCACCTTTGGGATGAACTGGAATGCTAATTCCATGCCATGCATTCTTGCCCATCATCGGAGCCTTCCCTCAGAACAGATCTTGTTGCTGAATTGGCACAAATTCCTAAAGCCATATTATAAAATCAAAATTTGGCAGCAAAGGGGGGACCAAGTCCCTGTTAATGTCCATGGTTTTGGAATGGGATGTTCAAGGACAGATAGGGTTGTGATGGTCATGTGTCCACAAATCTTTGGCCATATATTGTGTATATGAGTAACATGAGTCCAGAGACGTAGCTTAATGTAGTCTAAGGCAGTATAGTACAATTGAGCATACAGTCAGATCCATAAGTATTTGGACAGTGACACAATTTTCATAATTTTGCCTCTGTACAACACCACAGTGGATTTGAAATAAAGCATTCAAGATGTGATTGAAGTGTAGACTTTCAGCTTTAATTCATGGGGTTTTACAAAAATATTTCATTAACCATTTAGGAATTACAACCATTTTTACAGTCCCTCCATTACTTGCACTGGATGCAAATACTTTGCAGTCAATGACTGCCTGAAGTCTGGAACCCGTTGACATTTCCTCCTTTGAGATGCTTTGTTGGGCCTTTACTGCAGCCACCTTCCATTGCTTCTTGTTTGTGGATGTTTCTGCCTGTAGTTTTGACTTCAGTAAATGAAAAGCATGCTCAATTGGGTTGAGGTCAGATGACTGACTTGGCCATTTAGGAACATTCCATTTCTTTGCCTTAAGAAGCTCTTGAGTTGCTGTTGTGGTACATTTTGAGTCATTATCCATCTGTACTGTGAAGCGCCTTCAGTTTTGCAGAATCTGACTGAATCTGAGCAGAAAGTATAGCTCTCTACACTTCAGAATTCATCCTGCTACTTCTATCAGCAGTCACCTCATCAATGAACACCATTTCCACTGAGAGCAGTACATGCCATGACACTGCCTCCACCATGTTTGATAGATGATGTGGTATTCTTTGTATCATGAGCCCATCCTTTCCTATTCCATACTCTTCCCTTCCCATCATTCTGGTACAAGTTAATCTTGCATCAGAACTTTTTTTTTTTTAAAACAAAAGTCTAATCAGGCCTTTCTGTCCTTGAGTGTTACCAGTGGTTTGCATCATGAGGTAAACCATATGTATTTACATTCATGAAGACATCTCCTGATTGTAGACTTTGACAATGATACATCTACCTAATCCTTGGCTAGTTGTTGTGACTTGTCTATATTCTTGACTTGGCTAGATATTGTGGAGGGTGTTTTTCTTCAACAAGGAAAGAATTCTGTGATCATCCACTTTAATTGTCTTCTGTGGCCTTCCAGTCCTTTTGGTGTTGCTGAGCTCACCAGTGCATTCCTTCTTTTTAAGAATGTAGCCAATTGTTGATTTGGCCTCTCCTAAAGTTTCCTCTATCTCTCTGATAGGTCTGTTTTGTTTTTTTCAGGCTAATGATGGCTTAATTCACTTGCATTGACACCTATTTCGACCACATATTGAGAGTTCCCATGAACAGCTACCAAATGCAAATTCAGCACTTAGAATGAACTCCAGACTTTTCATCTCCTTAATTTGTCATGAAATAATGAGGAAACAGGCCACACTTGGCCATGAATATGCTTATCAGTCAATTGTCCAATTACTTTTGAGCCTGTGAAATTGGAGGGACTATGTAAAAAAAAAATTTTAATTCCTAAATGGTTAATGGAGTATTTTTGTTAAACCCCTTGAATTAAAGCTGAAAGTCTGCACTTCAATCATATCTTGATTGCTTCATTTCAAATCCATTGCTGTGGTGTACAGAGGCAAAATTATTAAAATTGTGTCACTGTCTAAATAATTATGGACTTGAGTGCAGATGCAAATGGAATGACATACGAAGGAACATGGATCCAATGACGTGTGGAATCCGAAGACACCACGGTAAACTGAATGTAAGGTGCAAGTAGAGCAATGTGTAAAACTGCAAACTGTATATAGTTAGTCCGTGTATAGTTAGTATATAATGTAAACTAGATTATGTAATGTAAACACAGTCATGTTGAGAGGGCTAAGCACACAGCCCTATGGAATGCAGAGGAAGGTGCTGATGCCAGGTTAGGTGAACGTAGAGATCAGCATAAATAGGTTGATGGCATTAAAAGGTGAAATCAATGAATAGCATCCTAACATAGGAGTTGCTGTTATCCAGGTGGGTCAGGGCAGAGTGGAGTGCTGTGGTGATGGTGCCCTGTGTTGACCTGTTGGGGCGGTAGGCAAACTGATAGGGATGCACTGAGGGCAGGCAGAATTTCAGATGCAGAAGGATCAGCCTCTCAAAACGCTTGGCAAAGATGTTGATGAGTGCGATAGGAAGGAAGTCATTGAGGGTCATGGCAGTGGCGTGTATTGGCACTGGCACAGTGGTCGCTGTTCTGAAGCCGGTGGGGACCACTGTTTGGTCTAGGTTGAAAATCTCCATGAAGACCCCTTTCAGGTGCCCTGAGCACCTTGGATGCCATCAAGGCCAGCAGCTTTGCATGCATTCACTCTGCTTAGGTCACCAGGTGTGGCTCAGCCTTAATGGGAGGTTTTGCATTTCCCTGCTAGAAGTGAAGTGACCCATACTCGGAATTTGTGCTCTGCGTTTAACCCATCCAAGTGCACACACACAGTGAACACACACCTGGAGCAGTATGTAGCCTTTTTTTTTTTTTTTTTGCTGCGGCGCCCGGGGAGCAGTTGGGGGTTTGGTGCCTTGCTCAGGGGTCTCACCTCAGTCGTGGTATTGAGGGTGGAAGAGAGCGCTGGTCATTCACTCCCCCCACCTACAATCCCTGCCGGACCTGAGACTCGAACCCACGACCTTCAGGTTCACCTTTGGGTTACAAGTCAGACTCTCTAACCATTAGATGATGTTGCTTCCCTCACTGAAGAGCTTGTCACTGGTTTAGGTTTGTAGTCTGTGTGAGTTTGGAAGTTCTCTATCTGCAGTATATACTCAACAACAGGAAGGTTTAGCTTAGCTCTCCAGACCTGAAAGCAGCCTTTCCTGCCTTCAGTAGGTTGTTATTTTATTATTATTTTTTTTAATTATTATGGATTCTCCCTAATTTAGTCATTTATTCAATTCCCACTCATCAGTCATCTCGCATCAACCAGGGAGGCTATCATGTGTTTCCTCCAAGGCACCTGTATCATGCAACATCAGGGAGCGGTGTAACACACTCGGCTATCTGTATGTATGAGATCACAGAGCTCACAGAGGCCAATTAATGGCTAGAGTCGCTGTGATTGATAGGGGAGAGAGAGTATACTACCACTCCCTCCCTGAGAGGGCAGCCAGTTTTGCTGTCTTGGGCTCCCAGCCACAGATGGCCATGGCATCATCGGGATTCAAACTCACAATCTCTGGATGATAGGGCGAACGCAGTTCTGTTGCACCACTCTGGCGTCTGGGGAATGTTAATTCTTTTGCATGTAGTGACTGTATCGACACACCCATTGTTGTGGCTCAGAACAGAGTTGATGTAGATATTAATGTCTGTGTGGGAGTTCAGGGTGGCCTTAGAAGCAAATGTGTTCCAGTGTGTGCTGGAACTGGTGAAGAGTCTGCTCCCCTTAGCTACACTTTCACAGTCTTCACACGTCTGATGATGGGGGTGTGTTTGGGAGTAGAAGCAGAGAGAGGTGATCAGATTGTCCAAGGTGTGGAAGGGCAATGGCTCTGAAGGCTTCAGTAACATAAGGCATTCTGTAAACATAATTCAGGATGTTGTCTCCTCTCGTAGGACAGGAGACATTCTGATGGAATTTGGGTTATTTGAAAATTGGCATGATTGAAATTGCCAGCAACCTATAAAGACTCCCTCTGGATACACTGTTTCTAACTTGCTAATAGCAGCATTGAGTTCTTTCATAGCTATCTAGCATTAGCATTTGGAGGGACATAGACAGAACTCAAAATCAGCAGAACAGTGGGTCTCAGTAACAACAGCGTCCATGCCCCGAGCCTTGTTTACACAGATGCAAAATGCAGTAAATTGCTATGTAGAAAATTACTAATTTTTCAAAACTGCCTCTCGATGTGCACATGCTGTACACATTTTGGTTACTAATAAAAGAACTGATGAAAATTATACTGTCTTTCTCTAAAATTTCTGAAAAATATTATGCAGCCTGTAATACCCCATACATTCTTATTAGTAACAATAGTAATGTAGAGATAGGCTGTAAAATAAGATCACAAGCATATGTTTCGGGCATTGAACCAGTAATGTTGTTGCAGTTCTGCTGGGTGATAGGATGTTACTTCTAATGGCATGATGCTACATTTTCTTTACTGTTGCCTGCACCAGTAGTGAGACCTTGAGTATCATCTGACACCAATAACCATCCGGGGTTGTTTTCTTTAAAAATTACTAAGCTTTAAATGATTTTTTTAGACTATAGCACTTTAGTTAAAAAATACAGGAAAAGAATGCATAGCTAAAAACGTGACATACAAAACCACAGCCTTTTTTTTTTTTTTTAATTTATTAAGTTGAACTCTTTCAAGCAGAAATCACTTGTATTGCAAGTATAAAAAATATAATTAAGTATAAAATATAAATATAAATCAATCCTAACAAAAAACATGTTAATGTTATATAATTTAGTTCTTTTTTCCTCTAATATCCGATCCACCATATTTTGCTGGTATTGGCCCCATACCAATCCTGCATGGTGTCATGTCTAAAGAAAATGCCCTCTCTACTAGCAATTTCTACTCAAAGCACTAAAGGGAGTAACCAAGTACAACTACGTGGAAACTATGACATAGAGTACATTACTGGCATACTGATTTTAAATCCTCTCAACTTAATCAGACATATATGCAAACGCCAACAGGTATTTAAAATCGCTAATTTTATTGATATTTCTCAGGAATCAAGAATCCAGTATTGGTGGCCAGAACACTACTGAATGAAGCGCAGAAAGGGAAGCTTTCAGCTGGAAGAATTCCTCCCTGGTGAGCTCATGTTTTTATTAGCCAGATGTCCCTGATTTACTAAGATCTAATATAAATTCAGTGATTTTATTTTGTATAGTATAGTTTTGTATCCCCTTCAGCAAGAGCTTGTGTGTTAGATGTCTAACGTTCATCACTTGTACCTCATTTTACATGCTTAGTGCTTTTTTGATTCTGGGAGATGTATCTCACGTCTCATTGTTTAAAGTAAATAGGTTCATGATTTTTTATTTTAGTTTTTTAGCTGGAATTGGAGCTCAACAATGGGCTGTCAGTCATGGTATACCTCCATGTCCTTCAGAGAAGATGGCCACCAGTAAGTATTTTGTAAAATAACTTTGTAAAAATAATTTTGTTAAAAAAAACTACCTCAGTCAAACTAATATTAAACCTAAGTGGCTTCTATATTTTGTATACTCAGCTCACTAGGTCTTCTTCAACTGAGCACCATGGTCTTCATTAGCTCAGATGACTATTAATGCAATAATAAATGATTGATTTTAAGTCCTTACTTAAACTTTATTAACTGCTTTTTTGTGTGCTTGCCAAGAGTCTCTACATAGTTTTGTAATATTGTAATAAGAAGACTATATTCACGAGTATACAGTATGAAGAGTAATATTTAACATGATAGGGAGCCTCTGAAGTCATCACAAGAGAAGGGTCAAATGAGAATGTGCTAATGGTATGATGCTGAGCCTTAAACTGCATTCTTTGTGGATGTTTTATTGAAGAGTGGTGGCATATGAGGGAAGCCAGTCAAGGAGGGAGTTGCAGAAGTCAATTTTGCCATACTAGAGATCATATTCAGGAAGGTTTATATTCTGCTGATGATGTATATGTTGAATCTGCAGGCTCTAGACCTAGAAGTAGTAGTGCAGCAAATTATAACCAAGTGGAGACCAGATGTTTTTGATGTTGTATTATAAAGGGCAGAAATATTTTGGAGAGGGCTCTAATCTAATATCATATCACATCTAATATCAAATACTCATATTTCTTTTGAAATATTTCAGAATTTAGTTTGTCAGCCTACAAAAGGAATAAACGAAAGATGGAGATGGCAGAGAAGAAGGAACCAGAACATAACTCTTTTAAGAGACAGCGACAATCAAGTGGAACTGTGAGTTAAGTAATAAAAAATAATTACTATAGTCGGCACTATATACTGATCTCCTGCAGTAGTTTTTTTTTTTGATGGTAGTACAGACTACCAGTTGAAGATTAGGGGGAAAAAACACCTGGTCTTTTTCCAGTCTTCAGCTGTCCAGTTTCGGTGAGTCTGTGCCCATGATAGCCTCAGATGCTTGTTTTCGGCTGACAGGAATGGAACCTAATGTGGTCTTCTGCTGTTGTAGCCCATCCACCTCAAGGTTTGATGTGTTGTGCATTCTGAGATGCTTTTCTGCTCACTATGGTTGTATGGAGTGCTTATTTGATTTACTATAGACTCCCTGCCAGCTCAGACCAGTCTGGTCATTCTCCTCCAGTCTCTTTCATAAACAAGGTGTCTGAGCCTGCAGACCCTCTGCTCAGAGGATGTTTTTTGTTTCTCGCACCATTCTGTGTAGACTCTAGAGACTGCTGTGTGTGAAATTCCCAGGAGATCAGCAGTATCTGAAATACTCAAACCAGCCCATCTGGCACTGGCAACCATGCCACAGTTAAAGTCACAGAGATCACACTTTTTCTCTCATTCTGTTGCTTGATGTGAACATTAACTGAAGCTCTGCATGCATTCTGCTGCTGCCACATGATTGGCTGATTGGATAACTGCATAAATGAGCGGGTGTACAGGTGTTCCTGTTAGAGTGTATGGTGATTGTTTGCAGCCAGTTGCATTTTTACTTGCTAGATAGTGTTATGCAATTAATACAGCCTAATTAGCTAATGTTAGCTATGTATTTGCAGTTCAGACCGAACTGCACTTGAAGTAAGTTTTAAAAAGTCTGTTATATTGCCGCATTTGCCGCACTGTCTTGGAGGATTTTTTCCATCTCAGCTCTACCTAGTAGCTTTTTGTGAGACTTCAGTGCATCTACATTGCTTAATGTTTTACATTGCCTTTATTTATAGAAGCCAGACTGAATTGATGAACAATAAAATTGCAAGACTAGTGAGTTCATGGTTTTTTTAACCAATTATGTTTGATTATATAGACCAAACATAATTTCTATGAACCGTAGGATTTGTCAGCCTCTTGGGTGCATCTCAGGCAAAAAAACAAAAACAAAACAAAACAAAAAAAAAACCAAGCAGGCCAAATCTGTCACAAGACAGGCCAGACCACTGGGATTTCTCCTGAATATTCTGATGGCCAATCCAGGCATGTCACACATTTATGGTTATATTTATGCATCTTTCCTGCCTTGTCAGAAAACATTACCTCATGATACTTTGGCCAAAACATCAGTACTTTGTATGACAACTCATTTGGTTAAAATGACTGATCATGGTCTGAAATGAATGATTAGTCTACTATCATGAAGTATGTGCTTGTTAGCTTGTAAGTAGTTAAATTATTATCTGATACATGTTGTATTTCAGTTAGTGGTGTCTTATTAATTAAGCCTAGTTAAGAGTTCTGAGGTAGTAGTTTTATTTGATTGAAATGCTGCAAAGAAATATTCTCCCCCTGCATTATTTTTCAGACAGCTCTTACATCTTTTTGCCAGAGTCCCCCTTTGGGGACCTGGGATTGAATAGGTCCCTAGCACTCCCTTGCTGATCATAAGAGGCAAAAGAATGGGTGACTTTGCCATGAGTTGCAACCAGTGATTGTGGAGGAAGAGGTCTTGGCACTTGAGGAATGTGGTCTGCTGCAGCTACCATAATTCCAACACAGTGCTTTATCTCTTACTTCACATAGGCAGGAGGTTGGAAGAGCCCATTTCAATCAAGCAGCTGGTCAAGACATGCCCTGGGGTGTACCTTTTTGGCATTAATATTGGCCATTCCTTTTCTCTTCCCAGAAGCCATTGTGTTACATTCTCGCCCTAGTCTAGGGGTTGGGGAGAAAGTAACAAAAAGGAAAAAAGATGTGGCTCTAAAAAAAATTGGCCAATGAAAAATTACAGCAAAACAGCAAAATCTCCTTTCTTTTCTCCTATCCCAGCCCAAGGTTTACATCTACAACACTTTTAATTAACGGCACCCAAACACGGAATATTCTCAAACGGAGTGGTTTTATTGCCGGCTTAGTAAAGCCAATTAAATAACAAGCAGAAGATCGATAAACAGAAAATAACCAAATCATCGGGAGAGGGCAATGCCAAAATAATAAACAAAAGAAGATCTTCCTAAAGAATTTAAACAACATAAATTACCTACCAAAAGAAAAGCAAATAAAAGACAGTTGTCTTACCTCTCTCCCTGACTAGCGAAAAACAGGAGAAAAACAGAAAATGGGGTAAAACCCAAATAAATAGGCCCCCGTCTCCCTACGCGGTTTTGCTGCTTAACTCACAAACTGACCACTTCGTATTCACACCACAGATTCACCGATTACACTTTTGCTCAACAGCAATTACACAACATGCTGATTGGGATAGCAGAAAAGGGACTCTCTCCGAGCTCTGCTTCTCTGCCGCGTTATATCGGCTGTTACACGCTCTTGACAAAGGAACCACGCTCCCGCTAATTAGGCTCAGCTGCGGATGGTTTGGAGCGCTGCGTAGAGAGAGAGAGAGAGAAAGAGAGAAAAAAATCACCAGCATACACAATATAAGTTACGTCACGGGACGTAACACATTGGCTAAGGGTCAATTGAGCAACGTAATTATTTGACATGGTTGCTCGAGTACCCCTATATCCCTGATGCATGTCTGCAGGATGTCCGCAGCTCTCTGCAGATCTTGATACGGTAACAAGAGATTCTCTTTAATTGTCATTTAAATAACTGGCAGAAGTCCGGAATCCTAGAATCTCTATCACCAGACATGCTCCTTACCAATCTCCTTTCGTCATACAAAAAGGCATCTCAGGAATAGCAGGGACAGACAGATGCAAAAAAAATTGAGGTCTGGCCAGATTCTAGTGGAGTGCTTGAAGAAGGCACAAGCATAGATTCTTTTACATGCCACTGGTACTCGTTTAAAGGCCTTCCCTCATCCATCTCAGAACAGCAGTAAATGAGTAATTTACACTAGAGAGCTGGAGGAAATGGATGAGGCTGAAATAGCCTCAGAACTGAGACAATAGGGTGTAGCAGATGTCAAATGAATAACAATCAAAAAAACAAGGTCAAATTATTAAAACCAGCACCTATGTCATGACATTTGATAGGCCACAACCACCAGAAAAGATTGTGATAGGCTACCGAAGAGTACCTGTTGATGCATATATACCGAACTCACTAAGATGCTTCAACTGCCAGAAATTTGTTCATGGATTAGCAAGCTGTAAAAACAAAGCTATCTGCTGCAGTTGTGGAGAGGAAGGACATGAATGTATGTGCCAGAAACCACCGAAGTGTTGCAACTGTACAGGTGAACATAGTGCCTCCACAAAAGACTGCCCTGTCTGGGTCAAAGAAAAAGAGATCCAGAGAATGAAATGTGTTAGTTAGCTACCCTGAAGCATGCAAATTGGTTGAAGGCCTTCCATCCTTTAAACAAAGACAAACCACAAGAAATTAGTGGTAATATGGGCCCCCCCCCCCCCCCCCGAAACAAAAAGATAATAAGCACTCAGAACTCAAGCATACTTAACCTGATCCAGACCAGCCAGAATGAAAGCTCATCAAGAGAACACTCTAATCTATATATTAGTAAGATCAAAAAGAAATCAACCCTACAACAACAAAATGGAAGCCAGGAAACCAGTCTGAACAAAACTGAACATTCAAAAGTTATTGAAATGGCAGAAACTGGCCTCTTACAGCTGAAGCCTCTCACCCAAAGGCAATAAGGAATAAGGTCCACATACATGTAGTGCCTACCTGATGCGGAGTAATATTATTCAGTGGAACTGTCGTGGTCTTAGAGCCAACTCGGGAAAACAACATACTGGACATACTGTTTATACCACCCAGCTTACAAGGCCCTTCCCCTCCCCTACGTCGGTGCCTCAGACCACATCACTGTCATGCTAATGCCTGCATACAGACCGCTTGTTAAAGTCGCCAAACCAGTTCACAAACAAACACTGGTGTGGCCAGAGGGGTCTTTGGAGGCTCTTCAGGACTGTTTCAGCACCACAGACTGGAATACCTCTGAGGTCTGAGGGTGTTTCGGGGCCCTGGAGAAGTTTTGACATGCCCTGACATTTGTGCATTTTTCATTTGCT
>CM075030.1:9767523-9779784 GCA_037576675.1 Pangasius sanitwongsei | reverse complement strand
ATATATATATATATATATATATATATATAAACGTTACAGCTGTTTAATTTGGGAGTATGCAAACAACATGAAGGTAAACAGGATTTAATCATTGAATAGGCTTACCGAAAACATTCAGGCTGCTGCTCTTGTTTTGCACAGATAAAACTTGTATTACTTGTATGTATTGTACAATCCATATTTAAATAATTTTGCTTTGCCCATTTATTAAATAAACTGTTTAAAATGAACCATACTGCATCTTGACCAAAGCTTGTTCTGACTATTGCAAAATGCTTTTATGGTATCTTTGTATTTTTATGAGCATTGCTAATTTTAAAAAGAGACTATGGATCATAAATGCACCTTATTTGGTAGGCCACAAGCCTCTGTACTAACATTTTAATTTGTCTGAGAACAGTTTATCAAAAATCACTGCATGCAACATTAAATTGTGTTATATGTTGTTTATTATTAATCATCCTCATTGCTGTTGCACAAATTAACTTTTGGAAGCTGACATTGAAGTATTATTGCAGTAGTATAATATTTTAGTACAGTTTTTGCTGTGGTTGTAAGTTGTCCCATACATCTTGTTGGGCAGGGAAATATCTTTAGATAGCATGACTGAATGTGCTAATTGCTCAAGAAATGAAAATTACACTATTTTTGATTTAAACTTGGCCTAATGTCTGCTATACACCTTTCACATATATTTTGGTGCAGTGACATTTCATTTATATTTAAGAAATGATGGTTTATTGTAAGGAGAGTTATAAATTCCATTCTAATAATATATCTGACAGATCCAATGTCCTATATTATGAGGCTGTAACTATCTATCATTGGCAATATTTATTAATTTCCATTTTCAGTAATGTTTTTTCAGCTACTACATAGAGGCATGTCAAGCTTGAAAAAAGATGAAATGTTTTCTTTTTATATTGCCAGAATACAATTAACAGTGTCTTTTCAAAGCTTTGTATTAAATTTTGTCCTTATGCTTTTACTTCCCCTTGCTTGTTTAGTTCAGTGAAATAAATTTCAGCTCACACATGGTATTGAGTTAAAGTTTGAGGTTAAGTTTTTGTTTTTTGGGTTATATCTTTAGCAGAAAGCATGTTATGCAGAACACCAAAATGAATCCTTGATTACACAATTTGTAATGTGTCATTCTCTATTACAGCAAAATGGATACAAGGGAACTTTAACATTTTTATCATTTTCAAATTTATTAAATAATTCGCTCCCAAATGTTGAATTGAAGTACAGAAATTGGTGTCATATTACTGCTACTGGATTGCCACAGCCATGTGTGGCAATTAGCTTTTATCAAGCATTTGTCACTATATAAGCATGTTATCAAAATATTCTTGCTATATGTTGTTATGGACCTCTGTTTTTGTAACTTTGCAGCTCACATGATGAGTTTCAAGATTTAGTCTTGATTTTTCCCCAAGAAAGTTTATGAAATAGAGTGAGAATTCAATAACATTATTAACACAATAATATTATTCTTGTAACATAACCATAGTTATAGCAATGTTATTACATAAACAGTATTTTGATAGTGAGGACAAATCACTTTCTAATATCAGGTAAACCAGAGTCCAGCATACACCTGATGTACCTCATCACTCAAAACAGCTGCCAGCTCAGTATTTTTATTATGTAGTATTACATTTAAAAATTCAAATCAGATTTGGTTTTCTGGTTATGAGAATTGGTCACAGTTTGTTTCTTTTGTTGTTTTATTCACTTCTTGACATGTGCAACAAGAAGAACATAAAAAAGCAGCATGAAGACAGGTCTGTTTGACACTCCAAATTCATTCAGAACTGTGACTAGACATAATGAAGTCTCTATGTTGGTAGGAACCTAACCCTTGCCTGTCCTCCAATGTGAGTATGTGAAGTCTATTTACATATGTAACTGTAGTTCTATGAACCCTGGATAACTAGCAATGGTGGTGAGAATCACCTGCATATCTTCTTGTGCACAGGCACACACATGCAGATACCATCAGCAAAGTCACACCTGTTCCAGCATGACGGTGCTTCTGTGCACAAATCAAGGTGTATAGAGACATAGTTTGCCAAGTTTAGTGTGGAAGAACAGAGCCCTGACCTCAACCTCACCTTTATGATGAATTAGAACATGGACATCCGCACTAATGTTCTTGCAGCTGAATGAGCAAAAATCCCCACAGTTATGTTCCAGAAACTTCCAAAAGGAGTCCAATAATTAGGCCTTACATTGGCTGACGCTCCAGAGGAGAGGGATGATCATGATTGTGTTGAACTGTCTACTCCCCACCCAGAAGTATCTAACAGCCATGAAACTCCATGCCTGCTGTCCCTTACCGCCCACTTTCTCAGCTCAACAAGCTGAACTTGTGGCTGTAACTGAAACATACAAAAGTGAGCTGGCTATTGGGAAACTTGTCACAAGGTCAGTGCAACACCTCAAAGGCGGCTCCTGTTGGCAAAATGGTTGCTCTTCTCGGCCCGGAAAAAGGATGTCCTGGTGGCTGTGTACACATTTTCTCACTGAGTAAAAGCCTATTGCACAGCAAGAGACACTGTAGCACACACAGCTAAAATGCTAATGCATGATTTTATTCCTTGTTGGGGAATTACTCAGCAGATTGAATCAGAACAAGGCACAGACTTTACTGGGCAGGTAGTAAAAGAATTTTTCTTTTGAAAATAATCTGGAAGTTGCATTGCCCTTACAGCCCACAAGCCTCAGGACAGGTGGAATGTGTGAACCATGTCATCAAAGAGCAGTTAAGAAATTCCACAAAGAAGGGGTAAAATGGGCTGATGTCCTATCTGTAGTGCTTTGTACTATAAGGACAACCAGTAACAAGATGGTTGGTCTGATCCCCTACAAAATCATTTCTGGGAGACAAATGATCTCTGGAAAGCAGACGTCCACTTGCTGTCAGACACATTGCTTAATTACTGCCAAACTCTAACCCAGGCAGTACACAGTGCTCAAAGACAGGTTCAGGATGCATGGGCCACTCCAGTTGAGGGTAGTCATTCAGACATTAGAACATTGATGTGTAGGTCCCTATCAGGATCTGTTGATTACACATGCTGCTGTAAAGTGTGAAGGAAAGAAGACATGGACACATGTCTTCCTTTGGAAAGTTGTACCACCACCCCAGGAAGGAAAAGTGGGTTAATCAGGGAGAGTGCTCTGAGAGGATCCAGTGACGTTAGGATCCGGGGGTCAAAGTCAGAGTAGAGCTTCCCTACACCTCCTTATGCATCTAGTGTTCCTCCCTTTCTCCTGCTGTGTAGGACTTAGTGGTAGGTAGGGAAAGATGGCAGGCAACTAGAATAGGGTAGACTTATATAAGATTGCATTAAAGAAAAAAATATGTATTTTTCTAAAGGTTGGTCTTGAATCACCTTAACTAATATGAATTCAGTTGGCACAAATGACGGGTAAAATCTGGGGGAAAAAAGCAAGTGAATGGAGACAAGTGAACTAACACCCACATAAACCAATTGGCAAAATCAACTATGGAGCATCGAACCTCAAAATAGTGATGAACAGTTCACTACCTCTCTCTCTTTTCTTTCTCTCCCTCCCCATCCCTCCATCACTCTCCCGCTCTTCTTTTTCTTACCACAGGAGCTGAAGCCCAGGTAAGCTGACATTGCCTGTGAGAGGAGACCAGGGAGGACAACCAGCTGTGGATGCGGAACTTCTGATAGCCACTGAGGATGGGATGAATCATGCTGATCTGCTTGGCTTTATGGGACTGCATTCGCATGCCACATGGGGACACACACCACCACTCCATAAATGAACCGCATGAATATTGAGCAAATCTTGCCTGCTGACACCGTGCATGTAAGGCATTTTTGAAAAAAAAAAAAAAAGTCTAAACTACTTCCTAGGAAGCTGATAGTTTGCTCTGCAAAGGGAAAAGACACAGCTTCATACAAGTCAGGCAGAAATCCAATTTTTTTGTGAGTCCGTATGGAATGAAATATTTGCTGTTCAATTCAGTTTTATTTGTATAGCACTTTTAACAATGGACATTGTCACAAAGCAGCTTTACAGAAATAAATACATTCAGGATATAAATTGTAAATGTATTAAATTATCCCTAATGAGCAAGCCAAAGGTGACGGTGGCAAGGAAAAACTCCCTGGGACAATTTGAGGAAGAAGCCTTGAGAGGAACCAGACTCAAAAGGGAACCCATCTTCATCTGGGTGACAACGGATAGTGCAATTATAAATAAATCCCTTTCCTAACTATGTACTACATGGACAAATAGTGCAATTGTGTAGCCGGAAAATTGATTACAGTTTTCACATGAAGTCTGTTTTGTTGAACCTATCCACTGTCCACTGATGGAGACCTGATTGTAAAACTGCTCGCGGCAACCACAGCTCCAAAGCCATCCCAGTACAAGTACCCATATGAACCATAGTCCAAAGCCATCTCTGCAGTCCCCAAGAAGCACCTTCCCCAGCAATCCCAATGATCTTCAGGCTGTCCATGTGAGGCTACCCCCAGCAGCAGCGAGTGATCTCCAACCGATGAGAACTCCAACCAGAAGTAGGGCATCAGGATGAATCTGGCAGATCCGGATGAATCTGGCAGATCCGGAGAGCAGAAGGGGTCTGGAAACACTGGTATCTCAGGAGTAGAGTGTGCAGCTCAACAGAGAGGGAGAGATTGTTAGGTATGCTTTTTGTCATGTAATAGTTAAGGACAAACGCAGTTCATTGCTAAAACCAAATATGAGAATAGAGGCCAATGCAGATGTAAATGTGGTAGTTCAATATCACATCCTAGCAGTAGGTAAAGCAAGCAAAATTAGTGAACGAGGAAATCATATTGCCAAAATTTCACCCATCGACTTAGGAGGGAACATTTTTACTCACCCATTTTCACTATTTTCACTACAGAACATCTTTTTAGAAATCCATCTGCATATGTTCTAAAATTTGAGTCTACACAAGGAAATTTCTTGTTCTGCCACCCGATTTCTGGCTGCTACACATGGCCATCTTACAAGTGCATGTTACTAAACCAGTTGATATTCCTAGCTGTCACCATATCACAGTACCTGTAATTTGTCCAGGGCAAAAATATACTGTAGGAGCCATTTCTTTATTTTTGTTTTATTCTTTATTCTAATCTGCCTTTTATTTTCCTCCTTGAAAGTATGCGCCCTCTACAGGTGAGAATACCAGTAAATAGTAAGGTGACCTGGTGGAGGTGTGGCTGACTGGGAGCGCACAGCTTTTTGACCTTGGGACCTTGCTTGCGGCTTGGGCTTGTTTGGCTGTTCTACCTTGTCTCTGCTTTAAGCTATTTTTTGTTTATTTCAACAAGGAGCTGTAATATACAATTTTTACTTTAATAAAAACACTTCCTTTTTTCGGCAAACCCCTCTTGGATCAATTTATTTGGAACTAGACACAAGCGTCAAAAATACCCAGTGAACGCCAACGTGGCAAACAAAAGGGACTAATAGGACTATGGATAAATTGTCATAACATATACTGTATGCAATATGCTTCAATCCCTAGGATTAATATTACTGATCTTATCACTCCAGTTTTCCCTGGTGTGTAGAAAGCGCTGGAATTTCATTCCCAGGTAAAATTCTTGTGAAAGCCTGTGAACAGACTAATATCAAAGATGAGAATAGCATTACTCACAAAACTGCATCACATTCACTTCCTGATAATCTTTCTAAACAATCCACACTTAAGGAGCCAGTTGAACACTGGCTCAATCTGTTATCTTTGGCTTCTTTCTGCAGACTTTCTGCGCCACCCACACCTATTGGCTGTGTGGAACAACAGCTTGGCCTGATCTTCCTTCTAGAGTTAATGGTAGATGCACTTTGGTGTACTTATATCCTTCTATGAGAAACAAACATAGTGTAAATTCTGAACTATCACTTCTAGATAATAAAAGCACACACTTTAAAATGGTGGTAATACAGAAGAACCATGTATTTCAGGTTTTACATGTAAATAAACTATATGGCCTACAAACTATAAAATCTCCTGTTTTTTAGGAGCCCTGTTTCCTACTTACAGAGTAATACATTCGGTAGATCAGGTTCACATCTTATCCAGGCAAGTAGATCAACTGATCAATGACACTGCTCTCAATGACAATCCATGGCAAAGTTAGACTAGACCTATCTTCACAGAAGTTGTTCATCTATGACTGTCTATGTTTAATATGCTGAATGTCATGTTTCTCATTTCATTATGTTTCAGTATGGTCTCAGAATACTGTATTATATCAGGATACACCAAGGTCAGAGGTGTCATACTGTCTGGCTAGTCCTGCTTCTCTCTTAACCCGCTCCCCCTCCCCCCAACTCCTTCTCAGTCTCCTGTGTACTGACTCATGTTTGCCAAGTGATTCCCAGAAGAGTGGAGGCTTTTATAGCAGCAAAGGGGGATCCAACTGTGAAATGAGATGTTCAACAAGAACATGATGGTCAGGTGTCCACATACTTTTCGCCATGTAGTGTAGAACATATGTAACTAGTATTCTTTACCCCCATAAACCCCAGGAACAGTGAAAATCACCTGGATAACTTGCCACAATCACATGAGAAATCAACACACTTTATGACTAATTGGATGATGAAGTGATGACTGCTGTGCTTATGCCACTGCAAGAAACTGTTATACTTGTACAACCTGGAGAAAGTGCACAGTGACATTGGGGTAGCAGCAGTGTATACCTCCTGGCATGACACTCCTCTAAGTCATGCTTATAAGGAGGAGCCACTTCTCTTGGAGTGGCACGTTTTGGTAGGGACTGGGTGTCTGGCCTGTCTGCGGGCCATTGTGATGAAGTACACCCTCCAATGGGCCAGGCTCTGTTTAGACAAGGGAGCTCCTCATGACTTTCCTTTGTGACATATGAACAACTGCTCTGAGGATCAGATGGCCACTGTCCATTCTAAATAGGACCATGCACTGGCACAAGAAGAGACACTCAGTAGGCCTGACTTTTATGGAACTCTCCAAGATCAATACAGGGTGTCCCAAACTTAGATTTTATTTTTTTCAGATAGTCTTTAAGATAGCCTTTAATATAGCCTTCTAATACTAACGTTCGGCTTAAATATAGAAAATATAGTCACATTTCCACAATCTGAAGCTATCTCAGATCATTACTTCTCATTTAAAATGTGTCTTAGTCATAATATATGCATCTTACCATGCTACCATGTCAAACGTACATTCAGGTCAGCTACTGCACAGTGTGTTATCCATAATCTCCCATAGATAATCAACTATGATTGGATCACCATCTGACCCCACAGAACTTGATCAGGCAACTAATTGCTTGGATTCAACATTCCACTACACGCTAGATAATGTAGCTCCATATAAAAAAAAATAGCACCCTGGCATAACAGTCACACACGCACCTTAAAACAGACCACTTGAAAATTAGACTGCAAATGGCGTCAAACTAAATTGGTGGTATTTCAAACGGCATGGAAGGAGAGCCTCATGATCTATAGAAATGCTCTTAGTGCATATCTCTCCACCCTAATAGGAGATAACAAAAATAATCCTAGATTCTTATTTAATACTGTAGCAAAATTAACTATGAATAAGACCACCACAGAAAAATGCACACTATCAATATGTAGCAGTGATGACTTCATGAATTTTTTTTAATGACAAAATTGAAAATATCAGGCAAAAAATTCAGACACTAAATTTAAAACTGGACAATAACTAACTCTGTAGATAATAATATAACCATAACAGATCAGCAATTAGAATGTTTTACTCCCCTATGAGACACCTGATAACAGATAATTGCAGAAGCAATCGAACCTCTTCTAAAAAATAATCAATTCTTCCCTTAGCTTTGGCTATGTACCTAAATCCTTTAAACTAGCAGTTATCAAATCCTTGATCAAAAAAAACCTGACCTCGACCCCTGTCAGTTGTCCAACTGTAGATCAACATTAAACCTCCCCTTTATCTCCAAGATTGTAGAAAATGTTGTAGCACAGCAGTTATGTTTAAACCTACATAGGAATAACATTCATGAAATGTATCAGTCAGGATTTAGGCCTCATCATAGCACAGAGACAGTGCTGGTTAAAGTGATAAATGACCTACTACTGGCCTCTGATCAGAGTTGTGTCAACTTGCTTGTGTTGCTTGACCTTAGTGCAGCTTTTGATACCATTGATCATACTATTCTCCTTGATAGACTAGAAAATGTTGTTGGTATTAAGGGAACAGCCCTCTCCTGCCTCAGGTCTTATTTGACTGATTGTTATCAGTTTGTAGATGTAAATAGTGACTTCTCTACACATACTAAGGTAAAGTTTGGTGTTCTGCAAGGTTCTATTTTAGGCCCACTGCTCTTTCCTTTATATATGCTTCCTCTGGGTAAAATTATCTGCATATATAGTATTAGCTTCCACTGTTATGCTGTTGACACACAGTTGAATGTTTCAGTAAAGCCAGATGAGAGACACCAGCTTAATAAAGTTGAGGAATGTATAAAGGACATTAACACTGGATGCTTATTAACTTCCTTTTACTGAATTCTGATAAGACAGATGTACTTGTACTAGGACCACATGCAGCTAGAAGTAAGCTTTCTGATTGCATAGTATCTCTGGATGGTCTCTCTGTTTCATCATGTGCAGCAGTAAAAGACCTTGGTGTGATTACTGGCTTCAGTCTTTCATTTGAAGCTCATGTAGATAATATTACTAGGATAGCCTTCTTTCATCTCAGAAATATTGCTAAAAGAAATCTAATGTCACTACACAATACGGACAAATTAGTTCATTCTTATGTTGCCTCTAGATTGGATTATTGTAATGCCTTACTGTCTGGATGTTCAAGTAGGTGCATAAAAATGCTCCAGTTAATCCAGAATGCAGCAGCAAGAATTCTTACTAGAACCAGAAAATATGACCACATCACCCCTATCTTATCCACCTTGCATTGGCTCCCAATCAAGTCTCACATTGATTATAAAATACTACTATTGACCTATAAAGCACTGAATGGTCTCACGCTGCAGTACCTGAGCGAAATGTTGGTCTTTTATTCACTCAGGTTTGTTGACGGTGGAAGTGGCTGGCCACTTTATGTCCCAGGGCGCCCTCATGTCTGTGTTACCTTCTGTCTCTCCCTTTTAGTCATGCTGTCATAGCTACTCTTGCCAGAGTCCCTGCTTGCACTCTGTACATATTATTTAACCATTACGTGACTGTTAGCATACCTAAAAATCTCTCTCTTCCTCCCTCCATCTCTCTCTCCTGCTCTCTCGCTCTGTCGAGCTACACATGCTACTCTTGAGATGCCAGTGATCCTGACCCCTCCTGCTCTCCAGACCTGCTTGATCCATCCTGATGCCCTACTTCTGGTTGGATTTCTCATCATTTGGAAACCACTTACTGCTGCTGAGGATGGCCCCACACAGACAGTCTAAACTGACATGAGATTACTGTGGCTGGTATCACTTAGAAACCATGAAGATGGCTTTGGACTTCAATTGATATGAACAGTTTTGTTACGATGGCTTAGGCCTGCACTTGCTTTGATAGCTTTAGGACAGCAGTAGGACTTGCACTCAACAGTTGATAACTTCAACAAAATAGACTTCATGTGTAAACTATAATGAACTTTCGTGGTTACACGATTGCACTTTTTGACCATATAGTATACAGTTTAGAAGGGAATTATTTATATTCGCAATATCCGGTGGTACCCAGTTGAGGATGGGTTCCCTTCTGAGTCTGGCTCCTCTCTGGGAGTTTTTCCTTGCCACCATTGCCTCTGGCTTGCTCATTAGGGATAAGTTCATAAATTAAAAATTTATATTCTAAATTTATATATTTATGTAAAGCTGCTTTGTGACAGTATCCATTGTTAAAAATGCTATACAAATATAATTGAATTGAATTGAAGAATGCCATTGACAAAAGAAGAATGTATTGAATTCTTGGCAAACACATGACACACAACACTGTTGCCAAACTTATTAACAGATTCAAAATGACTGGAAATGTTGCAGACCAACCGAGAAGTGGATGTCCATGAACATCCACTGACGAAGGCACAGACATGGTATTGCTATACATAGTCCCCTATGTATGGAGACTTTTGGGACACCTTGTAGATTGATTTGGAGTGTGTGATATGCCCTTGGATAGAAATCCTGGGTTCAACCACAGAGTCACCCCAGAGTCATCTAGCCACCAATGTATGCAGGATGAACTGCATCACCAAAGCATGCAATTCTCCTACTCTTTTTTTGCTGGAATAATTGCTTACAAAAAGGCAGTTTTTAAAGACACCCATTTCAGTTTGGCATCTTACATAGGCTCATAAGGAAGGGCTTAAGGAAATCCAGCACAAGGGAGAGATCCCATGGCAGACTCCTGGGGAACCGTGGTGGGGGGAAGCACATAGCCCCCTTCAGAAAGTGTATGAGCCCCCATGAAGGTGCTATCCACTGTACTGTGTGACAGTGCAAAAACTGCCATCTTTAGTACATTGGCGAAGCTATAGGGGGACCTGGGTAGGTCCCCACAAAAACAGCACTCTTGTAGCTAGGGGTTATACCTCAGGTATAACTGGCTCATTCAATTACGAATTTACCTTTTTTGAAACGGACGCCATGTCATGTTAATTGAGGTTTCTTTTCAAACCATTGCCTACCCTGTTTTACCCAGGCCCATTCACTGTTCAATTTCTGGCCTTGCCAATGCTTTAGTATGGATGGGGGCTTGCCTGTGTCAATCCATGAAGAAATGTTAGTACTTTGGGGATTGGGCAGTGCATGGGATGGAGTGTACACTATTCTAGGGCTGATTATTTTGATAATTCATAAATTTATTGAATAAAAGATTACATGGATTTTTTTTTATATTTTTTAAATATAATTTTTTTATATTTATTTTAAAATATTTCTTTCGAAAATTTCAGTCTACTACTACCATACAAGTACAACACAATATCACTGATATCTGCCATGATATGAGACTAGAATCAATTGCACATCGACCACTTTGTTTTTTTTTAATTGGACAACCAAACTAACATAAGATTACGGTAATCCATTCATTTTTATTGACACATTTTTGCAAATTTAGAACATTTTTCCAGTGGCTGTCTTGATAATAGAAACACCCGGATGCTAAATTAATTTTGGTTGCAAATTTTGCCAAAAACAAGTCATTTTGGTGTGTGGAATTGACTCCCAATCTTTGGGGTTGACACTTAATTTTCATTGATTGTCATCAGGGACTCCCAGGCAGGGATCTGGCATTAACCCAGTCCCAGATCCATGTTTTGGTTGCCCAGAAATCTAATTGGCCAGGCTAAATTGTGGTAGCTAACATACTTGAATTGGGAGGATCGACTCATAGTCATTGTCCTTTTCTAAGAAAGAATTTGAGGTAGCACGTGTTTGCACCCTCAATGCAGTCTGTCTTCATTTTTTCTTGACGTTTAACCAAAAGGTGACTGCGTGTTTTGCTAGCAAGAGAGTTACTTAAACTTGGCTTAAACTTTGAGAATGGTACTGATAAAGAACCTGCACCTTCTGATTTAAGCAGACGTTGCAGGTCATAATTTAGCTACTATGGGAAGGGGCCATTTTGTGATTTATATGAGGAAGAAAACACAATGTAGGTGTGCTATCATAGAACAACAGTGCTGGTGTGATATGGCCAGACATCAAGTGTATTATTGCTGTCATACCACAGTGATTTGCGAACTTTTATGCTTGCACATTTGCACATTATAAGATTTTCAGGTGTAATTGTATATTCCCTTTGCTGTCATAATAATCTCCACTCTTCTGCTTTCCACTAGATTGTGAAACATGGCCATGGGGATTTGCCCATTCAGCCACAAAAATGTCTTCATGGACCCTGCTTTGTTCACAGGGGCATTGTCATATTGGAACATATGCTGGGCTAGCCCCCCGTGAAGGGAAATTGTAATGCTACACCATACAAAGACGTCCTGTACAACTCTGTGCTTCCAACTTTGTGGCAACAGTTTGTAGAAGGCCCACATATAGGTGTGATGGTCAGGTTTCAAACTTTTGGCCATATGGTGTATTTACAGTTTTTCTTGATTGCTAACCCACTATTACTGATTCAGTTGGCCTAATTTCCCAAACCAACAATTCAGTTCTCAAAACATTGACACATTTCTCAAAACTCTAAACACAATTCACCTGTTTTCACACAAGTTCCAATTTTCTCAATGTCTTC
>CM075030.1:9697297-9708229 GCA_037576675.1 Pangasius sanitwongsei | reverse complement strand
CTGACCCTACCATCTGTGTGCCTCAGCAGAAATCAAGATTCATCAGACCAGGCTATGTTTTTCCAGTCTTCAACTGTACAGTCTTGGTGAGCCTGTGCCCCTGCAGCCTCAGTTTTTTGTTTTTGGCTGACAGAAGTGGAACCCAACGTGGCCTTCTGCTGTTGTAGCCCATCTGCCTCAAGGTTCAACGTGTTGTGTATTCTGAGATGCTTGTCTGCTCACCACAGTTGTTCAGAGTGTTTATCTGAGATACTGTAGTCATTTCTGTCTGCAGAACTGCTGCTCACTGGATGTTTTTCTTTATTCTAAGAGAAAAAATTCTCTTCTGCTTATACCAGATAGTGCGATTAAAAATTTCTCTTCTATAATTGTATACTCTAGAGTCAAGTAGTGCTAAGTGTGTTAAAAGGAACTTGAGTATGGGCATCATTAGAGATTTAACTTTAAATCTATTGTATCAAACTGAAGTTATCAACTGTTCAGTGATTGAGACTTGAGTGCAAACTGTTCTTAAAAATTGCAGTCTTTAGGCTATTCAAAGAAGAACATCCACAGCCATCTTTAGGGTGTCCATGTAGTATCATCCAGAGTAATCCCATGGTGATCTTTAGGCTATCCATGCGAGGAAATCCTCAAAAACAGCGAGTGATTTTTCAGGTGAGTCAGGATCACTGCTTTCTCAGAAGTAACATCTGTAGCTGAGAGGGGAAGAGAGAGAGAGCAGAAATTATTATGTCTGCTCGTCTTGTAATGGTTTAAGAAGATGGAGAATGTGCGCAGAGAGCAAGCAGGGACTTTGGCAAGACTAGCATAACATAACATTATGACAGCATAACTAATAGGGGGTGCCAGGAGGTAACACAGACATGAGGGCAAGCTGGGACATAAAGCGGCCAGCCACTCCAACATCAAAAAACCTGAGTGAACATGTGAGAGTGAGGGGGCGACAGCATCCAAACATTGCAGTTTACCAGTACTGCAGCATTAGACCATTCAGTGCTTTATAAGTTGTTAGTAGTATTTTATAAGTGAAATTTTACTGAGAGCCAATATATTGTGGATAAGATATGGGTTATGTAGTCAGGACTCTGGCTGTCGCATTCAGGACCAACTGGAGCTTGTTTCTGCACCTACTGGAACATCCAGACAGCAAGGCATTACAATAATACAACCTAGAGGTAACAAAAGCAAGCAACTAGTTTTCCTGCATCATGCAGTGGCAGTAAATTTCTTATCTTAGCAATATTTCTGACATGAAAGAAGGCTATCCTAGTAATATTATCTTCATGAGCTTCAAATGAGAGACTGGAATCAATAATCACCCCAAGGTCTTATACTGCTGCAGTATGCTGATGTAACTGAAAGGCCATCCAGATTTACTATGTAATCAGAAAGCTTACTTCTAACTGCCTCAAAACTATTTCACATATATCAATAATGGCCACATTGTTTTAAGAGCACCACCTGGACATCCAGCAGTTCAGTGGCCATAACCTGAAGCTACAGTACCATGCTGCATTGGGATGGGGCCAGTGCATACTACATCACCTTTGATAATTTATTCACTTCTACAATGTTACTCTTAGCAAACTGTGACTGTTGAAGGCATGTTTTATATGTTTGCTTAAGACCCCAAGATTACCTGCTCTGTCTGGCGCTCTGGCTAATGCATCTAACTAGTTTTGCTGGTGCCCATAAAGGCCTAGCTAATTTTGTGTTCCATAAAATATCTCCTATAACCAGAGCTCTTTCAACAGGCTTCTCAGCAGGTGCTTCACTGAGGAGAGCAAACCTGTTAGACATGTGAAATGGGGAGGAGTGGTGCTCCCGTGGGCAAGCCTTAGAGTAAGCTTTGGCTTTGTGATTATGCCACTGTGTCATCACCCATTCACCATGCTGTGAGGGCTCTAATGCTGCAGTTTGGGGGTTGATAATTCTGCCTAAGAATGCAGAAGGGGAAAGTGAAAAATACAACAAATGAAAACAATAGCACAAAATTATTGATGAAAAAGAAAAAATGGTGTAGTTCAAATGCTGCCACAGGCAAGAAACTCAGGGAAAACAGTTCAAAAACAGGAACTACGTCACAGTAACAACATCACAAGAACTAGGTCCAATGGAGATGAATCAGAGGAATGAAGGATGCCTTTGTTTCATGCTGCAGGGAAAACAACCTGCAGCTTAACATCAGAAAGGTAAAGGAACTGGTGGTGGATTCCTATCACGTTAAAGAGACTGTAAGACCAGTAACCAAACTGGGGAGGAGGTGGAGATGGTGCAGTCCTACAGGAACCTTGGGGTCTACCTGAACTGTAGATTGGACTGCACAGACAGTAATGATAAAGAACAGTACTATTCAGAATAAAGAGGAACAAACACCACAGATCAACAGTTGTGTGCAACTATATTTTTAGATTTTTTTTCATAAAAGTCTGAAAATATTTAAAAAAAAATCGATACATACAGCAGAAACTTTAGGAATGGCCAGATCAACAATTTGGTACATTCTTAAAAAGAAGGAATGCCCTGGAGAGCTCAGCAACACCAAAAGGCCTGGAAGACCACAGAAGACATCTAAAGTGGATGATTGCAGAATTCTTTCTTTGTTGAAGAAAAACCCCTTCACAACATCTTGCCAAGTCAAGAACACTCTGGAGGAGGTAGGCATATCATTTTCAAAGTCTACAATCAAAAGACACCTTCATTAATGTAAATACGGATGGTTTACCTTGAGATGCAAACCACTTGTAACACGCAAGAACAGAAAGGCCAGATTAGGATATTTGTAAACTTAATATTTTAATAGCTGATCAACCATTCGTCCAGTGATAAGTTGAAATGAGTGTATTTATTAATTGTGTATGGGATATTACCTCCATGGCCACAGGCAATAATATCCTAAATATAGTGAAATACTATATTAAGAGCACAGTAACAAGATCGGCAGTTTAAGGCAGTAAATTAGAAGCACAGAGACACAAGACACTGGCCTTTAAAAATCAGACAAGACTTTAGTACTATACTGAAACACAGAAACTAATCTAACACATAAACACACGCACACATACATGCACACACACACATGTAAACAGGGGTGAAAATGGCTTTGAAAAGAGAGTGAATGAAATTCCGATTTTCTAGCAGTTCTCAGACCATGACCTGAACGAACCAGAAGGGCTTTTAGAAGGGCTTTAAACTTGTATTAAATGCACCAGTTCAGCTAGAATCTGGAGGTACTATACTTTCGTTTGTGTTGCCAGGGATTCGCTCGTTGCATTGTTGTTTGGAAGGAGTCTCTGGTGATGTTGATTGGTCGGCGGTCTGGTTGGCCTTATGTAGCATTTCGAAAGACCAATGGGGCTGATGAACAGAGTGAGGCGAGAACCCGGCAGAGTCTCGTAGGCGGGTTGCAAAACTTTGAGGAATGTTTCACAGCGGTGCGAAGGGGAGAGTTGGAGGCTTTGCAGGAACCAGTCTGGATGCGGACTCTCAGAGAAAGCATGATCTCCTCGTGATGAACTTCTAAAGCTCTTGGTTGATGAGACTTCCTTCAGATGTGGATGGAGACTCTCTTGAGCTGTTAGTTGAAGAGAACTCCTTGAAGATGTTGGTAGAGACTCCCTGAAGATGTTGATGGACTCTTGCAAAGATGAGTTGGATGAGACTTCTGCAAAGATGTGTTGGAGGAGACTCGCAAAGATATGTTGGATGAGACTCTTGCAAAGATGTGTTGGATGAGATTTGCAAAGATGTGGTGGATGAGACTCGCAAAGATTTGTTGGATGAGACTCGCAAAGATGTGTTGGATGAGACTTCTGCAAAGATGTGTTGGATGAGACTCGCAAAGATGTGTTGGATGAGACTTCTGCAAAGATGTGTTGGATGAGACTCAGAGTTTCCTTTGTGTCAGGGGGTTTTAACCCTTTCCATTTGGGCTGACCCCAAAGTGCTTGCTCCAGTCAGCAGGATCTTGGGGCAGGGTGTAAACTGTATTCTCCTCCTCTGACACTAATTAACATTCTGGTCTCTGAGTTATGTGCTTTGCAAATTTTGCACAAGGTTAAGTTAGAACTTTGGTCAGGAATTTGGTAACATGCGTGTAATACATTGTACTCAACTTCATGTTAGCTGTATAGACCTGGTGGCTATAAGCATGATACATATATGGAATGACATTAAAAGAGGCAACAAGTTTTCAAATTATGGTGCATCATCTTAAAAGTCATTGTCCTTACAGGAGATGTAAAGTAGCCTTATGTAGTCTGTTAAAGCTGGGTTCTGTGGAATGTGTGAAGGGTGGTGAACTTTGTGTTCCTGGGGAGAACAAAGGTCTCATTCCATGAGGGTCCTTGGGTGAGTCCCCCCCCCCCCTTTTCCTGTAGTCATCAGTTTTACCATTGTGTTGGGTGAGCCATCTGGTCTTGGTCAATGGCCTAGATCAGTAAGTTTGACAGAGGTTTCTCTTGGCTGAGAGGGTTCGTCCTCTGGCCAGGGATGTCCTATCAGTTGCCGATTGTTCACAGGACAGTTGAAATCCAGCAATCAGTAAACAAGCGGTAATTAACTTGGCTCTACAAAGTCTGGGAGCAGGATTCCTAGTTTTATGGCTTCTTTGCTTTCTTTGCCTGCTTGCTTCAGATCCTACACAGTCATTAACTGCAAAGGATTTGCATCCAAGTATTAAAAATAATCCTTATATTTATAATTATGCAAGTTTGACCAATTATTTTTGAGCCAGTGAAAATTCAGGGACTATGGCTGTCATTTCTAAATGGTTATTGCAATATTTAGGCAGGCTTGGATGTTTTTTTTTCTTCTGTCTAGCCACCCTACCCTATAGCCCAGATATGAAGCCTATGAGAGACTTTTGTCACATACAGGGTGTGACTAGTGCTTTGCCAGATATTTCTGCAGCTACTTTAATGTTGCTGTAAGTCTCTTCGGAGCCTCCCTGATAGTTTTTGTCTTATCTTTTTGTCAATTTTGTAGGAATATTCAGTTCTTTGTAATGTCACATTGGAGCCCCATGTTGCCCACTAGTCAATGATAGTCTTCACGGTGGCCCATGTTACAGCTACCATTTTGGAAATTCTTTTGTATTTCTCCTGATCTGTAACTTTTGACAGTGAGATCCCATACATGATTTGTAAGCTCTTTGCAGACCATGGCTTCAGTAATCGGATGAAACCAAGACATTGTCAAGAAAATCCTACAGAAATAGCTGATCTTTATTTGGGGCTAATCAGAATTACTTAGTTGATGACAGGTGTATGATAATTACATTTGAAGTTTAGTTAATTCTGAACACAGTCACATGACCAATTCCAAAAAAGAGTGTGCACACTTGTGTAATTGGGTCATGTATATTTTTCTTTTTCTTTTTGTCCCCCTTAAAGATTTCACTTTTTTCACTGGTATTTTTGGTTGCTATATCATATTAAAGGTCGAAAAATATCTGACTGTAATGTCAATGCTGGAATTGGCGTTGAACTCCAATTCTCAAGCTGCACCTGCGGCCCAGGACTACCCTCCCCAGCGCACAGCCTTACTACCATGTTCAAGGTAACATGACTTCTGATTTCACACAGGCACCCAAGGCTGGCTAGTAGGGGAACAGCCTACTAAGCTAATCTCATGAAGCTAACCAACACACTAGCACCACTGCTAGTTGCACCGCTGCCATCAGCTCATCATGTTCCTCCGCTCATCACAAGCCCAGCAAATATTCCAGTGACCCAGCCCTATGCAAGTGTTTCATGTTGCAGTGTTCCCTCTTTTTCTCTGGTCAAGAAGGCGTTTCCAGGCATTTCCATTGTTACAGCACTGATTGAGTCTGGAGCAGCTGGTAACTTCACTGACCAAGCCCTTCTCAAGAAGCTCAACCTCAGCACCCAGCCTATCCAGAACCCACTGCATATTCAAGCACTAGAATGTGGATTCTTCAGAGGAAGATCCATCACCCATTGCACTGATCCCATC
The DNA here is from genome assembly GCA_037576675.1 of Pangasius sanitwongsei. Lineage (NCBI taxonomy): Eukaryota > Metazoa > Chordata > Actinopteri > Siluriformes > Pangasiidae > Pangasius > Pangasius sanitwongsei. The sequence goes on along the minus strand of CM075030.1, from coordinate 9,702,250 downwards.
ATGCTCCAAGTCAGTGCCCTGCACCAAGAGAGCTCTAGGGAAATGACTGGAAGAGGTGATGTCCAGGGTGAGAGGGGTCAGCTACAGTCAGGTCCAGAAGTATTTGGACAATGACAGAGTTTTTGTGATTTTGCCTTTACACACCACCATAATGGATTTGAAATAAAGCAATCAAGGTGTGATCGAATTATAGACTTTCAGCTTTATTTTAAGAGGTTCCACAAAAATATGGCATTTACCATTTAGGAATTACAGCCATTTTCAGTAAAGTACCTCCATTTTCAGGGGCTCAGAGGTATTTGGACAAAGTGACATAATTGTAAATATAACTATAATTTTAATACTTTGATGAAAATAAAATCTTTCCAGTGAGCTTCATGACCCTGCTGTTGTAAAGGTCCTGAAGCATTGGCAGACTACATCCAATGATCCTCTCTGCTGTCCTGATTATGCATTGAAGTTTGGCTTGCTCTTGTAAGGTGGAGGATCCAAACCAGATGGTTATCGATGAAGTGAGGATGGCCCTGAGGATCGCTGTGTAGAACTGGATAATCAGTGCCTGCAGCAGGTTGAACTTATTCAGCTGCCTCAGAAAGAACATTCACTGCTATGGGGAAGGGGGTGCTGCATATGAAATCTACCACCATCTCCAGAGTCTTTTGGATGTAATAGCCTTCAGGTGGGTTAAGCCCAGGCATTCAAAGACTTTCAGGCCACTAGCCTGTAGTCATGTAATCCTATAATGTTTAGCTTTTTGGGGACTGGGATGATGGTAGAGGTCTTGAAGCATGTAGGAACAGATCAAAGTTCTAGTGATTTTTTTTGAAGATGGCTGTGAAAACCGGTGCTAATTTTGATGAACCAGTAGATATCCTGCTCAATGATAGTGAAATGAGTTGGAGGAGGTAAAGAGTGTCCTTTGCATTTTCAAATCTACAGTTGATCTCATTCAGGTAAGGTTCTTATCACTTTGTAGTTGGTAATCTCCTGGTGGCATTTCCAGACCGACATTGGGTCATTAGCAGCATGGCTTCTCAGCTTGCCTGAAAAGTTTATCAGGAGTTCAATGAGGTTTTCAGCAAGGCCAAAGGCAAGCAGCCTGTCTCCTTACTGGCCTTATGACTATCCATCGAACTCATGGCCAGCACCAAACCTCCTCAAAACTGCATCTACCCCATGTCTGCCACAGAGAACAAAGCTAAAGAGGAGTATATTGAGAGGCACTTAAGCAAGGCTATATTAGACCATCCACATATCCTGCATCCTCTGGATTCTTCTTAGGGGAGAAAAAAAGGGGTGGACTCAGACCCTGAATTGAATATAGAGGACTGAACAAACTCACTCTCAAGTATCAACACCCTCTGCCACTGGTCCCCTCTGCAGTGGAACAACACAGAGTAGAGGTGGAGGTAGAGTCACTTTTTAATTCACTTTTTTATTAGTACTGTGTGCTAGTCAGCGCTGCACTGTAACTCACCGTGCCCATTGTCTTGTTTTGATAGTTTTTGTACTGTCTTGTGCCGTCTGCACATGTTTGCACTGTGGACTTTTTGTAAATATATGTAATGTCTACTGTAGCTCTGTGTTTTGTTTTATGTAGCATCTTGGTTCTGGAGGAACATTGTTTCGTTTCACTGTGTACTAACTAGGTGTATATGGCTGAAATGACAATAAAGCCACTTGACTTGACAATAGATGCCTTTGAAACGGGGGTGTTCCTGGGTTATCACAATGATTTAAAAAGGAACTATGACATCAGAAACAGATAACTGTTAACTGTCAAATGACCATGATCACACCTAGCCATTGATTTAATCACTGACCACTGTTTCCCAAAATAACACAGTCATTATTCAAAGTCCCTACGACTTATCCCTCTGCCTATACTTCCACTTTTGAGATATCCTGGTTGTCTCTTCAACCAAGAATTCAATCAGCAACAGAGGCACTCAGTTCAAGTCATGAGTTTGGAGTACCTTTATGGAGAAACTGGGAGTGTCAGCCTCATATCAGGCTATCATCCACAATCCAGTTGACAAGTAGAATGAGTAACCCAAGACATAGGCAGGTTTTAAAGTACCTTTTGTGCAGACAATCAAGAGGACTGGTCACGCTTTTTCCCCTAGGCCAAGTACACCAAGAACACTCTCAAGCATTCCTAGCCCATCACCTAGCCCATAAGCTAACCCAGCAATACATCGGACCACTTAACGTATTGCAAAGAATTTTGCAAAATAAATTCAACAGTTTAACCCAGGGGTTTTCATCCTTTTAGGACATGCTACCCCCCTCCATTAGTCTAATTTCACTTGCACCCCCGACCCCCACAACATCCAAAGTAATGCATGATAACACCATTGTCATACTACTTAGTATGCATATAGTGCGCACAACATATATTGATACATAAAATATATAAACACTTTACTGTATTCAGTGTGATGGTTTCTGATAGAACATCATGTCAATCTGTGGTTCAATACCCGATACAGCTAACCGTAAATCACCATCCACTGTCATTAAGCATGAGCTTTTGATGTAAGGAAGTACAGAAAATGTGGATTCACAGAGCCAAGTTGAGCTGAAAGGCAAAAGTACATCAATTGCAAGTCTTGCAAGTTCAGTATACTCTATCTCCACTGACAGCAAGAATTCTGACACTGTGGTTGAGTCAAACAGTGCCTTTAAAGAGCAGCCACTTGAAAGGTCCAGCCAGGCATCCTGTTGATCTGATGACAGGTGAATCCCTGCGCTTTCGATGAATGGGTTACAAACCAAGCCATACTGGTTCCAACTCAGCTGCTCAGGAAAATATTTAATGAAATGTGCAGACAGGGCATACAGATGGAGAGTGATTTCATTTTTTGTAAATTTCCAGTTAAGCCCATTTTCCTTGAGAAATTCATCTAAGGTTGGGAACATGCTAGATTTGCGAGCCACTTTAGGTCAGTCAAATAATTAGCAAAGGACAGCCAAACACAGTCAAACAGAAAAATTAGTAGTTCGTCATGCAAGGAAAATATTCACTGCAGTACTTTCCTTTCTTTGCACAACTGGGAAATCACAGTTTGTGTTGCTATCTGTAGCACTGCTCTCAACTCTGCAGGAAGATTTTTTTCTGCAAGGGCCTCCCTTTGAATCGTGGGTGAAATGGACATGTGGAGCTACATCATAAACCAAGGCCACGAGTCCTTTTTTCCCTACTATGGCTCTCGCTCCATTTGTGTACACACCGACACAATTGTCCCAAGACAGACCCAGTTCATTCAGTTTGCCACTGAGTTTATCAAAAATATCTCTCTCTGTGCATGTTTTTTTCCAGTGCTGAGCAAAATAACAGATCCTCAAGCAATTTGCTCTCATAGCGGTAGCGGTTGCCATGTCAGTGATACAGCTGTGTTCTCTGATAGCAAAATTTGTTCAATGTCACTGCTAAACTTATCCCCAAATGTAGTTCTACAGATAGCCATTGCTGCTGGACGAATGATGCTCTCTGCTTTGACTGTCACTGTAGTCATTGTTTGTTTTTGGTTGAACGTCAGGTGTTTGGGTTGCAAGTGTCTTATCAGTTTCACAGGTTTCAAACTGTCATTTGCAAGCACCTCAGAACATACAACACACTATGTACATGGTTCATTATTTAGTGTGATGCACGTCTGCTGACGTGGAGGGTTCATGCTATCAGTGGGGTGAAGACATATGGGCTCAGTCTGGGATTCTCCTTGTTTTTTGTCAGTCGGTATTTGCTGGTATTCTTAATTTTTGCAAGCCACAGGTACATTTTGTTTTGTGGTTTTTTTATTTACTGTTTGAACACTCAATCATTGCCAACTCTGTTGTAACTGTCGCAGCCAACAAGGATACGTAAAGGTTGCCTCATTAGCTCCATAGTATCGCTGAGGGAATAGTCAGATCGCCCCCTTGTGGATAACAAAAGATTTGTTAGCAATGACAGCTTTACATTCACAACTGTGTCAGTCTACTTCATTCACTCGAGTGCATGCCTAGGAATATAATGTACAGTCCTGCTCACCATTATTGGCACCCCTTTATTTTTTGCATAACCTGTACAATAACTTCAGGAATAAATGAAAATGTACCAAAATTATATCATCAGGATTTTTTAATTGGAGGTCCAAAGTAATTAAACAAAGAACATTGTTTTTCAACTTGCAAGTAGTAATTTCAAAGAAGAAACAGGAAAAAAAAAACGGCATGGGCAGCAATAAAGGCACCCTTCCTTAATATTTGGTTGCACACCCTTTTGCAGCAATGACAGCCTCCAAACGTGTCTTGTAGCCATCTATAAGCTTCTTGCATTTTTCTGCTGTTATTTTCTCCCACTCTTCCTTTGCAGTTTGTTCAAGCTCTTGAACGTTTGAAGGTTCTTTTCCCCAATGGCAGATTTCAGCTCACCCCAAAGATGGGATTGAGATCAGGACTCATTGCTGGCCATTTTAAAACAGTCCCTTTTTTCCTTTTCAACCATTCCTGCGTGCTTTTGGTTGTGTGCTTTGGGTCTTTGTCTTGCTGGAGGACCCATGATCTTCTACTCAAACCAAGTTTTCTTACACTAGGTAGGACATTTCGCTCTAAAATCTCTTGGTAATTCTCTGATTTTATGATTCCTGTGATACGGTCAAGGCCTCCAGTACCAGACTCAGCAAAGCAGCCCCACAGCATTATGGATCCTCCACCATGCTTAACTGTTAGTAGGGTGTTCTTTTCCTTATAAGCTTCATTGTGCCGTCTGTAAACAAACTTTTGGTGTGCATTGCCAAAAAGCTCTATTTTTGTTTCAACTGTCCACAGAACATTTTACCAGAAGGATTGTGGTTTGTCCAGGTACTCTTTGGCAAAGATCAGTCGTTCCTTTTTCAAGATTCAAAGATTCAAGATTCAAAGAACTTTATTAATCCCAGGGGGAAATTGCTTTGCCATGTTACAATTGCT
>CM075030.1:9673920-9684732 GCA_037576675.1 Pangasius sanitwongsei | reverse complement strand
CACTGAGTAAGCTGGCTAGACATAATCACGTACCGTATTAGTGGTGGAGTTGTAGATGAAAAAGTTTGGCGTTCTGGAATTCTGGGAATTGGTGGTCCCCAAAAACAAAGGCCACAGATGAAAAAAATAGCACAAAATTATAGACTCTATAGACTGTGCATTTTAAATACTAAATTAAAAATCAATAAAATAGTAAATAAAATAAATAACAAATAAGAAATAATTTTAAAATAATAATAAAAAATAAGATAATAGAAATAAGAAATATATGTACAGGAATGGGCAAAAAATGGATGTACAAAATATGCATTATATTACGTGCAAGGATGTTACGAGCATGTGTAGTATGTATAGTAACAATACAAAATGTAAAGTGCAGTATGCGGAGTGTCAATGGCATGCAGAGTGACTGTAGAATCCTTATGGAGTCTTAAGGGATCTGAGTGGTACACATATCCATATTGAGTGGTCTGATAGCCTGAGGGAAGAAGCTCCTCCTGAGCCTCTCAGTTTTAGCCATCAGACTACAGAAGCACTTGCCTGATTGCAGCAGGCTGAACAGACAGTTACCGGGGTCGGTGGTGTCTTTGATGATTTTAGCAGCTCTGGTACTGCATCTCCTGTTGTAGATGTCATGCAAAGAGGGGAGAGCAGACCTGGAGATGTGCTCAACTAAGCACACCACTCTTTGCAGGGTTTTGTGGTCCTGGGTTGAGCAGTTTCAGTACCACACTAGATGTACTGAGTCAGTAAATTTTCTATAGCCACAGTATAGAACATTTGGAGGCACCAAGCTTCCAGTTTCTCCACCTCATCAAGGTAGGCAGCACACAGTTGACACACAGAGGACACACAGTGTGTGTAGAGAGGGTAGAGCATGGAATTTTATTCAAGTGAGCATTTTAACAGAAGAAATAGCCAGAATAGGCCACTGCCTCATCAGATTTTTATTAAATCTTTTAATTTCATTCAAACACAAAACTACAGCAGTTTTCAGATATTGAGTGATAAAAAGGAAACCAGGCCTACTATAATTCCTATGATTACAGATAGCATGTATAGTATAGTCTTAATTTTCTTTTTTATTACAGTTAAAAATTACTTTGTTTCAGCATTGCACCATGCAATCCTCACCGATCTGCAGTTCAGGTCTTTCAAATGAGTCAGATCACTCTGACAGTGCATTCAAATGTTAACAGAGACTGAAATACACTTTATGTTATTATATCCTCTGATTATGGTGTGGCAGTGGGGAAAGGCACAGCATGGCATCCATTTCAGAGAAGGTAAAATCTGTTAGCCTGCTACACGGTTGTGCGTCACACAGAAATTTTTACACCAATTGCTGTGCAATATCATTCAATGCAGCTTCTTAATGTGGCAGCTCCTAGCAAGCGAGAATTTATTTTTGTGAATAATGTTAACAAGACCGAGGTGTAACCACTAGCTGCAAGAGTGCTTTTTTGGGCGGGCCAGGCCTCCAAATGGGTGTGACTCTGGAAATGTCTACCAGACATGCTGAGATCTGTGTAGAAAAGTGTCGGAGGGAGGAAAGGAGAGGGTGTTTTGAGTGTCATCGACATAACAATGGTACGAAATCCCATGTGAGGATACTACCTCACCAAGAGAGCGGGTAGAGAGGGAGAACAAAAGAGAACACAACAATAAGCCTTGTGCGACACCTATTGATATTCTGTGTGGAGCAGATGTGGATCCTCTCTGTCACCTTATATGAGCATCTCTCCAGGTAGAAAGCAAAACACTGCTATCCTGTGTCATGAATTCCAGGACACAGATTCCACATTTGAGTATCTTCCTTGTTTGAAAAAAGGTAGGTGACCCTCAACTCCATAGTACACACAGGTTTACATTGTTGAAAGAAAAAGAAATAAAAGACCTTCTATGAACAAAACAAAAATAAGCCACTCTTAGTAGCATGGCACTGTCTCTTCTTTTACGACGTCTACAGACTTGAACTCCTACGGCCCTCTAGTGGCAGGAATGCAACATTGCACCTGAACCATCAACATTACACCTACAGAGACAGTGTAATCATTTAAACTTCTACCACTTCTGACAAGAATTGACCCATAAAACTTTAAAAATTAACAATATGGACATTGTCAGAGTGGTCATGGTAATCAAACACAGCAACCCTGTCATTACATTTCCAAGGGCCTTTTCGATTTAGATGCTAGTTTAGCACCGAAATTCACCTCAGCTTTGGACAGCAGATAAGCCTTGACCCATACCCATCTGTTCCAAGATGGCACTGAGGATGGCTGCCGTGTTGTGAGCTCCCAAACAACTTTGCAGTTTTTTTTATTTATTTTTATGTTATACCTAGTATATATGGAAGGCAAGCCAGCGTCTTAGTGAGGCTCAGGAGACAAATCAACCACCCTCCACTTCCCAGCATTCTTCTGGCAAACGTACAGTCCCTGGAAAACAAGCTTTGTCACTTAAGAGCACAGGTTCTTTTTCAACAAGTAATATGAGAAGAGGTAGTAGACAGAACCATTGAGTCGGCAGGGTCCTTTGTACATGGGGCAAGCAGAATGAAAGATCTTCCTGGTAAGAGCAAAGGAGGAGGAGTACGTATTATGATCAACAAATCTAGGTGTGAGCCTGTGCTTGTACAAACCCTCAAGATTTTTGGCTCCTCCTTTGTCGATAATCCTGGCTACCGAGGGAGTTTACATCAGTTATTATAAGTGTTATATCCCCCCACAAACTGACACAATGATGGCACTTAAGGAACTCTACAGAGCAATCAGTGAGCAGGAAACTGTTCACCTGGAGGCCGGTTTTATTAAAGTCAGGGATTTTAACAAAGCAAATTTAAAACAGGCTATCCCCAAGTTCTATGAACACATCTACAAAGCCCTCCTCCTCCCCCTCCCCCATTCGGCAAATCAGATCATTCCTCCATTCTACTCCTCCCTGCCTGTAGGCAGAAACTGAAACAGGAAGCAGCTATCACCCAGAGTGTTCTGTACTGGTCAGACCATTCAGACTCCATGCTTCAAGCCTGTTTTGATCAATGTTTTGCTCTGCCACAGACAACAACATAGATGAATACACAGATTTTGTTTTAGGATTCATCAAGAAATGTGTGGAGGATGTTGTTCCAACCAAAACAGTCCAGGTGTTTCCCAATCGGAAACCTGCACTGTGATTTGCCCTGCCTCTCTTCAAGATAAGCTAAATGCTTTCTATGTCTGTTTTCAGGTAAAGAACACTGATCTTTCAGTGAGGGCACCCACCATGGACACAGACAATGCACAACGAGTGGGAGTTGCATTGGTTCTTCAGGCGAGTAAACACCTGCAAAGCAACTGGCCCATGCGGAAACCCTGGATGAGTCCTCAGAGCACTCGCAGGGCAATTAGCTGGTGTGTTCCCTGACTCTTTCAGTGTTTCCTTAACTCTACTGTACCTGCTTGTTTTAAAAAGTCAATTATTGTGCCTGTACCCAAACACAACAACATGAGATATCTAAATAACTGGCGCCCCATTGCACTTACTCCCATCATCAGTAAGTGCTTCGGGAGATACATCAAATACAAGATCTGCTCCATGCTCCCAACTACACTAGACCCACTTTCATTTGCCAACTGCCAAAACAGATCTATGGCTTATCCAATTACCACAGCAATACACAATGTCCTCAGTCATTTATAACAGAGTCAAAGTCAAAGTCAAATTTGTTGTCATTTTTAGCATGGCAGTGAATAAAAATGAAAACACAGTTCCTTCAGGAAACTACCAGGTAAAATGTAATAGACATTGACAAGGACTAAAAGATAATAGTAAATACGGACAATAAATGTAAGGTGGAGGGGGTATTCACAGTTAGACATAGCTGTTCAGAAGTCTGACTGCTTGCAGGAAAAACTGTTCCTGAGTCTGGAAGTTCTGGCCTGAATACTTCTTAGCCTCTTCCCGGATGAGAAGGTGTTTAAACCAGTTGTAGGATGGATGAGATCCCTGATGGAAGTTGCCTTCCTCACACTCCTTGTGGTGTAAATGTCCACAATGCCAGGAAGGTTGGCACCAGTGGTGTGCTGTGCCATCTTCACTACCTGCTGCAGGGCTTTCCTTTAAGATGCTGAGCAGTTTCCGTACCAGACAGCGTTACAGCTGGTGAGTACACTCTCAATGACATCTGTAGAAACCAGTGAGGATGGAGCAGGGCATGCCAGCTCTCTTCAGCCTCCTTAAATAGTACAGGTGCTGTTGGGCCTTCTTTACTAAGGAGGAAGTGAATGCATCAATTATGGAGCAGTTATGTCTGTATGCATATTGTTGAGGGTCCAGTGTGGGATGAGTGCTTTGAGGTGAGCCATGACCAGTATTTCAAAACACTCCATGACCACAGGGGTGAATGCGACAGGCAGTAGTCATTGAGGCATGACACTGTAGACTTCTTAAGCACCAGGATGATGAGACAGATTTAAAGCATACAGGGATGACTGCCTGCTCAAGGGAAATGTTGAAGGTGTCCAGAAAAACATCTGCTAGTTGGTGGGCATGCAGCTTGAGATACCATCTGGTCTGCTGGCTTTGGGTGGGTTCACCCTGAGGAGGGTCCTCCAAACATCGCTCGTAGAAACAGACAGCACTTGATCACCTTCCTGGAGATAGTTGCTTCAAATTGTGCATAGAATTCATTCAGTGTGGCTGGTAAAGAGGTGTCACTCATACAGGTGAGGTGATTTTTCTGTAGTCAATGACACATTGAATGCCCAAATAAGCACTCGTTACAACCGTGGTGAGCAGAAAAGCATCTCAAATGTACAACACATCAAACCTTGAGGTGGGTGAGCTATAACAGCAGAAGTCCACATCATGCTCCACTTCTGTCAGCCAAGAACAAGGATCTGAAGCTATCATGGGCACAGACTCACCGAAACTGGACAGTTGAAGACTGGAAGACTAATCTGATCTGGAAGACTAAGAGTGTGTGCCCATGATAATCTCAGATTCTTGTTCTTGGCTGACAGGAGTGGAACCTGATGTGGTCATCTGCTGTTGTAGCCCATCCTTCTCAAGGTTTGATGGTTTGTGGGCACAGACTCACCAAAACTGAACAGTTGAAGACTGGAAGACTAATCTGGAAGACTAAAAGTGTGTGCCCATAATAGCCTTAGATGTTTGTTCTTGGCTGACAGGAGTGGAACCTGATGTGATCATCTGCTGTTGTAGCCCATCCTCCACAAGGTTTGCTGGTTTGTGCATGGTGACATGCTTTTCTGCTCACCATGGTTATAAAGAGTGCTTATATGAGTTACTATATCCTTTCTGGTAGCTTGAACCAATCTGGCCATTTTCCTCTGACATCTCTTAACATCAAGGTTTTTCCACTCTCAGAACTGTCACTCACTCAATGTTTTTTGTTTTTCACACCATTCTGGGTAAACTCTACAGACTGTTTATGAAAGTTTATGAAATCCTCAAAGCAGCTCATCTGGTACCAATATCCACCTGCCACCTGATTGGCTGATTAGATAACTGCATGAATGTGCAGGGATACAGGTGTTCCTAATGAAGTGTGTGGTGAGTGTATAGTTCAAACAGATACCCGTGGTTCCCTATTTTAAAAATCATAAGCTGCGACTGCTATGGGGCTATCAGTAATCTGTAGACTGTACACCCCAACTACTACTTCATTGTTGCTGGCAACTTTACCCATGTAAATCTGTAGTCAATGATGCCTAAATTTCACCAGCATATTGATTTTCATGATTTGTTGAGTATTGTATTGCTTCAGCGTTGGAGAAACCACACTCTCAGACTACCACATGTACAGGAGGTGTGATATTGTGCATTCGCATGCATGTTGGAAGCTACTAAGCTTGAGTTCCAATGATCTGCCAAAGAAGAGATGATTAGATTTAGAGTAGGATTTATTGTTAGCACTCAATAGAGCTGTCACTGCCAGTGAGGCAAGCCATCATGGAACAACATCCTATAGCCAGATGAAACAAAGGCCAATTTGTACTTTGGGAAGAAAAGGTAGAGAGAATAGAAGAAACTGCTCCTGATTCAAAGCATACCACCTCATCTTATAGTGTCGGCATTTATGGCTGCGATTGGAATTGGTTCCCTTGTATTTATTGATTATGTGAATGCTGACAAAAGCAGCAGAATGAATTCTGTAGTATATAGGACTATATTATCTGCTCAGATTCAGTCAAATGCTTCAAAATCCATCAGACAGTGCTTCAAAGTCGGTCAAAAAAACGGACAATGACCTAAAGCATACTTCGAAAGCAACCCAAGACTTTTTAAGGCAAAGAATTGGAATATTCTGCAATTGCCAAGTCAATCACAAGACCTGAATCAAACTGAACGTGATTTTCATTTGCTGAAGGCAAAACTGAAGTCAAAACTACCCAAGAGCAAGCAGGAACTGAAGACAGCTGGAGTAAAAGCCTAGCAGAGCATCATCAGGAAAGAAACCCAGCATCTGCTGATGTCTGTGGAGTCCAGATTTTAGGCAGAAAAGTGTTTGCCCTATCAAAATGTGTTCGCCCTAGCATCATAAGATCGAGAGTTTGAATCCCGACAATGCCGCAGCTATCTGGAGTCTAAGAGAGCAAAACTGGCCATGCTCTGAGGGGTTGCATACTCTCTCCCCTATCAACCACAGCGACACTAGCCAATCATGGACATCTGTGAGCTCATGTATGCAGGGGAGGGAGACAGCACTTTTTTGCTATGCCATTGCATAAGCTGCAGTTAGAAAAGATGTGGTCTACAGGTTTCATGTATCTCGGAGGAAGCATGTGATAGCCTTCACCCACCCTGTTTGTTAGCTGTTGTGTGACAGGGAAGATCTAACATGAGGGTGGGAATTGGCCATGACTAAATTAGGGAGAAAATCTGGGGAGAAAAAACAGTAAATTGCACTGTAAGTATGATATACACATTCTTTATACTGTATAGTATAGTAATCAGTAGTGATATTTGAAGATAACATTAATTCAAATATATGAATAGTAGTACATGTAAACAGTTGGGTGAGTAAGGAAAGGCACTTTACACAATCTGCTCTGTACCATGATCCCTTTAAGCTTCTAACATGGCTTGGCTGGACCCCATCCCTCAAGATACAAAAAGGTCGGACAGGACAGAGATGGCCTCCTGGACAGAATGAATTTCCCCTGGATCTGAACAGCTGAGTCAGTTGCAGTCTTCAAAAAAGACCAAGGCCAAAGATCTAACTCTTCACCAAGTACTTGAATTGACACTTCTATTTTTTAAAAATCTCTTGTCTTGTGTTTTCTTTCATGTTGTACTTCCAATAGAGTTATAGCTTGATGGCATTCTTAGTCCCTGACCTAGCAAACTACCCTGAGGATATGTTGTTGATCGAGAATACAAAGCATTTCTGGAAGTCATGCTGGATAAGGGTGTCTGCTGAATTCTGTAAATGTAAATTGTCGAGTGCAGTAGTGTAATGCAGTCTATACTGTACAATACATTTTCAGCACCACTGTTACTCTCCCAAGGAGTGGTTGTCCAGCAAAAATCACTCCAAGGGTGTGGTGAATAATATTACTGGAAGTCACTAAGAACACCAGGGTAACAACTCATGACCTACAGACTACTGTTGCATTGAGTAATGTCAATGTTCATGAGCTCACCATCAGGAAAACTCTGAACAAGAATGATGTGCATGGCAGGATAGCAAGGAGGAAGCCACTATTCTCCAAAAAGAACACTGCTGCCTAGTAAGCAAATAGTAGCTCAGTCAGTCATGAATCAAAGCTCTAAAATCTTTTCCTGACAACGGTAAAATCGATATACTAGCACAAATTATACAACTACAATTTAGCATTTTTAAATTTTTAATTCCATGTCAGCATCAAGTGTCGGTACTTAGCAAAAAACAATGCTGTAGTTAAGTTTCTGTAAAAAGGACACTTTGGAAAAAAAAGCAGACTATTATGGGGTGATCTGTTTTCAAGGATTAAAGGGCTTGTATGCAGTATTTAGAATCTTTATGTCTTTATTTAGACATTATGTTGTTCTGCATTTTCAATGTATTCCAGGGCTAAAAGCAGAGCATGGGCCTCAGCTGTAAAGATAGAATTTTGTCCTAGAATGCAGATGCCATGGTGCTGCTGTCCAACTGCTAGTGCAACAGGATTTTGTTGACTTGTCTTAAGCTTGGTTGTATACTAAAGAGCCAGTTCATGTCTCTGTTAGTCATGGTTCATTGGCTTCAGCATATAGGCTCTGAACAGGAGAGGTCCTAAATGCGCCCAAGGCAAGTTGTAGTCTTTGACAGTGCAGTGTCCAGTATTTGTAGGTACGATTGTCTGGCAGAGCCATAGATTATACTCCCATAATCTAATTGGGATCAGACTAGTTTCCTGTACAGGTGTGGTAGTAAAGTACAGTCTGCACCCCATTTTGTTTTTGTCAGCACCTTTTTAATATCTAAAACCTTAAGGCATATGTTCTTAAGGAGTTTCATATGTGTGATAAAAGACAGTCTGATGTGTAAAAGAAGTCCTAAAAACCCTGTCTCTTTTACTACCTTAATGTGGTCTCCAAGTATGTACAACTCTGGCTCATGATGTAGAGATTGCAGTAGGCAGAAGTGTGTACAGATAGTTTTTGTTTTAGAAAAGTTGAACCCATTATTGACTGACCACACATGGATTTTATTTATGGATAGTTGTAGTTGTTGTTCAATGGTATTCATATTTTTCTTCTTGTAGCAAATACAGAGATTGTAAACATAAAGTCTGTGCAATATATTAGACTCAATCACATTCACAATACTGCAGATTTTAATACTAAAATGAGAAAGAATGCTTCCTGAGGTACTCCATTTTCATGTGTGTAAGCTTGATATGGTAGAGACTACCCTGAATTTAAAATGTGTACAGGATAAGAAATTGGAGAGTAAAATGGGCAGGCACCCCCTAAAACCCATTTGGTGCAAGTCTTTTAAAATACCATACTTCCATGTTGCGTCATATGCTTTCTCTAGATAAAAAAAACAACAGCAACACAATGTTCTTTTTTAACAAAGATTCCAGTCTAACAAGGTGATCAAGTGTGCTCCTACCACGTCTAAAAGTACCCCACACTGGAGTCTGCTTATTTGATTGTCAGTTCCTAGCTTCCAAACAAGATGATTATAAACCATCCTCCACCCATCCTCCACATGGTTTTACAAAGACAACTAGACAGGGCTATAGGGCAGCAATTGTTGGGGTCATTGTGGTCCTCGCCTGGTTTAGGTATGGGTATGATTACTGCTTCTAGCCAGGACAGTGGTATCTGTCCTGATATCCAGACTATAAGTAAGTTTTTAAGAAGCAGAGACAGAGCACTATAGGGAATGTGTTTTATAAACTGATAGTGAATCTTGTCTGGCCCAATGGCAGTATCATGGGACTTCTTTATGGCGATCATGAGTTCTTTTATTGAGAATGACTGGTTACATTGTTCTGTATTGTCTGAGTAGAACTCAAGTTGTTTCTTTTCTTGCTGTACATATATTGTTGGAATTCAGGAGGCAGTTTTGTGTTGAGGAGTTCTTTTTGAATGTCTCTGCTCGCTTGTTTGCTATTTCATGTTTTGCAGTGAGTGCCTTGATGTTTGATATGCTGTATTTGTGATCTGCTTCCTTTGCCCTTCATCTTGAGCATCATACCCCAAACCTTCTTTGCTGGTGTATTTAGTGTTAGGCTTGATACCAATTGAATACAACTTTGTTTCTTTGTTGCACTGATGACTCTTCAGGCCTATACTCTACATATTTTGAACTTGGTTAGATTCTCTGTTGCTGGGTGTCATTTAAAAAGCCTTTCTGCTTTTTTACAGGCCTCAATAGCCTTTTTACAGTTTTCATCAAACCACGGATCACATCTTCGATTTGGTTTTCCTGATGTCTTTGGGATAACGTCACCTGTGACTGATATTAGATTATCAGTGAATGACCTTATTGGGTCCTGGATATACTGAGGCTCTATCTTAATTTTCTCCTGGCAGAGGGTCTGAAATGAAGACCAGTTAGCTTTTTTTTTAAAGCTGCCATCTTTGTGCTCTTTGTTGCCTGTCTGTTTCTGCCAAGGTTATAATCAAGGGGAAGTGATCGCTCCCACATAGTTCTTCCATCCTTGTCATGAGAAGTCAAGCAATAATTCAGGTTCACATAGGGTCTAATCAGTTGCAGAGTATGTCCGATGTCCTACATGCAGATACACTATATTGCCAAAAGTTTTTTGACGTCTGCCTTTACATGCACTTGAATTGTAATGACAGCCCATTCTTAATCCGTAGGGTTTAATATGGAGTTGGCCCACCCTTTGCAGCTATAACAGCTTCAAGTCTTCTGGGAAGGCTTTCCACAAGCTTTAGGAGTGATAGTGTTTATGGGAAATTTTGACCATTCTTCTAGAAGCGCATTTGTGAGGTCAGGCACTGATGCTGGACAAGAAGGCCTGGCTCGCAGTCTCCGCTGTAATTCATCCCAAAGGTGTTCTGTCGGGTTGAGGTCAGGACTCTGTGCAGGCCAGTCCTCCACACCAAACTCGCTCATCCATGTCTTTATGGACCTTGCTTTGTGCATTGGTGCGCAGTCATGTTGGAACAGGAAGGGGCCACAAAGTTGGGAGCATGAAATTGTCCAAAATATCTTGGTAGTCTGAAGCATTAAGAGTTCCTTTCACTGGAACTAAGGGGCCAAGCCCAACCCCTGAAAAACAATCCCACACCATAATCCCCCCTCCACCAAACTTTACACTTGGCACAATGCAGTCAGGCAAGTACCGTTCTCCTGGCAAC
>CM075030.1:9659145-9671000 GCA_037576675.1 Pangasius sanitwongsei | reverse complement strand
TTTATTTCTGTAAAGCTGCTTTGTGACAATGTCCATTGTTAAAAGCGCTATACAAATAAAATTGAATTGAATTGAAAGTATTTGCACTTTATTTAGTCCTTTGTATCATGCTACTGCATTGCTGTGTTGCACTATGTTCCTCATTACAATGTATACAAATTATTTTGAGAAATGAAACCTTTTCTTTATTTGCTATTCAAATCTTTTTACAAATAATTGCATCAGTTTACAATGTGCTTTACTACAACAGCACTGATTAAAAACAAATCAGCACAAGCTGGAGGTCATTGAAATAGAGTAGAGTGCAAGAGGACATCTTTGGCTGAATTGTAGTTGAGTATCTCTGAGTGAAAGGAATTGAGGCTGCTCTTCAAGGCCTTCTGCTGGCTGGTCTGAGGTTTGTTCCGGTACCTCGCAGTCAAAAGTTTATCTGCCAGATAGTGTAGCCACAGTACGTTGGAGTGAGGGTTATAGTCCGCCCAGCAGTTACTACAAGATGAGAATTAAAATCAGTAAGTAAAATGAACTAAAACTACTAAAAACTTAGCAAAAACAATTCACAAGTTGAACTCATTTATCAAACATTTGAAAACAAACTGACTTTTCAATAAAAGAAAAGTTTAAAATAAGGTAAGAATATATAAGGCAAGTATAAAGGAAGAAAAGAAATTACTGAGCAAAAAGGGCCATGTTTCATGCTAGTAGTTAGGGGTGGGTGATCTGGCAAAAAAATCTTTTTTTTTTCCATGCTGGATCACAATCCACAATATCACGATTAATTTTTATTTTTTGCATTTTTTGCAGAGCTACAGATGTGGACAAATGTGGGTACCCTTACAGCGCATTGAAACAATGCTTCATTCCTCCTGAAAAGTGATTAAATTAAAAGCAATTGTCTCATGTATACCTGCATACCTTTGGTACGTCATAGCGTAAAGCAAAAAGTGTGAAAAGAGAAATTATTGCTTATTCTACAAAGATATTCTAAAATGGCCTGGACAGATTTGTTGGTACCCCTAGAAAAGATTATAAATATTCAGACTATAGTCATATTTCAAGCTAACTGTTTTCTTTAATTAGTATCACACATGCCTTCAATCTTGTAATCAGGTATTCAGCCTATTTACAGTAAATGAAGAAAAGTAGTCACACTGCTGTTTGGTATCATCGTGTGTACCACATTGAACATGGACCAGAGAAAGCAAAGGAGACTGCTGTCTGAGGAGGTCAGAAAGAAAATTATAGACAAGCATGTTAAAGGCATAGGCTATAAGACCATCTCCAAGCAGCGTGATGTTCCTGTGACTACAGTTACAAATATTATTAAGAAGTTTAAGGTAAATGGGACTGTAGCCAACCTCCCTGGACATGGCCACAAGAGGAGAATCATCCCCAGATTGAACAGAAGGATAGTGAAAAAGGTAGACAAAGAGCCAAGGAAAACTTCCAAAGAGATACATGCTGAACTCCAAGGTCAAGGTATATCAGTGTCTGATCGCACCATCCGTCACTTTTTGAGTGACAGTGGGCTCAATGGAAGAAGACCCAGGAGGACTCTACTGTTGAAAGAAAAACATAAAAAAGCCAGACTGGAATTTTATTTTGACAAGCCATAATGCTTCTGGGAGAAGGTCCTTTGTTTAGATGAAACAAAACTGGAGCTTTTTGGCAACTCACAATAGCTCTGTGTTCACAGACAAAAAAATGAAGCTTTCAAAGAAAAGGACATCATACCTACTATGAAACATGGAGGAGGCTCGGTTATGTTTTGGGTCTACTTTGCTGCATTGGGCACAGGGTGCCTTGAAGCTGTGCAGGGCACAATGAAATCTCAAGACTATCAAGGAATTCTGGAGCTAAAACCCACAGTAAAAGCATCCAAGAATGGCTAAGAACAAAACAATGGACAATTCTGAAGTGACCCTCTAGTGAGCCCTGATCTGAATCCTATCGAACAGCTGTGGAGCTGAAACATGCACTCTGGAGAAGGCACACTTCAAACCCGAGACAGCTGGAGCAGTTTGCTCAGGAAGAGTGGGACAAACTACCTGTTGACAGGTGCAGAAGTCTCATTCAGAGCTACAGATACTCTAAAGGTTGTGCAACAAAGTATTAGGTTAAGGGTCCCATCATTTTTGTCCATGCCATTTTCATTTGTTTTATCGTTTAAAATATTCTGTTGAATCAAAAATCAAAAGCAAAGTCTGATTTTTCTTAAATATGGAATAAACAGAAAAGAGAAAATTGTGGGTTCTTCTTTTTTCGTGGAAGAGTACTAACAAATTTGTCCAGATCTGTACTAAACTAATGGCCCTATTGATGAAAATATAGCTCTAAAAACATAACCCCTGATAAAGAATAATAGACACGCCTTAGGTCAAAGTATCTTTTCAAACAATTTTAATTAACTTTACGTCCCAAGAAAATGCAATTATAAAATGAAAACCATCAACCATGGAAAGCATATATAAAAATGTGAATCACATTGAATCACCTCTCCTAATGTCTTCAGTATTTAAAAGTGCAATAAATGGAAAGGTGATTGACAGGCAATTTAAATACCACATACAAAGGAAAAGTTGGTTTAAATTTTTATTCTAAACTTTTTAAAACAAGCTATTTGTGTTTCACTGTTTTGGCTGTTATTGTACTTCTCTTTGCATTGTTTGTACAGCTGAGGAATGGTGGTGGTAGAAAAATATTTGCAACACAATAAGTCATCACAGGGAATAACTATTTTTACAAGTCACTTAAAACCCTTGTTTTCAATCATTTTGAGTGGTATTATATCCTTAGCCAGGTAAAATGTCATGGCATCAGTGATGCCTTTCCAGTGCTTACTCATTTTCAATTACAGTCTGCCTTTTTCAAACACATTTATTACTGTGTTTGCTTTAGCCCTGTTTCTGGCTATGGTGTTTTGTCCGTTATGTAAAATCCATCAATTCCATATAACCGATGTTGAATTTTTTTAGGCATCAACTCCTCCATGCCACTATGTTGCCAAATGAAATGAGGAGGAAAAAATAAATAGGGAACTGCCTACTCGATTATTATTAGTTTGTTCATGTGTCTGTCAGGGAGAATATAAGCTGGACAATATAGTATGGTTCATAGAACAACCTGGGATGTCTGAGCATTTTCAGTGCAACTGACAAAATGTGTTTAGTATCACTGTACCCGTGATCTCTCTGTGAAAGCTGATGGTGGAGACACTTTAATCGGTCACAACCTAAAATAGTCATATTGCCCACCCCTACTAGTAGTGCTAGTTACTCAGTTTGCTTAGAGATGCTTACTTGTTCTCTTTCTTCATCAGACGGTAGATTTCAAACTGATAGTCACCCTGGCCCATGAATAACTCTTCTTCATTTGCTATATCACAGGACACTGTTAGGCCATCTAAGAGCAAGAAAGATGGGAAGAAAAAACATTTTTAACTGAAGGGTGATTTGCACTGAAATAACATTAATCTTTTTACTTAAAGATATTTAACTAGTCTGGTACTTTTCAGCCTCATCTATACCACAACTGAATGGTTGTATGAACTCCTCACTCAAAAGGGTTTGTAAAAACTCTTACTCTGCATTACATTTGCATTCAAGGTACGATTAAAGTCACAGAGAGCACACTTTTTCATCATTCTGATATTTGATGTGAACATTAACTGAAGCTCTTGAACCGTATCTGCATGACTTTTTGCACTGCACTATTGCCACATGACTGGCTGATTAGATAACTGGTGGTGTGGTGTGGAACAGGTGTTCCTAATAAAGTGGACAGTGAGTGTATAGTAGTGTATTTAAAATTTATACTACTGCACATAACTCTGTTATTTTGGAAGCCTATCAGGTTTTCTGTTCATTTTTCAGTTCAGAGAAATTCTTATCCATGTTAACTGATAACATATTCTTTAAATAGTGAAAGAACATACATGCAGAAAGCATAAGAGCAAATTATCAGTTTTGTGACTGAGATGAAATTTTGAACTCACCAATCTCAAGACGTGAGAGTGAATAGTCTATAATATTAACATGAACTCCTCGTGTCTCTATGGAGTGTACTGAGCCATTCAGAATAAACTGATTAAACTTCTGTTTAGTATTTTTCACCAGAATGTTTCCCCAATGTAGGTCTCTGTAGAAACAGAATTACATACAATAAATAATGGATAGTATCCATTAGGTTACTATAGACAGAACTAATAACCTTCAGTTCACTTTAGCACAACTCAATATTGCTTGATCAGTTGAAAACAGAGGTAGACAGAGAAAACACTAAACTAGGTAGCTCTTTATACTTACATGTCTGGAGTTTGATAATTACCAAAGAACCCTGTATTATTCAAGTACTCCTGCTCCAAAAAAATGTTAGTCTGAGAGTGTATCGGTGGTACATGTAATTCTGTATGTAATACTACCTGTGTTCGAAGCAAAGTGCCTCTTCAGCAACAGCCAGTGCAGCAGTAACCTGGTGCAGCACACTTTTAGCTTGGGCCATAGATGTGAGCTACACACAGACAAGCACATAAACACACAGATCAGTTACAATGCATTTCTCCTCAGTGCTAATGGTGTATGTAAATCGTGGTTCTGCAAGTATTGTCAAGATCTTTTTAATACTAATTTAGCCAATTATTTACCATCAAGAAAAAAAAAAAAAAAGATTCACAGGTATCTAGAAATTAATACAATAGGCACTGGATCCATTGTGACCTTGTCCAGGATAAAGTAGTTACTGAAGATGAAAGAATAAATTAGGGAAAATGCTCACTCAAAACACATCTATAGTGAAAGTCCTAATCTGTTGGCCATTATGGCATCAGATACTCTTAAACCTTGCCCTAAACAGTAAGCGCAACAAACAATCAACACCAACAACAGGTGCTGTACCTTTTTTGATGGACACCTTGTTTCTCTTTTGTGCTATACTGTTGAGCATGGTGAAGATAAACTAATCCATGAGGCAGAGAATAGGGAGCTATATGACCTTTCCTCTAAATATTAGAAAGACATTAACCAAAATGAGGTAACTGTGCTCCCATATACTAAAGCTTTGTAAAATTCTGTAATAGTCACCTAGTCTGACATATGCAATACTCATAAAAATAAATGTGTAGAACATTTCATACCAAAATTATTATAGCTCCTGTATGTCCAGTTAGCTATCTAATTTGCAGATACAAAGACGTACTGATGCCTCATAGGAGAACTAAGTTAACTAATGCCATTAAATGTTACAGATTACTAATAACGCATCTATTTTCCCAGCTGAAGTAGAGATAATACCTGATGTCTGTTTATATTTTGCTTTTCCAGGGTAGACAGAAGATGGCTTTGCCACACAATAGGACATTTATATTATTACTGTTCAGATAACGTTTCAAGTCAATTTTAAGCCTATTTTCACCAGTTCCAGTGCAAGCACTGCAACACTGCTACTTCCAATACACTTCCATCTTAGCATGACCTTTACATGTAGGCCCTTAGTAAACAATATTTCTATATTTTATTAATTTAACATTTAAATATTAAAACTAACTATTGTATGAGTTAAGTTGTTCTAACTATTGTTTAACTACTGTAACTATTTATCATAGTACTATAGCAGTATGTGTCCTTGCATCTCTTAAAATTCAAACTTTCTTGAAGATTTTAACTGCCACTAAGAAAACTTACCTGATTAACAAGCATTATATAATCATATACAGCACCAAACATATTACATTTAATAACCCAATGGAACAAATAAATGCTCCTCATTCTAAATTGTAAATCACCCCACAGCATGCCTTGGTGTAAAATGGACTTAAAACGCCACACTGATTAACTTGGAAGCATATTGGAAGTGGAGCCACTGTGGTGTAGCATACAATTTATGTTAAAATTTAAGATAAATAAATACTTTTAAGGCCTTAAATTTGCAAGATATAATCTAAAATAAATGAAGACTTTAAGGACCCAACATCCTGATTGTAAATACACCTGTATACCTTTCCATTCATATTCTCCAAATCACTGCCTCCAAACTCAAACTCCAGGATCAGAAAGAGCTGCTCCTTACCGAAGAAATCTGTACACACATAAAAATAACCAAGAAATTCTCATTAGAATCTAAATATTTAACTGAGCATTTATTTTGATACTGTCCTTGAAGATATGACATTTATGTATGTGTGTTTTCCTGGAAATGTGGTTTTACCAGGTCTGTCATTCTCAGATCCCTTTACTTGGTCAAACTTGTCCCACGCTTTGAGCAGAGCACTCGGATAGCACCCACGCACACAGTGAAGACTAAAACAATATTGTAAACATTGTAGTTCCATTAAACACAAAAATTAAAGCATGCTAAACTGGTTTCAAGCAATTATAAACCAACTGAGAGTCAAATACATAAAATTAGCACATGTATCATACTTAATGAGGCCGATGAAACCATTTGTTCTGTTGTGCTCCCTGGAGTTGAGCGCACTTAGCTCCCTATGTGAAAAACAATCAGTGGGCCAAGACAGATAAACATTACCACATTTTTGCACAAGTAAACTTACAGTAACTTCAGTATAGACCTGAACCTCTAACCCATGTTCATGATATTAGCAAACAATTCCTGTGATAAAGTAGGTTATAATTCAGGCCAAACAAGAAAAATGTATGGCCAAACTCTACCTTGGTTATTTCATTTATTTTTCTGTTTTCTTTGCATGAATCAAAAATGGTATTTTGCTGGTATAACTGCCAATTAATTGTTAACTTCCTAATAATTTTACCCACAGAAAACCAGACAAAAACTTGACGGCTTAATAACGTAAAAACATACTTTGAAATAATAATTTCATGAAGAACTTCACCAAATGTTTTCTGTGGTTCTCCATTGACTTTCTGATGGCCTTCCACTGGAATAATCTGAAACAATAAAGAAACTACTAATTACTTTCTACATAATAATATCAGAATCATTGTTTGCTAGAACTAAATGTTTATAAACAACAATTTTATACCAGTTTCTACACTCAAAGTGACAATATCAAAGACTGGGCCTCATTTATTATTTCTTTATAAAATTATGTGTAAATATTTACAAAAAATTTGGAAACACTGATTTTCTTCATACTCATATTTATATGTTGATGAATGCCAATCACCTGTAAAGTGCCCTTTTTTCATTTTTCATTTAGTGACACCTACACAACTCCATAAAAGGTAATGCACAGAGAATGGACACACTAAATGACTCTACTAAATGGTGAAGAAAAGGCAGAAAAGTCAGAAGTGGAAGTTATTTTGACTCTGCCAAAAAAAACTAAAATTAGCTGTGTAACAGCACCTGAAAAGGTCAACATCTAGAGACAAACTACAAAAAGGTGAATTAGGTATGAATTAAGTGAGGTGGGGAAAAATGGTCTGGCGTTAAAATGGAGGGGGGAGAAAAGATCTACACTGTACCCAGGTGATCATTGACATCAGGCACATCACACAGGGAAGCTGCTATATTTAAATTGTTTTTAAGTGTCTCAGCCGACATGCTGGATCTAAAGTGTTGCACAGCATTAAAAGCAACCGTGATGAATTTATAAGCCAGCTTTTAACCTCATACTGGTCTCTAAATAACCATTCCCTCATAACTGTGTATTCTAGTATTCCTAGTCTCTTACCTAGTGAACTAGCATGAGGATATGTTTTAGATAAAGACTACAAAGCACTTCTGTAAGTCATTCTGGATAAGGACATCTGCTAAATGCTGTAAACTAAATAAATAAGCAAATTTAATTTAATTTCAATCAAGGTTTACATTAGTTTGTCTTCTTATGCTTAGATTTACTTGCTCACACAAACATTTTTCTAAAATTATGTGATTTTTATGAATACCAAATGGATACCAAAATGTTACTATGAATGATTTACAAATAAATTCATTCGCATCCAGTTTGATAAATGAGACCCAATGATTTTTCAGTGGTAGAACTGCTAACATTGCTCAAAGCAACTGGTCTTGGTAGAACTGCTTACGTCACTCAAAGCAACTTAATTGTTTTCAAAATCTAATAATTCATAAGGTTTTGTTTGCGCACTTTAAGAGCCACGGTCTGACTGGCATCGTTGACCATGGAGAACACCTCTCCAAATGTGCCCTCTCCAATCTTAATGCAG
The DNA here is from genome assembly GCA_037576675.1 of Pangasius sanitwongsei. NCBI lineage: Eukaryota > Metazoa > Chordata > Actinopteri > Siluriformes > Pangasiidae > Pangasius > Pangasius sanitwongsei. The sequence goes on along the minus strand of CM075030.1, from coordinate 9,662,853 downwards.
TGTTCCATGCATTCTGGAGGAATGCATTCATCAAAGAAAAGGGGGCCTTCCTGCTGACATTCCTGATACACTTTCTCAGCATCACTGATGTCTTCATTACAGGAAATCTATATCCAACAGAGGGAGAAAATGGGGGAAACATCACTCAGAAAACAATACAGGAAGCATTAAGGTAATATAGTTGTAAAATGAGATAAAATATACTGGTAAAGACTTAACCATGGAGGTATTGGTTATGCTGGACCGGAGCAGGTGAGAAGAAGCTTGATTAGATACTGGGGTGCCAAACAGCTCTAGACTGGTGTCCACCAGCCCTGGATGCTTGATACTGGATAGAGCAAAGCGTTGAGGAGTTGGAAATGCTGCAAAACAAGTGAATAAGTTTGAACACAAAGTTAACGACTGCTTCTAGAGGAGGAATTAAATTTGTGTGAATGTTTCCGAGATGCACCTGTCTTCTTCTTGTGTATGGACAGTGCAGCTTTGAGGCGCCCCCAGGTGTGTGTTGTAAGTGAGTCTGGAGTGAAGCTGGTCAGAAAGGAGGAAAGGTTCAGAAGTTCTACACGGAGAGGGGTTTTAGGCAATCCACCCAATCTGCTACTCTGTAGCCAGCCACAAGCAGATTCCTGTGTTTAAAGAAATAGACCAACACAGGATAAAATACCAAACAATCCACACACTGATCATTCCTACAAATTCCATAAAGGAAGTAGCACATTACCCCCATATATGAATCAGCTCCAGTGGGCAGCAGGTCATTGGATGAGCAGTCTCCTGGTTTAGTCCTAATTTCATTCTGGCTCTGCTTTCTGTTTTGCTCACCCATACCTCTCTTTGACCACCGGCTAGAATTCAGGCCGCTTACACATACTTTACGGCTGGTACAAAGACCATTATGTTCTTTTGCCACTGGCATTTTACTGGGAGCTGTAATAGGTGCAGGGGAGATGGCAGATAGCACGAAGGAGGCAGACAGCCGTCTAACTAGCCCTCCAGTCTGCAATTCACTACCAGATGATTGCTCTGCTGATTCAGTGTCAGAGCAGGGACAATTCTCCAAGTTCCTGGCATTTTGGCCTCTTTTGGTATGTAAAGAAAGGGGAGAGGCAACCTGGGCCTTATGAGTCTCTATTATCCCCTGATGGGCCTGGCGGATGGCATTCAGGTTCAGACGCTGGAGGCAGACAGTGAGGCAAGAGGACAGACACTCTACCTTAAGATGATCAATCTGCATTTGGAGTGAACTGCTGAGCTCATGAGTTGGAGGTGCAGAAAGAGAAGAAACAGATAAAAAGGAAGATGGGCTGAGTGAAGAGGTTAGATGGAGAGCTTGGGTACTGGCATCCGACATGGCATAATCTGAAGACATCCGACAGGTTTGCTTGCCATGGCAGCTTGGTATAGCAGTCACTGAAGTGGCAGGACATGCCTCCATTCTGGGAGAATATATTTTCTCTACCTCTTGTTTCCTATTATCACTTTGATTTAGCTCCTCCAGCATGACGACAGCCCTAATAGAGAGCAGGAAAAAAGTAAACATATAAAACCCAAAAATCTGGTTTTAATTCAAAACTAGGGATAACATTTTACTGTTTTCAGTAGCTATATATATATATTAACATATCACCTCTCTCTATGAAATGATCAAGCATTAAAAGATAAGGTCATTTACACCAGTATGTTCTTAACCAAAGAATACAGTGTACAGTGTATTCAATTCCTTATTAATCTGCAAAAACTACTCACATAATGAAAATGCATAAACAGGTTTTAACAAAAGGTCTGCATATTTTTTAAAAGTTAAAAAAAAAAAAAGAAATATTAAATTTACATTTAATTAACATACAAGTATTCATAGACTTCACTCAGTACTTTGTTGAAACATCTTGACAGTGATTACAGATTTAAACATGGGCATATCTTGGCTGGGAAAATTACAAGCTTGGCACATTTGGATTTAGTCTTCTAGAGTGTCACTAGGGCACATCTTCAGAATTTAATGCTGTGTGTCCACGTGGTGCAATACCAACATAAATAATGGAAGCAGTATAGCACCATGGGACACTGTGTCCACAACTGATTACACAAACTAGTGTTGTCTCAAATCACATACTTATGTACTGTTCTAGACCTTTACTGAGTAACACTAATTGATTTTTTTTATTTTTTATTTTAATAAACTCTCATGTAGCCTTCAAAGGTACCGAAAGGTCTGTTTTGCATACCAGTCTTCTAGATTTTCTAGATCAGTAAATACTTCGGAATGCAAGGGCAGAGTTTTTGATTTCAGAGACAGTTCATGGCAACAACCATGACTGTGACAAGGAGGAGGGAGGTGCGGCTGCCATCCACCTGAAAAGGAGAGGAGCATAGCCATCTGCCAGGAGGCCCAGCGCCTGGTGTCATGGGGATTGCTTTCCGGCTGGCTGAGGATCAGATGACAGCGTGTCTGGGGACCGGGGAACCATCAGGCCGGAGGCCTGAATCTGTCTGTGGAGGATTGTTACAAGGAGGAGGGAGGGGCCAGGCTGTTGGGACACACGCCTGGCACTGAGTTGTCTAATCAATGGGAGAGAGGGATAAAGGAGTGGATGGAGACACCAAGGGGGAGAGAGATGCACGTGTGTTTTGTGTTTGTGGTTTACATGATGTTTATGTTGCTGTGACCTCTATCATTTATACGTTACGTTTATGTTCACTCAGTTCCCGCCTCCTCCTTGCCCTCCTTGAAGTTTGTACAATAACAAATGCAGATAAATAAAGCAGAGCTCTTCAGCAGGTTTAACGTTACTGTGCATGAAATCCCTCACTGTTACAGTTTGACATGAAACCCAGAAGAATAGAGATGTTTTGGCTCTGATGTCCCATCTAGTGGATGTCACTTTTAATCCTCCAGATGTACATAACCTATGCAGGCAAGTGTGGGAACAGTGCCACTTGCATTGTCTCTGCTTCTGCATGTGCATGCAAAGTCAATCACGGTGTGTTTTCCCCACCCCAATCTGAGATCCTGAGCACTCAAGCAGGTTCTTTTTGCAAGAAATGCTCTACTTTGACCCCATCTATCTTTCCCACAAACCTGACAAGCTTCCCAGTCCCTGCTGCCAACATGATGCTGCCACCACTGTGCTTTAGTGCAGGGATGTAACTGGTCAGGTGATGTGAAGAGCCTGGTTTTCATCAGATATTACCCCGTCAATCAGACCACAGAATCTTCTTTTTTTTTTTTTATGGACTGGGTACTGTAGGAACTTAGCTGTTTAGGTGAAACCACCAGCATTCTCCAACAAAATATGTAGAAGATCAGCAGATCAGCTCAGGGGGAAAATTCTGCAAACTTAATATTTTATTAGCTGAAAACTATTTGTCCAGCGATAAGTTTAAATTAATGTATTTATTAATTGTGCATGGGGTATTACCTCCGTGGCCACCGGCAATAATATCCTAAACATAGTGAAAACACTATATTGAGAGCACAGTAAAAAGATCGGCGGTTTAAGGCAGTAAATTATAAGCACAAAAACCACAATCAGAATCAGAATCAGAATTAGATTTATTCGCCAAGTGTGTGCGCAGACACACAAGGAATTTGTTGTGGTTTTTTTAAGGTGCTCTTGGTATATACATGCATACATACATACATACATACATACACTATATTACCAAAAGTATTCGGTCACCTGCCTTGACTCACATATGAACTTAAGT
>CM075030.1:9627153-9640191 GCA_037576675.1 Pangasius sanitwongsei | reverse complement strand
AATCTGAGCAGAAAGTATAGCTCTATACACTTCAGAATTCATCCTGCTACTTCTATCAGCAGTCATATCATCAATAAACACCAGTGACTCAGTTCCATAGGCAGCTATACATGCCCATGCCATAACACTGCCTCCACATGTTTGACAGATGATGTGGTATGCTTTGGAACATGAGCACCACCAGAGGGACGTTGTGTGCTTGGCCCACAAGCACTGAACATTGTAAAAATTTTCAGAGTATTGAGGCTATTTGGTGCAGGCTATTGGCTCTGATATCGTGATAATTCCACTGAATAATATGAGGAGGATTACTCCTCATCAAGTAGGCCATACATATATCCACACCTTATTCCTGCCTTTGGGTAAAAAGCTTCAGCTGTGAGTGGTCACAGCCTTTGGTCTTAAACTTTATATAGATTAGACTGTTCTGCTGACAAACTTTGATTCTGACTGGTCAGGTTCTGAGTACTTATCTTGTTTTTTTTGTAGAAGGGGACACAAAATCATCACCATATAACAACCACTTCAAACATGATCAAGAGAAAACTCAATGGTGAATATTACCTGGGAGCTGTTCCTGGAATAAAAATACTTTCCTCATCACTCTCCAGTTCTTTCAAGGCTTTCATAGCTTTCTGCTTTGCCATGCGCAAAGTCTTGGAACTGGTTGAAGCTGTGCTTTTTTTGTTGTTCTTTCTTTGGAGACAGAGAGCAGAATTGAATCAAACATGCGGTAAACATAAAAGTCAACTTAATCATACTGTCCAAATATATCTATCTATTTATCTACAGGAGACTAAACAACCGAATTTCGCACACAGATGCTTTACATTACCGTTTCTTGGAAGTGAGCTCTGGGATAGACTGATCAGATGATGGTGTACTGGAGAAGGAGAACGCTTTCTTTTTCAGGTCGGGAGAGAACCATTGTTCCACTCTGCGCTTCTGTTTGCCATAGGTCTTCAGATACACCGGTTTACTTTGACCAAACACACTCATCTTGTGTTTTTGGTTTTCTTTTTATTCCCCAAAGATAAACTGAAACATAAGAAAAACAAGGTTTCCAAATTAAAAGAATAATCACTAAATTCAACCACCTTATTAACGATTTTTATCTGAACAATTTATTATACCGTCTCTGAAGGGCTGTTGGATAATAACTGCATTCTCAGCGAACAGAAAGCGAGAGCGTTGTATTCCAAATAACACGGTTGCAACCAAGTAACCTTGCTACTGAAACATTTAGCGGCAGTCTACGGGGCAGAGCGCGGCCCATTGATTAAACATTACGACTGGATAAATAAAGAATGACACTGATGATCGATCTGAAACGTGTAGTAAGCCATGATAGTTTTGGGTGCCTAATAAAAATGTATTGATGCCAATACTTTAACAACAGCCAAAACGACAGCTAAATACATAATACAAATTAGCTAACAGCTAAAAAAAAAAAAAATTGAGGCGGTTACCTAAAAGTGTGTTATCTAACAGCCTAATTAAAAATAAACCAAAAGTTAAAAAGAGTGAAAAAATTACCTTAAATGACCGGCGACCATTTCAATGAATAGGTCATTCGCCAGTAAGTAAAGTTGCCATCTGAATGTTAAAATTTAAAAAATGTGCTAAGAACAGTGGATAACAGTAATAAGGTTGGCGAAGCGCTTCTCATTCAAACTGATGGAAAGTTTTGATTGGTTGCCGACTTCGGTCCAACCCCTACTGCGTTCGGAGTCTTCTTCTTCATATGAGGGTTTATGGCGATTGGCAAACCAGCTTCCGGTGCATTACCGCCACCGACTGGACTGGAGTGTGGCGCGTCAATAAGCAGTGAAAAAAAGAAAAAAAAAAAATTCTCCTGTCTACTCCTATTTTTTAAGATACCTTAATATCGTACTATATTTTTTCCTTTGTCCTGCTGATTCTTTAAGCCGACTCTGTAGATTAAACGTTTCTTAACCCGTATTTCTTACTACTTTAATTAGATCTGTCCTTTCTTTTGCATACTTTGTGCATTTTATTAGTACATGATCTATTGTCTCTGCTTGGCCACAACTATTATATTGTCCTGTTTCATGTTCTCCTATTATGAATAATGAATGATTTAGCCCACAATGTCCTATTTGGATGTGAGTAATAATTGAATCTTCCTTCCTGTTACTGTATACTTTCCTCCCTTTGTTTACTTGCTGCTGAATGTTACACAATTTTCTGCCCTTAGTTTCTCTGTTCCATACTTCTTGCCATTCATTGCTAACAAATTCTTTAATTTTCGCTTTAATCTCTTCCTTGCTGAGTGCCACTTGTATGTCTATTTCCATGTGCTTTACTGCTTGCTTAGCTAATTTGTCAACAGTTTCATTAACATCCACTCCCACTTGAGCTTGTACCCACAAAAGGGTTATTAGGCTTGCATTTTTATTCTTAACAATCTTTCAAGAATCTCATAGAAAATGTCTTGCCTTGAAGAACGTAGTCCACTTGCAAGGCTTGATAATGATGCATGAGAGTCAGTACATATTACTTCTGTCCATGGTTTTACATCTTCTACCCACTGAAGAGCTAACATCACAGCAATTAATTCTGTTGAGATTTTGGAATATATACTGCAGCAGCTGTGCGACCAGAGAGCGGATCTTTGGACCCATCAGTGTATATATGTAGCCTTGATGAATGCATCTGATCTAAATACTGCTGGATAATAACCTCCTTAAAGAAATGGATCTTTTCCATTCTTGATTTTGTTTTGCAATTGTAGTTCAATTATAGTCATAGGATACATCCTAGGGCTAACATTAGATAAGACCACAGTAGGGCTGACTGCACATTCTGCAATACCAACTATCTTTTCTTCCCAGTCCATCTTAGCAGTCCATCCAAAGCTTTTTATGTTATTATTTCCCTATTCGCAACACTCCCCCAACACACTCTTTACTGGATGATTCTCTTCTTGACCTTTCAAGTTAGCCCAATAATTCATTCTCATTTTGTACCTACAAAGGTATAAAGGAGCTTCCCCAACTTCTACCTGCAATGCTGGAATTGGAGATGCTCTATAAGCACCACAGCATATTCTTAGGGCTTGAGCCTGTACTACTTCTGTCTTTTTAATTATGGTTGCAGATGCAAATCCATAAATTATTCTTCTGTAGTCCAAACTTGATCTGATTAATGTACAGTATAGTCTTTTCAGTGACAATGTGCAAGCTCCCCATTCCACTCCTGATAAACATCCTAGAATATTTACTCCTGTTTTACACTTCTCAATTGGCTTTTAAGCGTGTATTCCAAATGTCAGTCTAGGTTCCATCCATACACCAAGATATTTTACTATTGAAACCTGTTTTAATACCTGTTTATATAATTTCAATTTAATCTCTGGTACATTTTTAGTTTTTGTGAAACACATGACTTTTACATGAGGTTTTAGCCACTGATAATCTGAAACTCCATTTATTTGCCCATTTCTCTACTTCATCAATTGCTTTCTTTAAACTCTGTGATACATACAAATGTAAAATATAATGTTATATTACGTCCTCTTTTCCATATTGCCCCATTGTCTGTATAAAGTGACCTTCCTATGTCTCCATTAATATTATTAAAAACATCATTTCCATAGCATCCATAGCATTGCCCTCCCGAAATCCACTCTGATATGGAGAGATAATTCCTTTTAGTTCCATTGTATAATTTAGTCTGTAAATAACCATTCTTTCCATCATTTTACATAAATTAGCGGGTTAGTCCAATGGGTCTGTAATTATTTGGATTGGAGTTTTTAATTTAATTTTATTTATTTATTTATTTATTTATTTTGATTGGAGTTAGGAGTCTAGGAGTTAGGAGTTTTTTTTGTTTGTTTGTTTGTTTTTGTGGCGGTTGGCGAACCAGCGTTTGGGAGAATTTACCGCCACCAACTGGATTCTTATTCAAATTTTCCGTTCTACATTAAAAGGTGCAGCAGTAACGATTTCAAGATTTCACCTCTGTAGATGGCACCATAACTACTATCATTTATACAACAGTTAGTTTCGGTCCACTAATTTTATTGCGTTTTATTGCGTTCCAAGAGTCCGGATATTTAGTATAACAGCTTCTTCTAGCAATTTTAGCAATTTTTACACTGAAACCGGTATTACAGAAGAATGAGCAACATCATCAGCCGACATGGCAAACGATACTTTTTTCATGAATATAAATCGGGGTGGGAACCTTTTTCCTATTAAGGGCAATTTAAATTTTCTGTAACATAATTTGAGGGCCATACAAAATTATTGCGTTAAAAATTCTCAATAATTTTGATGATAATAATAATAATAATAATAATGATAATAATAATAATAATAATAATAATAATAATAATTTAACTGTTAAATTAATGTTTTTTTTATTGCTCAAGCTTCACACATCTCTAACGTGATGGCTGGAACTGCTTCTCTTTGGCAAGGCATCTGATTTTAGATGGTAGTGATGATGCTACTTACAGCTGGTTTTCCATATTTTGATCAGTCAGTCTTAAGCAAAACTGAATCTTTGCAAGAATCAGTTTTGAAAAGAACTTCTCACAGCAGTAGGTTGTCCTAAACAGAGATGCAAAAGTCAGTGCATGTCTCCTCAGAATGGGAAAATCTTCAGAATATACATAAAGTTTATAGAACTCAATCAGAGGGAGGTTGTTGTACCTAGCTTTGAGCTTGTCATTGATTTGCAGCTCAATGATTTCATGTTGTAGGTTGTCAGCTGGCTCTATATTAAATGGTGTAGCAAATATGTTCCATTCCTCTTGTTTACTTTTCATGTCCTGAAACTTCTCTCCAAATGCCTTGAAGGAGTTTTGTACACTCACCAGCATATTCAGATCTCATAGCAGGCTTTTGTTCTTGCAGAGTAGTTACCTTTGTGTTACCTCGCACAGTGTTACCTTTCCAGTTGCACTTGCCACAGCTTTAATTTCGCTTCAAATGATTTCACATCTGAAAGCAGAGAGCTGAGAAGCTGGTTGGGACCTTGGAGCTTGACATGAGAGGTATTTGGTGATATCCCCCATGAAGGCCAAATCACACAGCCACTTTCTACCACTGAGTTCCACAACAGGTTTTTCCTCGCTCTCCATGAATTGTTTTACTTCTTCCCTCAGTTTGTAAAACCATTTGAGCATATTTGTGTGACTCAGCCATTGCACCTCACAATGGTAAACCAGATCTCTGTACTCCAATTCAAGCTCACTTAGTAGTTCCTTGAACTTGCGGCTATTTAGTCCTTTGCTTTTGATCAAATTTATGGTGGAAATTACAGTAGTCATTAAATTGTTTAGGTTCAGGGAATATGCACACAGACTCTTGATGTATGATGCAGTGGCATACAACTAAATCACTTGGATCATGACTGGGATGCCTCATTTCTTTTTAGACCAATGCATTCCAATGCATCCCTTCTGTTGGCCAGCTAAGGCCAGGGCTCCATCTGTGGTAAGGCCACTTAACTTTTCAAATGGAAGTTCAAATTTGTTCATTGTCAAAATAACTTGCTCAAACAAATCCTCAGCTTTGGTAGTGTCATGAATGGCTTGCAAAGACAGCAATTCCTCCCTCAGTAGCAATCCCAAGTGCAAAAATGGCAAGTTGGGCAGTATTTATGTCTGTTGTTGTCTGTTGAGGAAGAGTGATTCCAGAAGCAAAAAACTGCATCAGAAAAATCTGCAAATAGAAAAAAATTAAAGCAAAATGACAGCATACAGCCATTTTGGTGAGTGGCAGGGTGGCCCGCCGTCACAATATCATCACGTTAACAAACTAACAAAACTTTATTCAACATGTTTTTACAAATTAGAGTTAGGAGTTCATGCCTTCTAGGGAGGCAAAGGAGCCACTTGATTTTATACAAGTCTTCTTTTACCAGTTTTACTTCTGCATACTGAAACAATTACTGAGGTAGAGCTAGGGTTGCTCATCCTCAAGTTCAATGCTACAGTCCGATGGCTTATCCATATTCAGACGCACACAGATAGCTAGCATTAACTACATTGTGTAGCATAAGAAGATCATTGCTAGGGTTGCCAGCTGTCCTTTATAATATAGGATTATAAAGGATCCTGTATTAATAAATATAATGCTGCATTTGTCCCATATTTTTGTAGACATCACTTCTTACACACACTTAGTCTTCATAGTGGCGAGAAAAATATAATAGTGAATAAAATCAAACCAGTTTCACAAGAAATAGCAGGGAAGCTCAAAATCAGTGTTATGGAGCAGAGAAGTATGCTCTATGAGATTGCACGTCAATTGTTTTCATCAATGTAGACAATGATGAATTTGCCCAGCATGTCCCAAAGGACATCACTGATGAGGCATTGGAAGACTGTTGGCATTGAAGATAGCCCATATGGCATCACACAGTACTCAAAGTGGTCAGAGGTGGTGCTAAAGGCTGTCTTCCATTCATCACCCCTGCGGATACACACTGCATAGGTTTGCACTGCATAGGTCCAACATGTAGAAGATTTTGGCCTCCCGTAGTTGCTCCAGTGCAGAGGGGACCAGTGGCAGAGGATAGTGAGACTTGACACTAACTTGATTCAGTCCTCACTTTATATATGGACGGCCGCAGGCTGCTCTTTCTTCTCTACAAAAAAGAGGCATGCGGATGCTGGCGAGGTTGAGGGCTGAATGTACACTATATACATTTTATGTATATATATATATATATATATATATATATATATATATATATATATATATATATATACACACACACACACACACACACACACACATGTATTGACAGTGAAGCAGTGTTTGTAATTTTTTTCTGTATTGAAAGTGAAGCAGTTTTTGTAATTTTGCCTCTGTACACCACCACAATGGATTTGAAATGAAGCACTCAAGATTTGATTGAAGTGTAGACTTTCAACTTTAACTCAAGGGGTTGAACAAAAATATTATATTAATTTCCCGTTTAGGAATTACAGCTAATTTTTACAGAGTCCCTCCATTTTCACAGGCAAAAAAAGTAATTGGACAAACTAACGTAATTACAAATATAAATATTATTTTTTATACTTGGGTGCAAATCCTTTGAAGTCAATGACTTCGAAGTCAATGCCTGAAGTATGGAACCCATGGACATCACCAAATGCTGAGTTTCCTCCATTGAGATGCTTTGCCATGTGTGTGTGTGTATGTGTGTGTATGTGTGTGTGTATACTGTGAATTTCCAGTGTAAATAAAAATAAATTTTGCCTTTCGTCGTTTTGTTATCGTTTTAATCCAAGTTAACCAAATCCACACTCCAGGTCAGTGTGTGGCGGTAATGCACCCACAGCGGCTTGACAACCACCGTAAAAACAGCAAAGATAATGAAGAAGTAGAAGAAGAAGAAGACGAAGAAGAGAATAAAGCAACGTGGGTAGCGTGTGCAATTCTCCAGCAGAGAATTTCTCCATTCTCTAGATCGACTTAACTATGTCTACGTTTTTAATGAAAGTTTTGGTGTCGCAATGCCATGATATCGAGCGCACGCTGGACATGTTATGCTGGCCGAGTTTTACGTGTCCTGAAGTAGAGAGGGTTGAAGCCCTTGGCTTATTTATCGGAGAGCTTGTCCTCAAATCGTACTCCAGCGCCGAGGTTTTTAATGGGTTTAAGACCAAGGAACGTTTTGTTTGTAAAGTGCAGTCAATTATATGGGACCAATGTGTACCACTTTTGAAAATGATTTCAAGTGAAAACATTACATCGTGGGAGGAAAGTGTTACACAAAGTAGTAAGAGGAAGGAGATGCTCCATGCTACTTGTGCACTTCTTATGGTGTGTGTGAGGGAGTGTCAGACGGACTCCCTGGAGAAAATAGCAAGTTTTGTTTTACCTGCGTTGTCAGAAAGGGGTGACGCACAGCAGCTCGATATTGACGTGGCCATAGAGGTCCTGGCAGTATTGCTCTCGGGTATTTCTGCCAATACTGCCTTAACTAAGAAATCACTGTCCTGTACACTTTGTAGTGTTAAGGAGCTTTCGGACACTTTGGTATCCAAAATCATTGTCCGTATCTGGTTCACATGTCTTAACTCATTGAACAAAGAAATGCAAGCAGACATTCTTTGTTACCTTTGGGGGGATTTACTGGATTGGTATGAGCGGGAGGGCACAGAAGTGGTGACAGCACGCCTTCTGCTATGCCTTACTGCTCTTTCTGACTTCCTCTTCTCGTTGGATCAAATGGGGCCAAACCCAGAAAAGTCACACACATTCTTCAGAGTGGTCCAAGCTGGACTTGTACACAAGGACAGCATGTCCCGCAAGAGGGCACTGTATCTGCTAAATAGATGTGTCTCACTGGCAGAGGCATGCAGTGGAGATATTAATATGTGTGAGACAGGTGAGGTGTTTGTTTTGTTTGTTTTTTGTCCCAGATATTCTAGGTAAACTGTAGGTCAATTAACTTTGCTTCTTTCCAAAAGATTTTTTTTTCAAATGGAGAGCAGAGCAAAGATTAGTGCTTCATGAATTTTGGGAAGCTTATGCCCTGGTCCTGGAAACTCTTGAGGAATACCAGGTATGTAGAGTCCCCAGTATTCTCTTTTAATTTTGTAGCTTTTTGGTTTTCTTTAAATAGTAAAAAGAGTATGAAGTATTTAAATATTTTATTTGTAATATTGAGCATTAATATTGACCTGCATAAATAAGTACTGCATAGCTATTTTACTGAAAATGGGATTAATGTACTGTGCATTTTCCCATCATTATTGTTTGCCACCAAATAATTAATAATAAGTACTGGATAGCCATTTGATTGAAAACAAAAGGGTGGTCACTGACTTTATATACAGTATTGTACAGTAGTAATTTATATACAGTACAGTATAGGAGAAATTTAAAGATTTTTTTTTAACTCATCTTATTCACTGTTTGAAATGTTAGGAACATTTTTTAAATTGCTTCCTACTCAAATTTGGTATTTAGGTTTATTTTTGATTTATTACATAATTATCTATTTATTAATTATTTGCTTTGAGGATTCCATAAATCTCCATTGCTTTGTGTCACACAGGTACTGATTGGTTAATTATCTTTATTTATGTATCACTTTTAAATTTTAATTAAAAAAAAAACTTCTGTACATATAAAAAAGTGAAAACATTTTATATTTAAGTGATGTCATGACTGTCCTTGTACTACCATTATCATTTTTGTACTACCATTATCATTTTTGTACTGTGTCTGGGTAGGAATGTGCAACTGTCGCACAAGAATATCACTGTATATAAATGCTTACAGTACTCTTTATGCACATGACAATAAACTTGATACTAATGCTAACTGTAGTTAACAAAGTTGAACTTTACTCTATGGGCCACCGAAGGTCCTGGAGAGAGAGATTTGTGTACGTGGTCAGTAATGGGGGCCAACTCATGGAATAAAAAAATTCATTCAAATGTTGTTGAACTCTGCCTACCTAACTATTAGAGACCTGATGTTGACCAATCAAGCCTAATCTTCCCTACTGCTCCTTTAACAAGTCTGTTTAGAACAGATTATGATTGTATTTATTTATTTATTATATGCACTTATTGATACTATCTGATGAGAGGGTGTACATTGCAGAGCTAGTGAACAGACGACATGAAATAACAGCAATCTTTATGTATTTTAAGATAAATAAGCAAAGCAGACTGCAAAATGTACTCTGTGAAATATCAAGAGGATGAGCTACAGAATCTTCCTACAATACATAAATAAATAAAATATGTTAAACATAAAACTCAGCGCTAGGAGTTCATCACACACAGCAGCAAAAGCTGGCTAGGAGAGAGAGATTTCTATAGACAACGCTAGGTGAGTGAAAACACCAGCTCTTGTGGTGTTCTTGATGATCAGCCACTCAGTTTTTGACAATGTGGGATTTTGATGCATTGAAAACAAAAATATACTTACGTGGCAGCTGGAGCATGGTTGAGCATCAGCTGCGGATGGAGATGATGTGGGATGAACTCAAGGTTATGCTCAACATGGGAGTCATCGAGGAGTCCCACAGTGATTGAAGCAACCCAGTGGTCTTGGTGCTCAAGGCTGATGGGTTGGTCCGTTTTTGTGTGGCCTTTAGGAAAGTCAATACAGTGTCTAAATTTGATGCGTACCCAATGCCACGCATTGATGAACTGCTCGATTGGTTAGGCGAGGTTTGCTTTTATTCAACACTGGACTTAACCAAGGGGTATTGGATTCCCTGGACTCCAATATCTCCAGAAAAAAACAGCCTTTTCCATTCCATTTGGGTTACACCAGTTTGTAACCTTTTGGGGTTATTTGGAGCACCAGCAATGTTTTAACATCTCATGGACAGAATGCTCTACCCGTACTTTGCAGTTATTAAGGATAGGCTATATTGAGTTATGCAGGTCAATTCAGGATAATTCTTCCGTGTTATCTCCTGAGTTGGTATCCCAAAAGAGATCCTGACTGACCAGGCCATGTGCTTTTCATGCACTCTTCTCCTACTGTACAAACTATTGGGATTAAATCAATTCACACCGGTCTTTTCCATCCACAGATGGATGGGCTGGTTGAACGGTTCAATCAAACGCTTAAAAATATGATTGTAAGTTCATTCCCGATGATGCTCGGAATTGGGATAAGTGGCTTGAAACTCTGTTGTTTGCAGTACAAGAGGTCCTGCAAGTCTCCATGGGGTTTTCGAGATTTGAATTATTGTACAGTTGTATTGTACCTTGTGGCATCTTAGACGTCATTAGGGAAAATTGGAAGGAGGGACTTTCTAACAGCAAAAACGGACCGACCCCTCGGCCTTCGGCACCAAGACCACTGAGCTGCTCCAATCACTGTGGGACTCCTCAGTTACATTGAGTTTATTCTGCCTTCTCTCCGTCTCCAGCTAATGCTCGACCACACCCCCACTGCCACAGATATATAGAAGCTTTGTTCCAAAGTGAAACAAAACTTGCTTCATTGCAACTCTAATCGATCCAAGGTAATTAATGTAGCTAGCTAATGCACTTCAATATTATTTGGGTGGTGGACCATTCTCAGCACAGCAACATAGTAGTGTATTTGCAGCTGCTATAAGAGTTTAGGTGTTTTCAGGTGCCAACTTGTCCACCAAACCAAACATATCACATTCAGCAGTAGTGCTCTGGTCAGAAACTGACATGGATGAAAACAAGTTTTACCTGAAAAATAGGTATGATTAAACATGATTTAATAGGTAATCTGACCAGGCTGTTTACAGTTTAGTTTAAGTACGTGTTCATAAATCATGAGCAAGAGCAACATGAGCAAGAAACCTTTATTAAGTGGCAATGGATAGTGGGACTATACAGTCAGCTAGCGCGTTATAAGGACATCTGCACATACTTATTCATGCTATTATCTAATCAGCCAATGATGTGACAGCAGTGCAATGCATAAAATCATGCAGACAGCAGCATTTGGTCATGTTCACATCAACCATCAGAATGGGGAGAAAATGTGACCTCAGTGATTTTGACTGTGGCATGATTGTTGGTGCAAGACAGGCTGGTTTGAGTATTTCTATATTTCTATATTTCTGTATTCCACTTCTGCCAGCCAAGAACATAAAGCTGAGGCAGAAGTGGGCACAGGCTCACCAAAACTGGACAGTTGAAGACTGGAAAAACCATTACTGAACAGTTTTTGCACTGTGGAAGGGCACATTAAGATAACATCCACATGAATTCCAGAAACCAAGGTTTCCAAGCAGAACATTGCCAAGAGCATCAAACTGCCTCAGCCAGCTTGCCTTCTTCCAATAGTGCATCCTGGTGCCATCTCTTCACCAGGTATGCGATGCACACACACCCGGCCGTCCACATGGTGTAAAAGCATGAAACATGATTCATCAGATCAGGCCACCTTCTTCCATTGCTCCACGGTCCAGTTCTGATGCTCATGTGCCCGTTGAAGGCACATTCAGCAGTGGACAGGTGTCAGCATGGGCACTCTGACCAGTCTTTGGCTACGCAGCTCCCATACGCAGGTGCTCATCCATTAGCTAGAGAGGGTTAGCTAGAGTGAGAGCAGCATGGTTTCAGTAGGGGATAGTCTGGATCCCACTGAAATTTAGTGACGTCTTGGCAGCATAATCACAAAGCCAAAGTTAGCACTGAAGTTTGCCAATTGGAGCATGACTTTGCTCTCCTCACTTAAGCACCCACTGAGTAGCCTGAAAGAGATCTGGTTTTAGGAGACTATCTTATGGTACATGAAATTAGCTAGGCCTTTAGCGGCACCAGCAACACTTGTTGAGTGTATACGGGGAGCCAGGGAACCAGACATAGCAGGCAATCTTAGGGTCTTAGGCAAGCATATGTTTTCAAAGATAGTATTAATGCAGGAGCTAATGAGGTAGGCCTTTGTCAGTCAAAGGGTACTAAGGGTACTTGTAGAGATAAATTAAGTAAATTAGAGAAGGCAATGTCTGATGCAGTAATATGCTCTGGCCCCATCCCAATGCGGCATGGTGATGTAGGTCACAGTATGTAGTAGCAGTACATTTATAAATTATTTCAATGACAAAATTTTAAATATTAGGCAGAAAATTCAGACTATTATAATACATGCCAATATAACCACATCAGATCAGCAATTAGAATGCTTTACTCCCCTTTGAGAGACCAAACGTATTTTACTAATTTCCTCATCAAAATCAACTTGTGTACAAGATCCATCACCTACACATTTCTTCAAACAGATACTATCAGAAGCAATTGAACCTCTTCTAAAAATAGTCAATTCCCTTAGCACTGGCTGTGTACCTAAGTCCTTTAAACTACCAGTTATAAAACCCCTGATTAAAAAACCCTACTGTGACCCCTATCAGCTGTCCAACTTATAACCGTCCCAGTTACTTTGCACTGTTCGAGCTACACGAAATAAAAAGGGGGGAAATCACCTCCTTTGCAAATACCAGAATTAACCTAATGTGTAAGAGTTCTACCCACAAATGAATTCATGCACAATCAAATGGTGCTTCTTTCAACATGTTTTAAACATTCTTCACATT
>CM075030.1:9614745-9627053 GCA_037576675.1 Pangasius sanitwongsei | reverse complement strand
TTATTCAATACAGGGTGATCTACATAGGTCCCCCTAGTGGCTAGGATGAACATAACATGAGCATAACTGTGACAGACAGTGACTGTTACAAACTGTAGGCCAATATCAAACCTTCCTTTTATCTCCAAGATCCTAGAAAAAGTTGCTCATACTGCATAGGAATAACATTCATGAAATCTATCAGTCAGGATTTAGGCCTCATCACAGTACCGACACAGCACTAGTTAAAGTGTTAAATGACCTACTACTGGCCTCAGATCAGGGTTGTCTCCTTGCTTGTATTGCTTGACCTTAGTGCAGCTTTTGACACCATAGATACTAAAATTCTTCTAGATAGGTTAGAAAATGTTGTTGGAGTTAAGGGAATGGCTCTCTCCCAGCTCAGATCTTATTTGACTGATTATTATCAGTGTGTGGATGTAAATGCTAAGTTCTCTATGCATACTAACATAAGGTTTGGTGTTCCTCAAGGCTCTGTTCTAGGCAGACTGCTGTTTTCTCAGTATATCCTACCTCTGGGTACAATTATTCATAAACATGGTAGTTGCTTCCCCTGCCCGATGTTACTCCTGAGATACCAGTTTACTCCCCCAGCCCTCCAGACCTGCCTGATCCATCCTGATGACTCACTGCTCCTGAAGATGGCCTGCATGGATAGGCTACAGGTCATCATTTGTTTGTTGTGGATGGTACCACACAGACACCCAAAAGATGGCTGTGGGTGGTCTGTCTTGGATGGCCTTAAGACAGCATTTGCTAAGAACTGTTTACACTAAAGTGTCCATCATTAAACAATTGATAACTTCAGTTTGATTCAAGAAGCTTAAACTACAACTTGAATAATGCTCATATTCAGGTTCCTTTTAACACACTTAGCAATGCTTTACATTATAGTATACAGTTATAGAAGACAAAGATGATTTATAATCACACTATCTGGTGTCATTTAGAAGAGGATACGTACCCTTTTGAGTCTGATTTCTGTAAATGTGCTTTGTGACAGTGTCCATTGTTAAAAGTGCTAAACAAATAAAATTGAACTGAATTAAATCTGGAATAGGATGGGAGTGGGAAATGTTTGTGGATGGGTCCTGCAGTAACTGGCTGGGAAGGTGGTGGTGGGACCATCGATGTCTGCTCCACATCAGGGAAATGTGGGGATTGCCCTCTGGGATTTCCACACCCTGAGGCACTTTGACCAAGTGAAAGTAATTGGTGGTCAAACTGTCCTGCCAAATGGTGCGATGTCCTACCCCTATTTTGCTATTATTAAGGATAGAAAGGCCAGGCATTTAGATCAGGATAAGACATTAACTGTCTCATGTTTTGACAGGATAAAACTGTCTCATGGCTTGTTTCTATTGACTGGGCATTCACGGTGATGTTTGCAGGTGGTGTGTCGTGAATGTCAGCTGGTGAATCCGCTGGCCACCCCAAAAGTGCCATTGTTCGTCCTTCCTTTATTTGAGGTCTCCTTTGAAAGAATTGGTATGGACCTTGTTAAGAATGGAGTACATGAGCGTATCGCTTTGTGTTAGTGGACTACGCAGTGCAATACCTGAAAGCGATGGCTCTTTGAGGCTGTGGAGTTGAGGAGGCACTCTTCCAGGTTATCTCCTGAGTCTGACCAGGGCACGTCTTTCATGTTACGGACACTTTAACTGTACAAATTACTGGGGATTAAATCAATTCATTTACCAGGAATTTACCATCGACAAACGGATGGACTGCTCGAGCGATTTAATCAGATGCTTAAGAATATAATTTGTAAGTTTGTGCACGATATTGGAATAATTATTTGCAGTATGAGAGGTCCCGCAGGTTCTCTCCATTTGAATTACTCTATATGCGCAAGCCTTGCGGTGTCTTGGACATCGACCGAGAAAATTGGGAGGAGGGATCGTCACAGAGTAAAACTGAATGTGAACACCAGTTTGATGCCTACCATTTGATTGAAAAGAAAAAAAACGAGTGTTTTGGATTATGACCATGTTTGATATGAGTATAATCGAGGAGTCCCACAGTGACTGGTCCAGCCTGGTTGTCCCGTTTACCAAGGTTGATGGGTCAGTCCAGTTCTGAACTGCTCGATTGACTAGGTGCAGCTCCCTTTTATTCGACTCTGGATTTAACTAAGGGAGATCCCCTTGGCAGATTCCCTTGACTCCATTGTCCCAAGAAAAAATGTCTTTTTCCACTCCGCATGTGTTATACCAATTTGTCACCCACCCTTTTGGGTTGTTTGGAGCCCAGGCCATGTTTCAACGACTCGTGGACAGAATCCTCCACCCACACACTGCCTATACCACTATTTAGACGACATTGTTTGTAGTAACGACTGGCAGAGCCAGTCTGAGGGCTATCCTGAGATCCCGGAGACAGGCAGGACTCTCGGCAATCCCAAAGAAGTGTGCTATTGGGCAGATGGAAGTATGGGCTTCCACTTGGGTCTTGTATAAGAGGCTGGATGGCTACACAGCCTGAGTCAGGCGGTGGGGGATGTGGCAGCAGGGACATGGGCGAGCACCATTTGTGAATGGAGTGTGGAGTCCGGGAGAAGGAGTGAGGTCTGCGAGGTTCTTTTTGCTCAATGTGGGTGTGGCTGGAAGAGAGAGAAACAAGAGAACATGTGGAATGAACTAAGCTGTGAGGTAGCAGAAACGTGTGTGTGTGTGTGTGTGTGTGTGTGTGTGTGTGTGTGTGTATATCTTTTTTTGTCATTTCCTGAACGTGGTGTTGAAAAGCGTGCCGGTACACTGGGAAAGAAAATAAAAGATAAAGGTCAAAGCCTGCCTCTTATGTCCTCATTCCTCTACACACCTACCTAGGGTTCTACAGGGTGTGATTGGTCAGGTGTCCACATACTTTTGGCCATATATTGTAAATCATTACTCCTCCATATTTGCATACTATAAATTCAAACAGTATTAAGTGTGTTCATTATGAGCATCTTAGTTTTATTATAGCAGCAGATTCTAAGTAGAAATCTACTATATATAGGAATGATTATTCACTAAGGAAAGGGTGAGCTTTAGGCATAAACTATTTTTGGGATGTGCAATCTTTAGGGTATCTGTGGGGGATTATCCACCACTGGGGTAGGCGATATTATGATTTTAGATTGTGAATGATTAAAATGTCTCCACCATCTGTCTTTACAGAGACATCACAAGTACCTTGATCCTAAATACATTTGTCGTTTGCTCTGCCACCCAACTGGGCAAGCGCAGATTTCAAAGAGTAATAAGATCGGCAGAACACATTATCGGGACCAACCTGCCCTCCTACTAGGACCGTTACATGTCCTGTGTCAGGAAACAGGCTGGAAGAATTATTAAAGACCCCTCACTCCCTGCACATAGCCTGTTCAGACTCCTACCCTCTGACAGGTGCTACAGACTAATCAGGACAAGAATTTCCAGGCACCATATTTTTTTCCCGGCAGCTACAAAGATCTTTTATAAAATTATAAACACCCTCCCATAAACCTCAATTCATTCCCTGGTTATTACATTTACATTACACCCTTTTTCCTTTTTTGCGCAAGTTCATACTCACGTGGAATACCAATACCATGTGCAATATATTTATTTAATGTGGAATACATCTACTGTTTTCTAACAAACTGGGCAATCACTGCACTGTAATATCACTTTACTGTCATGTGCCAGTGTTAACTGTTTTGTATGAGTGCTTTTTAAGAATGTTGTATGTTTGCACAGTGTTCTGTGTGAGTGGTCATTAGATTATGTTATGTTTGCACTGTAAACTGTCCTGTGGTAGCTGTCATTAGGTTTTTGTATTTGTCTCTGTCTTGTTTTTGTGGGTGTAAGCATGCACTGTAGGACCACTACAAACCGGCAACAAATTCCTTGTATACTTGGCCAATAAAGTTAATTCTGATTCTGAACTCTACTAGCACTTTGACCCCTGGAACATTTATGAGGATCTTGTTTTTATACTGCAGCCCTGCTTTCAAAACAGTAATCCCAGAGCTGCTGGATAAGAAGCTCAGCCAGTTCAATCTGCCTGTCTTCATCTGTGAATGAATCACTGACTTTCTATCAGATAGGAAACAGTATGTGTGATTGGGTTAAACATGTCAAACTCTTTGATTCTTGGCACTGATTCTTTACAGTGCTGTGTGTTTTCTTCATGCTCTTCTTCTTGTACATAAATGACTGCGTCTCTGGTCACCCTTCAGTCAAACTGCAGGTTTGCAGCTGACACCACCCTGCCTGGCATCATATCCACCAATGCCAACTTGATGCAGCCAGAACAACTTGCATCACTTAAAAGTAGAGAGCAGTACTCTCCCAACCAAAATTTACTATAAATGGGTCAGTTGTTAGTACAACTGTGACATTTATGACTCTGGAAATTATACTATCACGTCGTTTATTGGGACATCACTTCTGTTACAGAAAAAGGCCCAGCAGACTTTATTCTTCTTCTGACAACTAAAGAAATTCTGTCTCCTACAGGCAATACATACAGTTCTACACAGCCTTTACTGACTCTCTTAACATTATCCATAACATTTTTGTTAAGGTGCCGCCTCTGCTCAGGCCAAGGACAGGCTATAGTGTATAGTGTGCATCATCTGTGTCTCTGAAAAGATCAACTCACCATGTATCCAGGAACTGTTCATGCCAAGGGTAAAGAAGCAAGCAAGAAGCATAAAAGCTGACCCTTCTAATCACAGTCACCATTTTTCAGAGACTACCTGTTGGCAAATGCTTTCACGCTACTAAAGCTGCATGCCTTAACAGTTGGACTCCCTAATCAGCTCTAACTGGACTCCAGTAAAAAGATTCTGAGTGGGGAAACAGTTTTAATTACATAAAGTTATAAACTTTAAAGTGCATAACTTTGATTATTTGTGTCACGCTTCTTTATTATTGTGTTGCACCATGGGCCTGGAGAAACCTTTTTTGAGTTTTTATGAATATAATATAAAAATGAGTATAAACCTTTGTGATTATAATTGTATTATATAGTCATACTTTGTGAAATCTTAGTGTTTAATAATTTCAACTGTTATGTTTAGATTCATGTTATTCGACCTGTACTAAGCCGAATTGACATGCTTGTCAAAACAACTTCAATAGATACTCAAGGTGCGTAACATTTATTTTCACCATACTGGATCAGTCTGCAGGTTCTTAGCAGTTTACTTCCTGATTCCTTGGTACTCTCTATGCAGGCAGTGGACTGGTCCATCCATCCTGGTTACTGTGTGTCTATCAGCGCATGTTCCACAGTGAGAACAAGGCTGTAATAAAGGAGGGTGTCACTCATCTGTTGGGACTACAAATGCTTCAGCAACCTGCCTTTGCCGTTGCTTTCTCCCAGGTAAATCATACATTCTTAATGACTTATTATTGGCTGTCAAACTGATGCAGATTAATTGAAGGGGTTGGCAGTAGTACATTTAATTAGATAATTAAGATAATGGGGGATAGATTAGTAAACTAAGGGGATAAAAGCATTGTCTACTAAAGTACAATGCATCAAAAGATTGTTACAAGTGATAGGATGTAAGATTTTGGGATTTGTCCCTCTTTGGAAGAAAAATGCTATAGTCTGGTACTTGAGAAACATTAAAAATGTGCTGTTCTGATCTATTAGCTCTTATTGTCACTGCCTGATCAAGCAGCAGTGCTGGGTGCCTTAGTGATAACGTGCTGTAAGGTCTTATGTATACTTCTGTGTTAAAGCATATTTACATATCTGTGTGCAAAAGCACACTCGCTCTCTCCCAAAAGCCAACAGAGTGTTCTTTGTATCTCTCGTGCTGCATGTCAAACTACTTATTGTTTGAGGTAGGTTTGTGTGGTCTTTATGTATTTTGTGATGAAACTCCATCAGTCCTGAATCCTTTTCTCTTCTAATATGATATTGGACTCTTTCACTGTCTTACAGTACCATGAAAAAGTATTTGCAGTTTTTAAATAAATGATTTCATTTATTTCAAGATTTCAAAACTTATCCAACATTAACTGGCCCTGTGTGAAAAGGTAATTGGCCCCTAAGTTACTCAATTAACCAACTTTAATTGTTAATTGGGTCTGTCATTTGTTCGTATTATCATCACACTTCAGGTCTGATGAAAGATAGTCAATTGTGTTGTCGTCCAGCATTGTCAGTCCGGCAACACCATTCGAGGATCTATAGATGCTGCAGTTATGGACGATATGGCTGATCGTCAGGAGGGCTGCACAGTCAAAGGAGTCAGATGAGGCAGCACCAGTCATATGGAGGTACTTGCTGGGTACAGCCAGTGCCAGCTCTGTATGGGAGTTCCCATCCAGGTAGCTTGCTTGATGGGGCAGCAATGTAGTCTTTCAGTTGCTGAGATGAGGCAGACCATGTCTTGGTTCAAGTTGAACATATACATAACAGTATACATAACAGTATACAAGACTACATAACAGTATACAAGACTACATAAAGTGCAAATACACAGGACAGTAAATACACTGAACATGGACTGTAAACTGTAAACTATTTAGTAGTGTAGCAGCAATAATTGTATCTGAAGTGTAGCATTCTATGGAGTGTCTGATGCAGCTTTGTAAAGTGCGGTGTGCAGTGGTATTGAGTCCTACTGGGTTGGGTGTTTGACTAGCCCAGGTGAGCAATGGGAAGCAGCAGGGTGTTGAGTGATCTAACTGCCTCAGGGAAGAAACTGTTGCGGAGTCTGCTGGTGGTGGCACGGATGTTCCTGTACCTTCTGCCAGATGTCCGGAGAGAAGAGTCCATGGGATGGGTGTGAGGTGTCATCCGCGATACTGGTGGCTTTGAGGATGCATCACTTGTTCTAAGAGGGACCACAATGATCTTTTCAGCTGTTCTCACAATCAGCTGTATGCGCTTGCTGTCGGAGACTGTGGAGTTCCCGTATCATGCTTTCACTCAGCTTGTCAGGACGTTCTATATTGTCCATCTGTAGAAGGTGGTGAGGATTGGAGGGTGGGGGAACTTTGGCTCTGTTCAGCCTCTGCAGAAAGTGGAGGTGCTGCTGGGCCTTCTTGGCTAGGCAGTTGGTGTTGAGAGTCCAGGAGAGGTCCTTTGTCATGTGCACACCAAGAAACCTGGAGCTTTTGACTTGCTCCACAGTTTTTGATTTGCATTAGTGGTCTACTCGGGTCCTCCTGAAGTCCACTATCCATATTGGTCAAAAATGCATATGCAGCAGGTATTAATTTTGATAAACTAATATATGATTCAAAGATTTGCATGTTAGTCTGACAGATCATAAAACAGAATATCTACCTAGTTTGATTGGAGAGAAATTTCCCTTGGATTGAGCTCACTCAGCTTTACTGTGTTGTATTTTATATTTTTTAATTTGGGCTAACAAGCTGTGAGTCAGATTATTATATTCAAGTTTCAAGTCAGATTATTAATGAATTACGTATGTAAACATGCTGCAGAATAGGGGAAATGTCTGCATAAGCAAAAACAAGAACATTCTGAGAGTTCTCATAACCAAGAAAAATGTTCCCAAAACATTTAGAAATTGAACACCATGATTTTCAGAACTTTTAGAAATTAGGTACCCACAAGAGAAATTTACGTAATGAGAACCTGGTACATTTCCAGCATATTTTACAGAATGGTCTTATCAGGAAGAAATGTTCCATAAACATTAAGAAAACAGACACAAATGACACTTTCAATGTTGAAGGAACTTTCTACGATCGTAACAGATTTACTTAGGATGGGTCCTAATTAAAATGAATCCAAAGAGCATCGCTCACCTTTTCACCAGCAGCTCCCTTTGGTCCGGTAACATCAGGTAAGCCCTACAGAAACAAATATATGGCATCAAAAATACTGTATTTACAAAAGTTAAATCAGTCTCTTCATTCTGTCACATCATAAACAAATCCCATTCTCACATTAAAGTAAAACAGTCTTACTAGTTTTAAAAATCCTTAAAATTTTCAAAACATGTCAAAAGTGGAATTGACGTTAGACTGAAGAATGTCTGGTTTTATTTCTGGGTAATGTTTTCAATTTTTTTCATACATTTTAAACGATATTTGGAAGTGAATCATTCAATCCCCCATTTCCAACTAAGCATAAATACTGGGGCAAGTTTAAAGAACCTTAAAAATGTTACATTAGCATATTATTGCATACCGTTTAATCTCACTAGACTATATCTTTACTGCTATCAGTTTTTACTACAACATAGCTTGCACTTATTCCATGTCGCTTGATCATTATAGCCATCAGATTAACTGATTAGATTTGGGAAATGATCTAAACGGGATAAAGGTCACAGCATGGTCAAACGTCAGAAATTTTTTTTCAATAACTTCCTTACTGTTTGAAGTATATTTTAAGGGTATTTCTGGAATACAGATACTAGATTTGTTGTTGGTGTAGACTTGATGGCATCTCTTTCGATGCAATTCTACTTGTTCCTTCAATAAATTGAATGATTTAAAAACTATGGTTTGTGTTTCCTCATGTTCTCCTTGTCATATTACATTTTGTATGAGAAACTGAAACTGTTTAGTGTGACATATGCAACAATAGAGAATATAAGTAGGGGGGCTAATACGTTTTCATTTCAGTGTACTTAAATAGCAAGCTCTTACTTTTTTTCCTCCCCTGATGGACTTCAGCTTTTGCCAGTCACCATATAATCAGACATATTATGACATGATGACTTTTCTTAGCTGGTGTATGACATACGATTTACAAATTTCCTGTGAATTCCAACCTGACACCTTTGACACATCTCTGACTGTGAATTACTATTACAGGAATGTGGGGGTGACTCTCAGCAGCATGGGAATATAATAGTATTAAGTATTTAAGAGTATATAAGACTTTATATACTCCCAGGATGGGAAAAGATGTTTGACCTTGGTTGTGGTCCTCCTCCTTCTCTTCTGCCACTATCTCCTTCATCTTGGCCACATTGAGGAGCAGGTGGTTGTTCCCGCACCACTCCACGAAGTTTTTGACCAGGTCCCTGTACTCATCTTCCTGTCCATCCCTGATGTCCATCCGTACAATGGACTCTACCATCCGAACAATGGACTCTTCTCTCTGTTGCGGTCAGGGAAGTGCTTCCTCTCCCTGAAGGCCAATACAGAAATTATGAGGAGGAGCTTCTTCCCACAGGCCATTCAGGCCCTCAACCAGTACAACACCAAGGACTAAGAATCATTCATCTCCATCCATACATCTCCTACAAACACCCAACCTCCATCTACATACATAGCGTTAATAATTTATTTTAGTATTGCGATTTAGTATTTAGTATTGCATTTATTGCACATTGCACACTGCACTTTATATCGGTACTCTCGGACTGCTGCTGCCACCATCCATATATCCATATATGTATTCTTATACACTTTATGTATATATTTTTCTTATTATATTTAATACTTTTCATTATAATTTTTCTTTATATATTTTTTTATGTATATATTTTTCTTTATATTTAAATTTTTTTCTATATTTTTCTTTCTATGTTGGAACAGTTGTACAAAAGCATTTCACTGCACGTTGTACTGTGTATGGTTATGCATGTGACGAATAAAATTTGAATTTAAGTTTGAATCTGATGCACCTGACCACCACAGGGTTGTCAGAAAATTTCCGAAGGTGGCAGAGACCCAAACTTGTACTGAAAGTCTGTGGTGTACAGGGTGAAAAGGAAGGGGGAGAGCACGGTTCCCTGTTGTACTCCAGTACTGCTCAGCAGGTGCTCAGATAGGCAGGTTCCCAGCCGCAAAAACTGTGGTCTGTCTGACAGGTAGTCCATGACCCAGGAGATCATGGATGTGTCCACCTGCATTCTTCTCATTGTCTCTCTCAGCAGGAGAGGTTGGATGGTGTTAAATGCACTCGAGAAGTCAAAGAACGTGATTCTCTTGTGAGTCCCTGGAGGATGGCTGTCGGATAAGGGGGGTAATTGGGGAGGGTAGAGGTGTGAGTCCTCTGAGGAAGGTTGTGGGGTGGGGGTGAATGGTTGTGAGAGGAGCAGGGGAGAAGTAGACGACAGGATGGGAAAAGGTGTTTGACCTTGGGGGGAGTTGGGGAAGAGTGGTGGTGAGAGAGTGGAGGAGATTGGGGAAGGGCATTGTGCCGAACCTACTGAAGGACAAATTCAGCTTGCTAGCTCTTTTTAGACAGCCCCCCACAGGTTGTTTGCTTTGAAGCTGGTGATCTGCTTCATGCCATCTCACACCTCATTTGTGTTGTTCTGCTATAGCCTGCCCTCCAATTTCCTTATGTAGGCTTCTTTTTTTCCTCCCTTCTTTGTCACAGACTTCCTTAGGGCAACAGTCTGGTATGTGGATGTGAGTAGAACCAGGTTATGCTCACATCTTCCCAGTGGGGACAGAGCAGATGAAGTGTATGCAGCCTTCACGCTTGCATACAGGAGATCAAGTGTTCTGTTCTCTCTGGTAACACAGTTGACAAACTGGTAATGTAGTGGAGAGTGACACATGATTAAAATCCCAAGAAAAGACAAAGAAGATGCCAAGTTTGGAGTCTCGCAATAGAGTATGACATCACATGCTGCTTCTGTGTAAGCTGCCAGTGGAATGTAAACAATAACCACAATGCAGATAATATGAATTCCCTCTGCAGATAATATGAACATAAACCAATATCCAACAGTTCATTGTTTTGGCAACAGTGACACTTCTTCACAGTAACATGTCCTGGATTACACCATCTGCACCATCTTATTGCCAAGAGAATTAAAGTTACTTGTGATGATGGAGGTAATGAAGGGCTTGTAGCATCTCCTCTTTTCCTTCACATTGGATCCAGCCCTGCGTCTTCCGTATGGTTTCAGCAGTTCTTCAGGAATGTGAAATCGCATTATAGAGCACGGCGCAGATCTTGAGAGCGCCAGCAGCTGAACACGTGTGTACATGAAGTGACTTGCTCTCTCCCCATGGTTCTCCATTCCTAGCATAGTGCATAATAAATAAACATTATGTGCCTAAACAGACTGAACCTTACAAAGTAAGAATAAGATGAACTGAAGAAACGAAAAATGATAGATATGTAGTTAGAAGAAAAATCTAATATGGATAAGAAATAACGTCTCTCGAGACGAGAGATGTTATAATTGGCTGCCACTAGCATGGCGCCATGTCGGATAAGCATGGATTCGGCAGTTGAAGACGTTTTGCCAAGAGGATTGGGACAATAAAAGCTAATTACATAGACTTACCATAGATGTCTCATGTCTGTAATTGCCAGCAATGGCTTTGCAACCAAGCACTAATTTTGGTAATTTGTGGTGTGCGAATTTATTTTTCCCCCTGTCAATTAAGTTTTGTAAACGTATCTTTTTTTTATGCTTATGAATACACAATGTTTATTCATAAGGATTCATCTTGGATTTACCAAGATGGTGGCGCGTGCAGACGCAGCGGTTCCTCTCAGTCCCAAAAATATAATGTTTACATGTTTACTTTCGTGAAAGTCATTGTGTTTCAGTAAGTGTTCGTCGCATTTGTCTGTCTCTAGGCACATTTACAATCGGTCGTTTCTGTCAGAGATCAACAGAACTTTTATTTGCGAGTTAAACTCCACGCACTCTGAAGAGCTTCGGGGCTTGGGATTACTCCACCGGCCTACTACATCACCGACCTCAACTTCTGCACTCCCTCCTCTGAGGAGACGCCGCAGGTGGCATGAGAGAAAGCATAAGAGGGGAAAGCGCGAAGGCATCTGAGCTAGGCTAGCGGCTAGCCAACACAGGCCGGCTATTCCAACCATCCTGCTCGCCAACGTACGCGCTCTCGACAATAAAATGGACCACATATGGCTACTGAGATCTGCTCAGCGAACTGTCAAAGATTGCTGTGTCTTTATATTTACGGAGACGTGGCTCAACGACAATATTCCTGACTCCGCCATTCAGCTAGATCAGCTAACATGCTACCGAGCAGCCGAGAGCGGTAAGACTGGTGGGGTCTGTGTTTATGTCAATAATGCTTGGTGTCGTGATACTGTGGTAGTCTGCAGACACTGCTCTCCCCTTGTGGAGTTTATAATCGTCAAGTGCCGACCTTTCTACATTCCGAGGGAGTTCACAGTGATTCTACTGGTCGCTGTTAACATTCCACCCAGCCCTAACAACAACGATAGGAATGAGGCACTCGGCGCACTGTACCATGCCATCAGTGAACAACAGGCAACACACCCGAATGGATTTCTCATCCTGGCCAGAGATTTTCAAATTCAAATTCAAATTCAAATTTTATTTGTCACATACACAATCATACACAGTACAACGTGTAGTGAAATGC
>CM075030.1:9594137-9606810 GCA_037576675.1 Pangasius sanitwongsei | reverse complement strand
ACACCAGCAAATGATAAACTTTCACTCTATGATGGTTAAACTTAACAGTTAATCCGCGAATCACATGCGTGCCGAACTGTGGGGCCTGGTCCGTACGGATCACGGATCATCTATGATCCGTTGCATCCCTACTAGTTAGAGACTTCACTAGAGATTTTCAGGTATGTCGGAATAACCCATTTATTGTCACCACACTCAGTACACTCGGTAAATCAGTTATGGATGCAATTGAGCTTGTGTGTGTGGGTGTGGTTTTCTATAAAAAAGAAAATGTAACACAAAGAGCATAAGCATATGTATAATATCAATAATCACACTAAATATAATACCGTTAATCACTATGAACAAAATAGATTAGAAACACAAATGATTATTAAATAAAGAGAAAGAAAATGTGCCATCATATGTACAGATACACACTGTGTAGCATCAATAGTGAGAGGCTGAAATTTGACACCTAATAAGTGTCAAGGAGTGGGTTCTTTGAAGGAGGGAGCTGCTCTGTCTAGTCTGTTAGTGCACGTGTGTGTACCGAATTGTTTAAAACTTGTAGATGTATAAATATATGACATCAGAAGAGGTGTAACTTAAAGGCTTGGAGTTCAAGAGCCCTTAAATCTCCACCAGCACATTTTGGAGTACTTCATAGGTCACAGACTGGGTTGTCATCAAGGCCTGTTTCAGCAAACGAGTCTCTTGTTCCCAGCTGCCACCAAAGTGTGCAGAGTTGGGGCGACTGAAGTGAAATTGAAACTGCTGGCTTACCAGTTGTCTCTGCAGTTCAGGGATGAGAGCTGTGAACACTTCTTTCAATTCTCTCTCTCCTCCTTTAAAGTTAGTGTCCTGATCAGATAAGAGCTCAAAGAGCTTTCCTCGTCTCGCTATAAGGCGTCTGAGAGCCATGACGATTGAATCAGCCTTGAGGCTGTGGAGGAGGTTAACATAATCTACCCGAATGGTCAGGCATTTAAACAGGATGCCCCACTTCTTCTCATTCTTTTGGCCTGCCTTAACGGTATATGGACCAAAGCAATCCACACCTGCTGAGTAGAAGGCAGGCTTGAAGGGAGGTCTTGCTGTTTTTTTTCCTCCACTTCTGGCACTCCACACAACCACGCTGGCACCGCTTGATGGCCTCTCTGCCAAGAAGAATCCAGTATTTGACGAACACTTTAAATCGACAAGAGTCTTAATGCAGCCAAGTAAGGACTGTGGTGGAGTCAGTCCACAGAATGATTTGAAGAATGGGTTGATTCAACTCCTTTCTGACTACTTTGGCAAGTTGTGCCCCAGTCAGTGCAGCACAGAGTTCCAGATGGGGAATTGTTGTTTCTTGGGTGCCACCTGTGATCTGGCAGTGAGGAAGACCACCTCTACCTTTCCATGTTGATCCTCTGTGTGGAGGTAAGAGACTTTCAGAGGCATAACAGAAAATGTGTATTTCCCGTTGTCTCATGTCTGTGTCTCTGACTGGGCTGGTATAATACCTTGAAAGGACAACGTGCTCTAAGGCTGCAAGCTCCTCCTCCTCCCACTCCATCCAAGTCTGCAGTAGATCTGTGGGCAAATGTGGGTCATCCCAGTCTTTTTATCCCACAAGC
This sequence comes from Pangasius sanitwongsei, assembly GCA_037576675.1. Classification (NCBI taxonomy): domain Eukaryota; kingdom Metazoa; phylum Chordata; class Actinopteri; order Siluriformes; family Pangasiidae; genus Pangasius; species Pangasius sanitwongsei. Next base: position 9,605,209 of record CM075030.1, on the reverse strand, counting down.
GCTGCACTATGAGCTTGGCTCTAGTAGTGTATGGGATAAGATAGCCCAGGGAGTCATACTGATTTGGCAGGATTTTGTAAATGTTATGCTTGGTAGTCTCGGTTTCTTATGGGCTGGTAATTGTAGGAAATTGTCTGTTCAGTGATTCCAGAGGAGGCCCAGAATGGATCCATGAGTTGTCTTTGTGAATTCCAGAGATCAGTGCCTTAACTTAAATCTCCTTCTGCTAATAAGCTTTGGAGTTTGTAGACAAGACTTTTGGCTTCTTCCACTGAAGTGAAGCTCTGCAGACAGTTGTCGACATAGAAGGACTTCAGGACAGAATGTTGGACATCTTCCCCAGGTTGGCTGTGATCCAGAACATGTTTCTGTAGAGCAAAGACTGCACAGCAAGGGCTGCGTGTGGTGCTAATTGGGAGAACCTGCCATTCATAAACTCTGGGTTGTTCCTGTACCTTCAGATCTCTCCAGAAGTGGTCTGTCTTCTGAGAGCAATCTGATCTGGTGGAACATCCCCCGGATATCACTGCTGATGGCGATGGAGTGCTCTTTGAATCTGAGCAGCACAGCAAGAGGTGGCCCTAACACTGGTCCAGGGAGCAGCAGCTCATTAAGGTTTTAACCCTAATATGGGAATGAGCAATTAAATACTACACTGTTCTTCCCACTGTGCTGGACCGTGTGATGCAGGATGTACCAGGAATAGGCAGAGTGTGTTTCAGCACTTGGCTCCAGCTTGACTGCATAGCCTGCCTGTTCCAGTTTCAGGATCTCTTCAGTATGAGCAGCTGCCTGCTCCTTGACCAGCCTTCTCTCAATGACTTGCAGCTGTGGGAGAACCGCCTCCTTGGGGGCCTTGAGGTGTGGCATGATCTTGACATGCAAAAGGGGGGTTGTTTAGCACTTGACACTGTCCACCTCTACCCTCACTGTCTTGCTCTCCAAGAATTTGCTTCCTGGTCTTGTGAAGAGACACTGCTGACCAGTTACCTCATTCTGTAGATGTTGTACTGGCCCCTATAAAGTCTAGCCAAGATGAGACTTGATGGCCACTGGTCCCACTGGAGGGCCTAGGCGGATCTGAAGGATGCTGTGTGTGGACCAGCCTAGTCATAACAGGGAGAGACTAAGCAAAAGCATGATGGTCAAATAATAAGAGTGGCTTTTTTTACAACTTGGAAATATATAAATATATGACCCTATTTATCAATAAAGGACACGTAAATTATAGCTTTTAAGTATAACAACAATATACATGAGGAAAACACTATGCAAATATGCATAAAAACAGATTTATGATCTCACTTGTCTTTGTCGTCTTCATACATTAACTTGTATACATCAGAAACAGCCAATAACATTAACAAACAGGAGAAAGAACACCATGTATATAATATGGAACAAACTAAAGATATTTCACTTAATTCACTATCACATGCACAAACTTCAAAGTTTTATCAAAGATAAACTTCTATATAAAAACTCACCTTGACTCACCTGCTGGTCACTTTTGGGATGCTGTGTGTGGACCAGCCTAATCATAACAGGGAGAGGCTAAGCAAAAGCATGTTAGTCAAATAATAATGGTGGCCTTTTTTTTTTTTTTTTTTTAAATATAAAAACAACACACTAATGTGCAGGAAAGGGGTACTCTATGACCAAGGTTGAGATCCTGTGCAGTAGACAGAGGGGAGAGAGGATGAAGCCAGGGAAGAGTATTTTGAAGCTCAAGTCCAGTCTGGGTTCTCTGACCGCTCAGATCTACTACTTCTACCGTAGCAGAGGAAGTCACCATACCTCCTTCTGGGTGCTAGAAAACCAGGACAGCAGCAAAGGAAAGGAAATAACAAAACAAACAAAACAAAAAATTTAAAAAAAAACATCTAAAGTGAGCTCACTACACTAAGGTTCTATTAGTTTCAACTAGTTTGTTTGAATTCCACACCACAGTTAGATTTTTGTGTCTTTTTCACATATTAGACATTGCAACAGTTTAAGTGGCCAAGCCGTTTGCACTTTCAGTGTGTCCCTTGATTGAGAATTTTGTAGGGCGTGCTTACAATAAACTTCATACCGCTTATTTTACCTGTGTAATTTATATAAGTGCATTTTATTAACAAACTAAACCATTGTTTACTTCAACAAGGGCCAAGATCTCTAGTTTTTGGTAGCCTATGATTCAATTGTTTGTTGTTTAAGCTTTATTTCACTAGATCAGAATTCTAGTTGTTTGCATACGCCAAGTTGACTGTGTCTTTTAACAGTCTGGAAGATTGTGGAAATTGATGTAATAACTTTTAGAAGCTTGAGATTGGCCAGTTGTTATAATTAAGAGTTAGCGGGAGTGCATCTGTGGCTGCAAAAGAGCCAGTGCCTTTTTGAACAAATAACACTATCCCAACTGTGAAGAATGATCATGGCATCATCATGTAGTGCTAGTGTTTTACTGGAAAAGGGAATGGTATACTTTAGAAAATAGATGGCATCTTGGGGAGAGGAAGATTATCTAGAAATGCAGAAGCAAAATCTCAAGACATCAGCCAGAAAGCTAAAAATAATCCTAAGCATACCTCCAAAGCTGTAATAAAAAAACGCCTAAAGTGACCATCACAAAGCCCTGACCTGAACCCATAGAAAATTTGTTGACTGAACTGAAAAAGTGTGTCTGAGCAAGGAGGCCCACAAACCTGTCAGGAGGTTCAAGCAAATAAATGGCAATGCCACCAAATAGTTCTAAAGTATATGTAAACTTTTGACCCACTGAAATTCTGATATAGTAACTAAAAGCTGAAATAAATCTCTTAGCAATAATTTTTGAAATGGCCCGATATGGAAGATACCCTAATTGACTTAAGACAGGAAATGTATGGTAACATGAAGTGTATGAAGTGGTAAAAAATTGAGTTTGAATGTCTTTAACCTAGGTGTATGTAAACATTTGGCCTCAACTGCAAATATGGATATCGTTCACACCTGTAAAATAAACAGAACTAAAGTAAAAGTTTGATTGCCTCCACCAAACAAGTAAAAGGGCCCTTAGCTACCCTGTCCAATAACCAAAAAGATCCAGAGGGTGCTACTCACTTGCTAACATAGTATGTCTAAGCAAATATACAAACATCAGTGGGAAATGTTCTTACCCATTTGAATTCTAATGCCACACACAGAGTGAGCACAGGACAATATACAACAACTACTGAGAGAATACTTCTGATACAAGCATAACAGTGCCAGGCAAAGACAAAATCTTTTCTTTTTTTTCTTTTTTTTTTTTAAAACATTTTATTTATAAAGCAGTAATTAAATGTTTTAAAAAGCAGTAATTATTAGAGCAAAATTCTGTTGATAACAGAAGAAGCCTGTGGTTGCTATTAATATTTCTACAGCATATGGAGCATCTCATGTTCTCCGTGTTTGTGTGGGTTTCTTCTGGGTTGTCCGATTTTGTCAAAACCAAACACACATGCCAATAGTTTGATTGGCTATCCTAAATTGCCCCTAGGTGTGAGTGTCTGTGTAAATGGTACACTGATGGACTGGCCTTCCATCCAGGGTGTACACCCGCCTCACACCAAATGTTCTGGGGATAGGCTCCGGATCCACCGTGATAAAGCAGTTGCTGAAGATGAATGATGGAGCAAACCCATATTACACAATGCTAATATTGGTAATAATCCTAGCAAAATACTTGTATGGCCAAAACTATTCAACTAACTATTAACTATTCAGCTTCAACTAGCTTTCATTCACTGTGAGCAATCAATAGCATTTTTGAGTGAATGATTCTATTGCCAATTTGTTTTTTGTCAGTCCATATGGTGGCCCACTGCTGAGAGACTGGAGCAGAGTGGTAGCTTACTTCATCAGAGACAAGTGGACATGCCTCAGTTTCCTTCAGAAGTTTGCTGAGACCCCCAGAGCTACAGAGGCCTTTCAGGCTGCTGTCGAGGCTCTTTCCTTGCTGCCAAGTGATTTGGTGCTGCCTGTACTAGACTTTATGTGTGCAGCTTTACCACAGGTCACAACTGATCACTCAGTGTTTTCTGTTCTGTTGTGTTCAAAGGCTGGAGAAATCCATGCTATGTGTATAGTAACTTTTGTTATTAGAAAGCTTTAAACTAGTTGCTCTAGTTTTTTGCTCTAGTTTTTTAATATTTACAATTGTTAACATTATTGCCTTTTATAATAATGTGTGATGGTTACAATGAAATGGGCCATTTCTTCATTGACTTTGGTAGTCCAAGGAGATTTAGTGTAAAGAGTTTACAAATCATTATATTGAACATCTAGTGACATTTGATTAAAAAAGATAGAAACATGATGAAACACAGCTCAAACACCAGATGAAGTTGCTGATCAGACCTATCTAAGAACACTTGATTGACTCCCTATGTCTAAGAATTCCATTAGAATTATATGCAGGGCCGGAAGCCATTGTTCAATCCTACATGTACAAAACTACTAATGTTAGTTTTAGGCATCGGACAGAATGTCTGCCACCATTTAACCCTTAATGGGTGGTGAAAGACTCAGAGGGTCAGTGGGAATGCAGACTTTTATGGAAGGGACAAGGGCAAGATTAGGACCAGTCAATTTATATTGAAAGGGGAGAAATGGTAGTGAATTACATGCAGACTAAAAGCCATCAATTTTTTATACACACATGTATATGAATATGCAAAATGTGTGCCCATAAGACTAACAATAACCTGTTTAGATGTAGAATTAATTCATATATTTATATTAAATTTTGTTAGCTTTGGTTTTGTGATTGATATAATGCATGCAAACTGTCTTTTTTATGATCACTGGCCCTTTGTCTATTGTACTAGGTCCTGCATAATGAAGCCTTGTGTGTGGAAGCAGTATCTGTGTCCTGGAAGCTGGTACATTCCTTGAGTACAAATGCTCATGACTTCTGGCCTGCCCTGCGGGCCTTTGTACACTTGGCCTTCCATTGCAGCTTCCTTGAGATGCAGGATGTTCAAAGCCACAAGATAACTGCCTGCATCCAACAGGTGAGCTGAGTAGTGTAGGAGTAGAGCATTAGAATTTGCATAACAAAATATTATAAAAGTGGATAAAGCTTAGATATCATTCCACGTGCACCTCAACTGACCTTTTATTATAATACCATTTATTATAAGTTTGCATCTATTATGTTGCTAATTCCTTCAACAATGGTAAGCACAATATTTACATTGCTATATCAATTATATGTTGTCACCAACAGTAGGGCATTTTAACAGGTATGGTATGAAATGTCTTTTGGAAGGTTACATGTGAGCTGATTGAACTCTCCCAGGCTAAGTTGGGAGTTTTTAATGTGCTGATTCAGCACTGCTGCAACACCTGGCTTCTCTCTGACCTTAAGATCCACAAAGACACTGTTTTCCAAAGTGCCTTAAATCACTTGGACATACTGACTGAAGCTTGCATCTATGGGCCGGTCTACAGAAGAGATCAAAGGTATCTCCAATAGGCATGGCATTGAATTAACCAGTGATTCTGTTGCTCTGACTAGCTTGAACTCTCTGTAGCTAACAGAGATCTACTGTTACAGTGTATTAATTGCACTTCTTGTTGTTCTTGTAGACTCCTTCGTGAGGTTCAAACTTATGTAGAGCAGATCGGGGAAGAGCTTGCAGCAAATGTGGTGATAAACAGGTTGGACTACATACTTGTTTATAGTGAAACAAAGAATGCAGTTTTTAGACCATCCCCCCCCCCCCCCCCCCCAAGATGTGTAAATAAAATATATAGTATGCATATACAGTATTCCTTTGCTTTTACTTTGGAATAGGGATGATCAGTTCCCACGCTTGTGTGTTTTGGCCTTTCTGAGTCATCTTGAACCATCCAATAATCTACATCAGAGGCTGATGGAAAAGCTAGTGCTGTGCTTACTGAAAAAGGTGTGTGTGTTTGAGTGTCACTGTGTGTGTGAATAAATGTGTATATGTGTTTTTTTTTTCTTGTGTGTTTCCTGAGCTGAAGAAGCTTAGATGTATACTCTCTCTCCTTTCTCTACCCCATTCCTTATGCCTTTACTCCTGCTTTCATAGGACAAGGACATATCAAGGTCAAAAGTGCGTTATTATAATAACTCTATGCAGCACAGAGTAAAGAATAGGGTGTGGCAAACATTGCTGCTCCTCCTGCCCAAGCTGAGGCCGGTGAGGAACACACACATGCACTCATACATTTATTCAAATTTTATGCCCATATCTTTTTAAAAATGCAAAGAAAATGCCCCTAATGTTTCTCACTGTATTAAAAATGAAACAAAACAAGATAATCTGTTATGGTGCCTGCAATTTCAGGAGTTTGTGGTGGATTATGTGTATGGCCTGGTGTGTGAGGCAGGCTTTGGCAACAACCAGCCTTCTGTCAAGTACCTGATTGAGTGGGCCCTGATTCTGATCCTCCACCAAAACCCCTCTCATATTCAGCATTTTTGGATTTGCTTTAATGTGGTGAGCACTATTTCCTAAAATTTGATAGAATAGTTCACTAGGAATTAGGGACGAGGGGTCTCATTTATTAAAGCGTGCATAGAAAAATTTGTGCGTAAGAACTGCTAGTACGCACAAGAAAAGTGGTATACTGTAGACTTACTGTTGCATAAAGTAGAGCAAAACAAAAATGGTTTATTTGGCACATTTACAAGTTGTTTGTTTAATAAATAAATACATTAAATAAATAAAACCTGAGATTTTTACAGTAAATTTTGAGTACATGTGCACATTCTCTTGTCCCAATTAAATTCTGTCCATTTCCTCCGTCTGCACCTTGTTGTCAGCACCTAAATCAGTAATTACCCTGTTATACTTTATTTACTTTATTTACTTTACTACTCTTTTACACTTTTTTTTTTACCACTAGGGGTCTCTTTGAACACAAGGTCTGGAGCGTGTGGAAATATACGCACATCCTCATGCACAAACAAAACTTGATGAATTGTGTTCTACGCATAGGAACATGCATATGCATGGATTACGCACAAAACTATGTGTAAGTCCAGTTTATAAATGAGACCCCAGTATTATTCTAAAGAGCAATGTGTCTGATTGGTTTGGCAGGATCAGGAGAAAACAAAGACAAGCATCTGCACGTTCCTTTCTGTGTTGGTGCACCTGGGCATCCTGTTCCCTAAACTAGAGGATAAGGTATGATACTGCCTCTATTCATTAAATACCAAGTATATTGTGTTCTACTCTTGGTGGTCAACATGTTATTTCTGTGTCTTTACCGACATAAAATCAGTTGCTAATTTGTAGACACTCTTCTAGAGATTGAGGAAAAATAAATATGCAGAAACACAATGCTTGAAATTTTCCACTCAAACAATTGATTTGCAGAAGATGGTAGTATTTTGGGGTCACCAAATTTCCAAATCAGCAGTTAGATGCCACCTCCATATCAAGAAATATTTAGAAGGCATGCTAGAAGAAAGCCTTTTCTTTCATCTAACCACAAACATTAGCGTCTGAGGTTGTATGCATCCCAGTGAAATCACTGTGGGGATCATCGAAAAGATTTCAACACATAAGAGATCATTTGAAATCTGGAAAGTTGGAAATTTTTCAGGAACTGGATACATGAGCATACTCACCCCCTCACAGTGAGAAACTTCCAGAATTGCTCATTCATTCATTCAGCTTTAATAATTGCTTTATATTGTTCAGGGCCATTGCCACATCACAGCTCCAGGATCCCATGTTTGATACTGAGATTGGTATACTGTCTGTGTGATGTTTTGTATGGTGTCTGCATTGGTTTCCTCCAGGTTCTCCAATACGGAAAACAAAAAAAAAGTTAGCTAAGACACAGTCAGCTAGCATGCATTTGTAAACATATAGTATTCTCCTGGTGAATAAAATTTTGATATTGTTTTAAAGCTATATACCTAGGCAAATAAAACAGTTGGACTGATAATGTTTTGAAGTGTTCACAGTAAAAGTATTGCAAAATATACAGTTCAGTTTTGAGTTTCAGTGACATTGTCACAAAGCAGATTTTCAGTAAGTTGATTCTACATCTAGACCCCTATCAAGCAAAGACCAATGCAAATTTAAAGACACCTTGCAACTTGCAGCTTTAAATTCATAAATATGATGCAAAATCACTTCAGAAATGCAGCAAGCCCCCTCATAACAAAATGGTGGTGAGCCATAGCACAATGAAAATGTTGCTTCCTAATGATACTCCAAGGAAATGAAATGCTATCTGTGATGGAAGTGCCTTGGTAAGTTGACTTTATATTGAACATTGGCAACATACTCATACTCAAGCTCCAAACATCATTAAGGGTGTGGATTCTCACTCTGAAGACGTCATTGAACCATTTACAGTCATTTATATTTTAAAGTGTAATACTGATAAACTGAAACACAAAAGCCTGTTCTGCCAGCTGAACATAAGCTCCATCATAGCCAGGTTTGGATGTAATTGGCCGCTACTTTCAAGTTCATGAGCCAAAAATAAAAACTTTTGCACCAAATGAGATAGTTTAAATGTAGCCTTAAGTTGTAACTTAAGACTTAGATCTACCCCTCAATGGCAGTTGAAAGAGACCAGGCAAGGTTTTTCCAAACTTTAACTATCCAGTTTTGGTGAGCCTGTGCTCACTGTAGTCTCAGATTCAACTGAAGCTCTTGACCTGTATGTGCATGATTTTATGCATTGTGCTCCTGCCACACTATTGACTGATAATTGCATGAATGTTCTGGTGCATAGCATGTTCACTGAGACATGGTCACATGCACATGGTAGTACTGACTAATGAAGCAGACATTGCTGCACCCTTGGTTCTTGGGCCTGTCAATTAGTCCTTGCAGCTATGTTTACACTGTATAAATTGCTATATATCTAAGGGCCTACTAAACATACACCATATGGCCAGAAGTATGTGGACACCCAACCTTCACACCCATATGTGGACCTTCCCCAAACTGTTGCCACGGAGTTGGATGCAAAGAAATGCACAACATGAGGTTTATAAAGACATGGTTTCCCAGAGTTGGTGTGGAAGAAGTTGAGTGGCCTTCACAGAGCCTTGACCTCAACCTCATTGATCACTTTTGGGATGAATTCGAATGCTTGACTGCTCGCCAGGCATTTTTTTGCCCATCATCAGTACCTGACATTTTGATGTGACACAGTGTGAATTCGGGTTATGAAAGCTTTTTGGTTATGGGCGCTTTCGTTTTATCAGTCTCACAGTTTTTAAAAGGTGAGCAAATCAAAGGAACATCGGCTAATTAGCTAGAATTTTATTTCCTGCCTAGCTTATTATATTAGCTACTGGAATCAATGCTATTCTAACCTGGCATTAGCGAAGAAAACATAGCTTATATGTTTAAGTAAGTTAGCCTGTCTCCAAGCTCAGCAAAATCGGTGAGCTGCATGGAGTGTGAGCGACTGATTGAGAGGATGATGCAGCTTGAAAAGAAGATTGAAATGCTGCATCAAATATGCAGGAGTGAGCAATTTATTGACTCTGTAGCAGCTACTGTTCAAAGTGCTTGGTCACCAAATGCTAACGGACAGACGCAGATTTTTATTCATGGGATTACTTAAAAATGTAGAGAATCCCATTGTGGATTTGGCTGATACGCGCCCCTGGATATGTCCTAACAACACTGGATTAGCTGTGGAGGCTCCCAAACCAGCCATCCATAATGATGTGTCTTACTAGCATAGCATCGGCACCAGACCGAAAGTTTCAACTCCAGCCAGGACCTGGTCTGACGTTGTCCGCCGCAGACCAAATCCAGCAAGAAATCAAATAAGAGAGGACCAATGCTCACTCGACCACTTGAACTCTCATTTTGAATGAAATGTGTGATAATACTAAGTACGTTGAACCCCCGGAAAGCTAATAACAGCTCTAGCATTAACGCTAACCTAAACACAAGAAATAGCCTCCAAATCACTGCTAGGCCGAGGGCCAGAAGAAGCATTGCTAATTCCACACTGAATAAGCCAGACACTATTTTAATTGGGGACTCTATAACCAAGCATGTAAGAATGGCAAAGACTGAAATTCTAACTATGGCTGACACATCTGTCAGGGAGCTAGCGGAGCTGTTGCTAGTCATCCTCTCTACACATCCAAGTAATATGAGGATTATTATCCATGCTGGGTCTTTTGACATTCTACGAAGAAAAACTGGCTCTGGGGTCCTGAAAAAAGACTTTTCTGTGCTACTGGAGAAACTGAGCGACTGTCAGTCACCACATATATTCATCACAGGCCCCATTTCAATTTGGGGGAAAGGAATTGAATCGGGTGACATCCGTATGCCTTACCTAAGGGATAAAGTTTATTAATGACTTCAATATCTTTTGGAACTGTAAAGATTGTTTTAAACCTGATGGGGTTCATCCAAACATCATTGGATTCAGACTACTCACTGCTAACATGCCCTTGAGATGTCATACCCAAACAAGAATGTGTGGATAAGCTCAAAGGACAGTGCACGCAGGCAGACAGTGTGTATCTCTTCCATCCTGCCTGACCCTTTGCTCCACATCACCCAAGGCACTCAGAGGATGTCTCTGTCCCAATCATAGACCCAACAACCCCCTTCCCCTCCTCAATCACACTCACCAATTAAGGAGCTAGTTAAAGCTGCCACTGAAGCTCAGTCAAGTTGAGGAACCATAAAGAGCGATTACGACGGACATCATCACTCAGGTGTCCACCGGAGATGAGACAGACCCCATGCCACTTCTATGAATATATCAGTGATCTTAAACAGCCGGTGACAGGCCATCATTAGGATGAAAAAACAAGGGAGACCTATCAGAGAGAAAGAAAAAAATTTAAGAGTGGCCAAATCAACAATTTGGTACGTTCTTAAAAAGAAGGAATGCACTGGCGAGCTCAGCAACACGAAAAGGGCTGGAAGACCACAGAAGACAAATAAAGTGGATGATTGCAGAATCCTTTCCTTGGTGAAGAAAAACCCCTTCACAACATCAACAGAATTTATGTATAAATTATGTAGTCCCTTGTAGTTCTGTGTCGTCTTATGTAGCACCTTGGTCCTGGAGAAATGTTGTTT
>CM075030.1:9482251-9524516 GCA_037576675.1 Pangasius sanitwongsei | reverse complement strand
CGGTGTTCATATTTTATACAGTATAATTACATATATAATCCTGTCTTTCTGTTGTTTTGCTGGAGGTTTAAAATCTTCATACAGAAGTTTTATACACACCCGATATTGTCCACCGTTTCCATCGTCCAGCTCCAGAATGTAGCCCTCCACAGGCAGCGGCTGGGGTGTAATGATCCTCCAGGCCAGAGTGGCGCTGTTGTTTCGCAGGCAACACTTCTCCAGCTCCAGTAAAGGAGCAGGAGGGACTCCAGGGTTCTCTGCTAAAATACACAATGATTTAGCGTATCATATTTGTGTTTAGGAAGAAGCCAAGAGAGACACAGTGCTGTTTGAGGGTAAAAGTGTTGGGGTGAGGGTGAGGTAACATGCATGAGGGCAGGCTGTGGCTCAGAGCGCAGATGTTGTGGTGGAAACTGCCTTTCTGTGCTGATCACCTGAATGATTATTAAGAAGAAAGTTTGAGAATAAATATTAATATTATGTCTGAGAGTAAACAAAAGTGAGTTTTCTACATATGATGAGCACGATACTAATATTCATAACCATTTATAGCTAGCATTCTTGCTACGATGTTCATGAAACATACCAAACTCTTTTAACACTGAAATTTCAAATGCTGCTGTAATGGAATAAAGCATATAGCAAGTCGTAATCTCAAACATTTCTTTAGCATCCGTATTTTGTCTTCCAGGCTCATTTTCATAAATTATACCAAGAACTAGCCGATTACCTAGCAAGTTATTTATGTAATTCATTCATTAACGTTGTAGCTAGCTCTTAGCACATTTGTGACATTCGGAACGCCGTCCCAGAAGAGAAAATAAACAGTTTAAAGTTGTCTCTGTGACCATTGCGTGTTAGAATAGACTCTAAAAAAGAACCACTGAATCAAATGTTAGCATGCTAGCATGGTTAAACAGACACTAAAGGACAAAAAGGAGTAATGGCGCTAGCTTTGATTTACTAATAGTCACATTAGCACTTGCTAAGCAATCCCTGTAATGTCAGGATCTGGAATAGAGAGGGATGTTTATGTACACAGTGGCATGCTAATCAGTAATTAAGTGATTAGCAAGCTATTTATGGATCAGCATAGGAAGGTTGCGTGATATCCTAAACAGGAAGGGAAGAGGGATATTTCAGGTGGAACAACCCTGCTGGAAAAAACAAAACAATAGAAACCATCACAGAAATTCCAATGGTTTCCATTACAAATACCATTACAAACCATCAGCTAACCATTAAAACCATTATCATTATTGGTCCTTAATGGTATCCACTAGACATAACATGCCACCAATAGAAGGCAACAAATTACCAGTAGAGACCCACAGGGACCATTAGAGTTTCCATTAACACCAATACGATTCCCATTATAACCATTAAAACCAATACAAGTCCTATTAAAACCATCAAAACCAATAGAATTCCCATCATAACCATTAAAACCATTACAAATTCTATTCTTTCTATTGTTTTTTTTTTCAGCAGGGAACACACTCGAGGTTCTGAAATACCTCCTGCGCTTTGCGTCTCTTTCTGGACGCCTGCATGTTTTTGTCTCAGTAACGGAGACTCCTGAGTGTGAGAATCTGAAACATGATACGGAACAAAGCGGATGGTGTGTTTAAAGCTGGCAGCAAACTGAGGGATTATGGGACATTTATTTGAGGAGAGTGTCCTTAAGAGTATGCAGAATTGATGAAAGATGAACGAAGCGCAATTACAACGTTTGCCGTGCATGTGTGTGTGTGTGTGTGTGTGTTATACCCCGGCCCTGGATAAGGTCGAGTTGTAGGATGGCCTGCAGCAGAGGGTCGGTGTTGAGGCTCAGGTTGAACTCGGGGCAAACCTTCGGCTCCAGAGCGCCTTTCACCCACTGATCCTGAGAGAGCTGAACACGTTTAATCAACGCATCTGAGATCTGGCAGAGAGGTAGGGAGAGAGAGAGAGAATTATAGGAAATAGAAAGAAATAAAATATATATATAAAAAAAAACAATTACATGACATTTAAATGAAAACGTTAACTTTTTTTTAAAATCTGTTTATTACTGGTCTTAGATTATGTGGAGCGTCTGCCGTTAAAGTCCCTGTGTGTCAGCTGTTACTATAGAAACCATAATGTATTAGAACAAACGCATTAATATGCACATCTGTCGTTCACGTTACAGTTGTTATACGAAAATAATGCACACCTTCTGACCAATCAGATTCAACAATCCAAGCAGCCTATAATATAAGAAAGAATGAAAAGAGCAAAGAATGTTGTTGTTCTTCTTCTTTTATTATTATTATTATTATTATTATTATTATTATTATTATTATTATTATAGCATGGTTATTATACCCAAATTTGCTTAAACAAACAAACAAACAAACAAATAAATACATTCTTATTCTTTTTATTATTGTTGTTTTTGTTGGTGATGTTGGTGGTGGTGGTGCGTTGTTGCTATTATTATTATTATTAATAATAATAATAATAAGAAGAAGAAGAAGAAGAATAATAATATAGCACAGTTATTATACCCAAATTTGCATAAATAAATAAATAAATATTCTTTTTATTATTATTATTGTTGGTGGTGGTCATGGTGTGTTGTTGCTCTAATTATTATTATAATTATAATAATTATTATTATTAATTATATAACATGGTTATTATACCCAAATTTGCTTAAATAAATAAATAAATTCTTTATTATTATTATTATTATTATTATTATTGTTGTTGTTGTTGTTGTTGATGGTGGTGGTGATGTATTGTTGTTATTATTTTATTTTATTTTTTATAGCATGGTTATTATACCCAAATTTGTTTACACAGATAAATAAATAAACAGCTACAAGTGCTGCAGAGAGAACGCAAAACTGCTGAGATTTCTTTTTCCCTAATATAAATCATTCATGCACTTTTCCAGGAGTTACTGTGTATAGAACAAAGCTTTTGATTTATTATTTTTTTTTCCATTCGGTGCTGTAGAGTCACGCTGGCCCAGGTTAAAGCTCTTCTTCTCCTCTTTAGGAAAGATCAGACTGCAGGAGAACAGCGGGATCTCACAGGGACGAGTCCAAAAAGACAGAGATCAATTCTTCATGACACTTTCAGCTGAGCATCAGTCCTGCTGAGCGGCCTTCAGATCACATTTCATCTCTATCACCTCTATGAAAGCTGAATTATTAATGCAGGGTAATGCAGGCTGAGGAACAGCGGACCTGTGTGTGTGTGTGTGTGTGTGTGTGTGTCAGTCAGGAGGAAGGAGGAAGAAGCTGCTGATGTTTAATCTCATGACATCTTCTCACATTTCAATAAATCATTCCTGTTCAATCAATGTGTCTGTCTCTCCCTCTATCTCTCCCTCTATCTCTCTGCCTCTCTCTCTCTCTCTGTCTCTTTTGTTTTCTACCAAATATAAATCTTCCCTCTTCATTCTCTGTTTCTTCCTCCAGACCTCTCACCGTCTCTATTTCTCTCTGTCTCTTTTCCCCTCTCTATATTTCTGTCCCTCCCTCCGTTTTATCTACACTTTTTCATCCATCGTTCATTTTTCTTCTCTATACCTTTCCCTCCAAATGTCATTCTCATTTATCTCTCGTTGTCCTTCTCTGTCCAAATCTCTCCCCTTCTTCCTCAGTCTCTATTCCTTTGTTCATCTTTCTCCACCTCTCTTTCTCTTCTTTTATCTTTCCTTCTGCCTCTCTGTCTCCAAGTTTCCACCTTTCTTTCTCTTTCTGTCTCCCACACCAAACCTCCCTCACTCTTGTATTTTTCAGTCTGTCCCTCTAGTGTTTTCTCGATCCTTCCTTCCTTCCTTCCCTTCTTCTTTCCTTTCAATTTTTCATTCTTTCTTCCTTTCCTTCCTCCTTTTCGCCCCTTCCTTCTTTCCTTCCTTCATTTTTCCTTATTTCCACCTTGCCTTCTTACTTCTTTCTTCCTTTCTTCTTCCTTTTGTCCCTTCCTTCTCTCCTTCCATAATTTTTCCTTCTTCCCTTCCTTCCTCTCTGCCTTCCTTCCTTTCCTTAGTTCCTTCGGTATTTCCTTTCCTTTTTTCCTTTCCTTCTTCCTCCTTCCTTCTTTCTCTTCCTCTGTGTGTGCATGTGTGTGTGTGCGTGCTTGTGCGTGTGTGTGTACGCATGCGTGCGTGTATGTGTGCGCGCGTGTGTGTGTATACACATGCATGCATGCATGTGAGTGCGCGTGTGTGTGTGTGTGTAACTGTGGTTACCAGTAGGAAACCACTCGGGTCGTTCTCCTTGATGACCTCCAGGCAGAACTCCATCATGCCAGTGGTCTGTCTCAGCTTCATAGTGCAGTGTGTGATCTGGTCTCTCACCGTCTACAAACACACACACACACACACACACACAGATGTAAATTAGATGTATATAAGGGTAAATTGGGGCGTGTCGTTTGCATAAGACATGAAAATTAGTGATTAGTGGGAAAAAAGAGATTAGTGGGAGCTTGTTTCCATGGCGCTCAAGCTGATTCATCGTTCACACTCAAATCACCGCTCACTGAAGTTTTAATGAATCACACACATATTCCTTCATCTCTCTCTCTCTTTCTCTCTCTCTCTCTGACTAATGCAGAATAGAGGTTTGCTTCATCATGAACTCACCCAGCCATTTTATTAGGCCCATATTTGCCTGCATCAATTATCCTCTATATTAATTATATAATTATATAATTGCTCGCCTTGCAGATGCCCTCTGGTTAAAAATAAACGCTTGAACTAGTTTGAGTTAAGAGGCATTTAATAAATAAAAGAGGAAAACACTGTTACGGTGGTGTCCCATTTCCCCAGTGTTTAATAACGTAGCGTTAAAAAAGAACAGCATAATTCTTACGTAATATGTTTTACTGTATGTTGTAAGAATCTGGGGGGAAAAACGTATTATCGCTTTGTGATTATACTTATTAGCAAGATCATATTTACGGCAATCTTTCTATCTTCTAGAAAGATCTTTTTCTTTTTACTGGGCCATGGATGCATGATGTGTATGACATAAATATAGAGGTTATCTCTATAAGCTGGATCATGTGACCTCTATCTTGTACCGTGTATATTGTGGAAATGGAGGAATAAGACGTTCTCAGCTTCAGCTCAATAGCTCTGCAGCTCCTGCACTCCAGACAGATAATGAACATGCTTGCTAATTAGCTAAAGGGCTAAATGAGTGTGTTCAGTCAGGAGGAAAAAATACACACACACACACACACACACACACATACACACACAGATGTACACACTGTAACATGTGTAATTATGGTGCAGTTGGTAAGCCTGAAGCTCTCACAATCCTTATTACCAACACACTATTGAGACTTAATAAAGAAGGGCATTGTGGGTAGTGTTGATAAGACGGTCATCGAGTGAGTCTGGGGAGGAGGGAACGAGCTTGTCGTCTGGCTAAGAATTTCATTACAACATGCTCTGATAGCGATCTTCCGGCGGAGACGATTTATTAGCGCATGAAATGAAATAAAGGAGAACTCAATTTCGCAACACTGTGGCAGAAACTCCTCCATTATAACCATCCCTCCATCTCCGTCTCGGCGGCACCGTACGGCTAGACGGAGCCATGTGACCCGGACATAGTTTAATCCCTCCATCTGCGAGGTTCATTTAGCGCAAACAAATATTTAATTTACGTGTGCTTTCTGATATGAATTCACTTTCTGGTTGTTGGATTATGTCATCGTGCCGCTTGGTTACAAAACCAGTCCGAGGATCGTTCAGAATGAGCTAATTCTCTAAATCTGTCCCAAAAATCAAACCCAAATGTAAAAACTGACCAATTGTAGAGTATAATTTACGAAGTAACATACATATGATAAATTTTACATAAACAGTTCTTTTGCCAAAGTCCTAAATTTGTCTTGTATTACTATTTAAATATTATTATTATTAGTAGTAGTAGTAGCATTAGTAGTAGTAGTAAAATATAATTATAGATCATAATATAGATATTATTACAATCTATCACATAAAACGTCTCAACGTTTAGCTCTCACTTAGCTAGAGCATGTTTTTTGATTCAGTTCTAGTGAAGAACAGTTTTATACCCGCTTGTTTCTGCTCATCAGGAAAGCAGACGCCCAATAAAACAAGGAATCAAAATGACAGTTGTTCTAGTGTACAGAATTGCCTTTCTCTGCTGGTTATCATATTATGCATATATACGCACAGATTTCTGTATGTTATTGATATTAGATATAACAATATGACAAGAAAGAGATGACAATTTTACAAGAGGATGATTATTGTGTCATTTGTGTTACCCTTAAATTCAAGGCCTTTAAATGAGTTGAATTAAAAAAAAAAAAAATCCTACTGCTGCTAATAACGAATGAAAACCAGTAGGCATCGATTAGCAACACGCGAATGAATCACAGTAAATGGTGGATGATAGCTATAATTATTAGCCATGTTAGCGGAGGAGGTCAGACCATCGGGTATTAGAGTATCACGGTTGTCGTATAGAGTGTCATGGCTGTCATAATGCTGTTTCTGGGGACATGGAGTCTTGTCACAAGAGATTAGGAATCATTCTGACAGGGAGCCCTGAGGGAGTTCATTTGAGAGAGAGAGAGAGTGAGTGTGTGTGTGTGTGTGTTAGCCCACCTTCAGCTTGCTCTCTTTCTCCTTTGTGACCTTGGTGAGCAGCTTGGCTTTCTGCCGTGTGAGCGCTTCAATCAGGGCGTCACACTGGGCCACCAGACACGCTTCAAACTCCACGCCGTTCTCCTATTAAACACACACACGCACACACACACATACACGCTGAAAATTATAGCTTACACGATAAAATAATCAATGTGACACGACAAATTGATACCAATATTATTACCAATATCAATATCAGCTCAAAGTCATTTTCATGTAGAGTTTTAATCCTTTACATCAGAAATATCATGTACACGTGCACATGCTGTTTACTGTGTGTTTCCCAAAAGCACTATCACAGGATACACTGATTACATTTTCATGAATGTCTATTAAGATCAGATTTTTGGATAACAAACAAAAACCATCAGTCATATACTGTACATCTGTGTATATACATATTTTTAAGACCATTTGGAAAATGGACACTAGCTGTTTTAGATCACTGTATTAGAGTTAGAATAAAGCTAGCAAATGTTTGATAATGAATAAATAAATGAATGTAAGTACATATTTTCCATTCTGATTGGTAAGACATTGTTTAATTTTCTATAACAGCAGCTCTGACAGTGAGTGCAACTGCAAATCACGGGTTTATAATATCACGCTCCTTCTAATACGTTATCGTTTCTATAGTAACAGCTTACACGGGGTGTATTTAGCTTTATTGGAAGGAGTCTCCAGTGTCAGCGCTTTGTAACTTTACATTTTCTGACATCTTCCAGACAGAGGAGTTTATCTATAGCCGCTATAACAGAAGTGATGACACCCAGAACTTGTTTTTATGGGAATTCCACAACATTATACGCAACTATAAACAGTGTTAGCTAGTTAGTTAAGTATTTCTCAAGCCAGAACTCTGCAATTTATGCAAATGAGAGGTGAAATAATGTGACCAATGGGGTACTTGCACACAGACTCTGTTTATTCCGTTTTGCAATAGCGTAAAGCCAGGAGCACTGTTTACATTCGGCGAGACAGAAACGTCTAACGTTTGTTTTTTTTCAGTCTTACAATAAAGTCATAGTGTTTGGTAATATCAGCTTGGGTGCTCATTTCTATCAATAGGTATTTTCCTACCTTCATAGTAGTTTATGTATGACGATGCATACAGGCTGATGCCTTTCTATCTAGTAATAGTCTAATCTATATTGCACTAGCCTGGAACTGGAAACCGCAGAAAGTCCGCCCACTAACGATTAACGTACAGTGAAAACATTCCCTATACTTCCAGAAAGAACTCCATCTTCACTCTTCCTCCTTTGGTGTGCTTAGTGTCTGGTTTTCTCGCATGCTACCACACTCATCTTCTCCCACGCTCACGACGAACAGGGAAAAAAAGCGTCATGTAGGAGGTTTGAAACACAGCCGATCATTCATAAAGCCTGAATATAGAGCCTGGTTCGGAGTTTGAAACTTCAGCCTACGACTCCGACACACACACACACACACACACACACCTACACACATGTCCAGGTCTGACGCAAAGCACTGGGTGAGTCACTGGGTGAGTCGGAGAATGAGGGCTAGATTAGGTGGAGAGGAGGAAGAAGAGGCACTTACAGGATGAGACATTTAGTGAAGATATGTAGGGATTTCTGTGAGGGGAATGCTAATATGGCTGCGTATATGTGTATGTGTGAGTGAGAGAGAGAGAGAGAGAGGATTTTTTTCAAGTAACTGGTAGGAAATCCCTTGAGCCAATTACACCTATAAAGCCATTTCTTCAACACTATATTCAGTTATTTTTATTTAATTTCATTTTTATAGTGTTTTAGCTGTGTTTTTTCCCCAGCCTTGCAAAGGCTAGCTGGCTAATGTTATGCTATCATGTTATGTCTTTAAAACCAGAAGCTAGGAAGCTATGGCGCTAGGTCAGTTAGTAAGCTAACTAACATTAGTCTAGTAGGTTAGCTAACTTTGGGGTAAGCTAGCAAATACTAAGTGAACATTTTATGTAAGCTTACATCAAAGTTAGCTAACCTTCTACCTTAATGTTAGTTAGCTTACAAACTGACTTAGCGCCATAGCTTCCTAGCTTCTGGTTTTATTATTGTGTGACTGAAATAAGTAGCTGAGTTTGCTAAAATAAGCTAACAACTATGTTGTGTAATTAGAAGTGTTTGCTAACTAGCGATATTCAAATTCAAATGCTTTATGACTACAGGCTACAGCAGCTGCATACACACTCATGTAGCGTTATACATTGAGCTGGTACGACCAGACAGAAATAATCCTGTGTGTGTGTGTGTGTGTGTGTGTGAGAGAGAGAGAGAGAGCGTCCCAGTAGACTGCAGTAAAAAGCTGATTACAGTGGCACTGTCAGAGAGCACGCTAACATGGATGTGCAGACCCTCACACACACACACACACACACACACACTCTCGCTCTCTCTCGGACTAAAAATAAGCCAGACCATCTCAAATCCTGCCTGCTCCAGATACATCTAACGTGTATGTGTTAAATATTTATGTTCAGTGCTTTCATGTTAAAGAGTGCGAATCATCGCATGACTGATTCTGTTCATATGCGATTACTGAAATTTCAGACGCTTTCACTTGGAGGGACTTGTTCACAGACGCTCATAACCGACGTCTGAACATCAGCCGCTGGTGTGGTTATGGCTGTGTATCTCTCTTTCTGTGATAATATAATGTGTATCTCAGTGCGGGATCAGTGATCCAGTGAATGCTAAATTACTGACTCAGCTACTATGTCAATATAATTTAGTTTAGAAATGTTTCGGGGCCATGCAGTCTTCTGTAATACGATTCTGCAGTTTAGCATTGGAAAATGATATCATTTTAATTCTATTATATTATTTAGACTGTGCACAGAGGTTGCATGTTCTCCCCATATTTCGGGAGTTTCCTCCAGGTACTCCGGTTTCCTCCCCCAGTCCAAAGACATGCGTTGTAGGTTGATATGCATTTCCAAATTGTCTGTAGTATGTGAGTGGGTGTGCTATTGTGCCCTGCGATGGGTTGGCACCCCATCCAGGCTCCCCCGCGACCCTGTGTAGGATAAGCAGTATGGAAAATGGATGGATGGAATGGATATTATTCAGACTTACCAACCCAATATATACGGTTTTCCAGTAACCGCTGTATGTTTAGGGGTGAGGGGTGAGCTGCTTGCCTGGTACTGTAAAACCCCATATAGACACACTGGGGAGACCCACAATGCTAAACACCCTGACGAGCTGACTGTCTCTTTTAAAACCTTCTGCCGTCGTCGTGATTGTCGTCATTATCTGCATCTCAAATCCGAAACGATGACCCACACATTCAAAAGTAATAATCTAGAAAATCCTGAAAACTGATATGCTCCAGAGACATTTGGTAGTTTTGAAAGCTACGTGAGACATTTTTTAAAATTCAAAGATAAACCATATTAGGAAAACGTTTAGTTTTAGTACTCAATAACTGTGCAATTTGAGACACAATGCTAGTTCGTTTAGTCATTTGTGTACACAGTGTCACATGGGACTGTACTGCCCCCTATTATTTACACTGGTATTGCACCACGTGGACACAGTCTTAATTTCTGAGGATGTGCACAAGCGACGCTCCAAGCGACCACAGGATACACGTGGCAGCCATCTTGTGTACATGGACGCATACTGAAAAGCAAGTATAATCCAAGCTTTGCTTGTTAAAATGCATAGCCATCTCCAAATCTATTGGCACCTTTCATAAACTGAGCCAAAATGGATATGTGAAATAATAAGAAGAATAATTAAATCATAAAAATTTAGAACAACCATATTTTACTAGACACAGAAGTAATAATGAAACAAACAATGAGGAGAAAATACTGCTCAGAAACACACACTACACATGAGACTCCAATGAGACAAAAGAGTACGCAGGTCTACGAAGACAAGCTAAACTCAGAACAGGTGCACACATTAGGTAACAGACCAGTGACTGGACAGGAGTGGAGACAGGACCACAGCATTAGCACATGGCAATGTGCTGCAGTGGTGTCCTAGTAGCTTACATGTAATTCCATGACTTTAGATCTTACTTTTTGTGTGTCTTTTTTTTATCTGTTCTGGATAATTAATATGATTTTTCCAGATTTATCAAGATTTTTATAGTGCGACGCCTATTCTGTTTTAATTCCTAGTAACAATAATGTATAAAATCAAAACTGTACCTGGATCTGCTGGAGCAGGTTCTTCAGCTGCACCAGGAACTCCTTGGCATCCTTCGCTTTATCGGACACGCCATTCAACGCCTGAGACAACTGGCACTGCAGATAACACACACAAGCACAAAATTATTGTTCTGTTCACATTGTCTAAAACAAATTCAGCTATAATAAGTTCATTTACATGGAACCCCTTTATACCGCTGTTGACAATGACTTGACAACGATTCCATTTTCAGTCAAACTTGAGTGTGCCATGACTAAGAGACATGAGGAAAAATAATGGCACCCATAATGAATGAGTGAATGCCAGCAGATCCAAAGAGTCCATCAGGGCACTGAGCTCCACTAGATAAAGCAAAGAATTCCTAAAAATCCCCCACCTTCCTCTTCCAGCCAACAGCATCAATCCCAAAACCCTGAGCTGCTGAGCTGCATCTGTCTGCTGGCACGTTCTTAGATAATCTTCTCTATTCAGACTCAGATGCCAAATCGATTAGACGCCAGCACCGGAGCATCTCATTTTAAAAACGAGTCACGAAAGAGCAAGGACAGCAGGTGATTTCTGATGGACTAAACATAGAGGTCATAACGTGATGTAGTTTTTTTAAAAATACATTTTAAAAATTGCCCCATAATAGACTCGCTGGCACCATAATTCCAGATAATATGAACACACAATAAAAACGCATGCCAAGTAAGGCTTAAGTGTCCACTAATGGCTTTTCATCCACCTGCTTTTTCCTGAATTTTTAATTTGCTTGTAAATAAACTTGAATACAGACAGCAGAAATATAATTAAGTTGTAAAGTATAATGAGTAGTTACTGTTACCTGCATGAAGTTGATTAATTTCCAATAACAGCACATTGTGAATTGATTTATTCCTCCTATACCACAGCAATTTGTCAATAAGAACAATTTTCTCATTTATTCAACTTACATTTAATGTTGTGTTACATCTGTGAAACAAATTAGTTCCTGTGATTACTTATGGGATATAAACAGCCATCCTTTCACCAGCCCCTCTTTTTTTCTCACTCTTGAAGTTACAAAGCGCTGACGCTGGAGACTCCTTCACATGCTCCTCCCAAAAATCTTCTGACCAGTCACAATCGTGAATTCAACAGCGCTGTGCTAACATTTAAGTATCAGGTTTTTTTTAATGTTTTGTCTGAGATGGAAAGACGCAATAAATGGAGACTTCTCCTTATTAGACTCCTCAGAAATTTGCTTCAAATTAGTGAAACATTTGGACAAAATACATCTTTAGATGCCAACGGTATAATAATGAATGAAGGAAACATGCTAGCAGACATACATTAGAATGTACAGTCCATTACAGTGTGTAGCAGTTGTGAGTGAATGTGTAATAATTTGACCCTTTTGGATATTTAGCGTTTTACCCAGCACTGCTCCAGGACTCGTGAACTCCTTACTGATAATAAATGAGGATTGTTCACTCCTACCAGACCCTTGGACCCAATCCATACTCATACACGCACACACACTTTTTTCCCACCTGCTCTTCTTCCTTTGGGCCACCCAGTGATCAGCAGGATCTTAAACCAGTCCACACACACATTCAGACACACTCCTCCTCACTCCATTAACATGCCATCTGCCTCGACAAGCTGTCCGGTCGGCTAACAGGACTGTGACAGATCGGATATTCCCGCTCATGTCTCGTTGCTGCCACAATGTGTGTGTGTGTGTGTGTGACACTAGGACGCTCCCAGGGTTAGTGGTACAGTAGGGTGGTCACTCTGCCGCCTGCAATCAAGCCATGACTTCTCATTTGTCAAGATTAGACAAGTGCTGATAATAAATGAGAAGGAAGACTGAGCTGATATATATATATTAAAAAAAACTCCTTACAAATCTCAGGATTGGGCAAACAAACAAAAAAATAAATGAATATTTTTTCCACACTCACATTTCTCACATTTGATCTATATATTCATCATATACAGCTGATAACATAATCAATAAAATCCATTTCAAATTTGTATGGACATCTTTGCACAATTACTATTGGCCTCACCTGCTCTTCACATACATTATATTTACTTTCATAAAAAAAATTTAAAAACTTCCTACAATTGTAAAACAGCAAAGATACTGTGGACTGAACTGTGTACTGAACACCGAACAGGTGCACACATTAGGTAACACACCAATGACGGGATAGGAGTAGCGACAGGACCAAAATACAGGCACATGGCCGTGTAAACAAAACGTACATGAAGTCAATTCAAAATAAAACAAAAACGCAGAGAAGGGGAATTCATGACAACAGGAAAAGGTTAGATATCCTTTTCTAAACCTATTTTTGTACAAATTGATTAAATTTCCCTTCTGTTCATCATAATATGTATTAATGCTAGATAGACAACCTATAGTGGCAAAAACCTCAGCAAAATTAGGATAATTGATTGGGATAATCCTTGTACCACATTAAAATATTTAAGACATTTTAAAAAAATCGTTTACCCACTCAAAAAAGGCTTTCTGAACACAAGAAAATTTGAATTAAAAATGGTAGTTTGTTAGAATTTGCATGTTGCAAGCTTGAAAAAAAGGGGAAAAGGCTGATATTGCAAAACAATTAACAAATAATGTATTGAAAATCCCTAATTTCAAGCATTTTTAAAGAAACCATTGTTTTACGGTTCTGATTTATGCTTTCAATTATCTGTGGATAATTATCTTAACTTGGCGCAGTGGTGAAAAAGAGGCTTTAATGTTCTCCCAAGTTCCAAATAATGTAAAAAAAAAAAAACTTAAACAGTACATACACTGTCATATAACCATACGTAAGATGTCATTATTTTGTTATACTCTATGCATTTCTGTGTGTAAGGACAGCAGGGAAGGCAGTGTGACACCAGGGTCGCATATGGAAAACCGCCTGGCACATTTGGCACAGCAGACTGGCACCGGATCAAATAATTCCCTCTGCGTTCGGAAATAATAACGGGAGAGCAATACTGTACTATAATGGCAGGGAAAAAAAGACAAAAAAAAGCTCTAATAATTAACATGAACATTTTTTCCCCAAGAGGAAGCGAGGTTGAATCTGGTCACTAGGGTCCGTATTCAGATTCCAAAAGTTACATTAATATTTACACAGGAAATGTTCTGTGTACTCAGAGGTAGGTTTCGCATGTGCTTAAGATCATTTCTGAACAGATCCGTTCAGATTATTAAAATCACCGCCCCATGTGCATAACTTCTAAATCCGTAGTCATGTCTAAGGTCCAACTCAACTCTGAATACAGCCCTATGTCTTAAGATAAAATCGACTGTAGTTAGTGCATTTTGCATTTGTAGGGTAGAATAATGCAGAATATGAATAAAAATTGGTAACAAAGGCATTGAAAGAATTTAAGAATAACTTACACGAGAATTTGAGAATAACATAAAAGTGAAAAATGGAATGTCCGGGGAATAATAACGGCTCTAATCCGGGTCAAATCTGGGTAGCGTGTCGCAGTGTAATTGTAGATGAGTGTGTTTGTGTGTGTCTGAGTAACACAGAGTGCTCTCTAATGAAATGTGGTGCCCTCTTTTATCCTGCTGAAAACGCTCAGCGCTATTATCGTATTATGTACTTCAACAAAACAATGGCGGGATGAAGGAAGCAGAGAGATGGAAAGAAAGAGAGATGAAGGAAAAGGACATGTCGGGGATATGCTTGACATTTAGAGCTGCTATATGGATGGGTTTAGCAGATGAGTGTGTGTGCTGGTGAGAGGCTGAGAGACCCTGGGTGTGTATGCATACTGTGAATGTGTGTAATATAAAACAACACAAATATGTGCTGATGTGAGAGTGACCTTGATTAGGAATCCTCAGGGAACGTGCGCAGAGTGGCTCGGCTTAGTCACCCACCCACACACAAACACATGGAGCGGGACTACCTCAACACTTATTTAATGTTTACAGAGTTTACTCACACAAGTATAAGACAAATCTGAAAAAAAAACAAAAAAACAAAAGATGTAGGTACTGTAGAAAGCAAACAAAACTGGACCCGGAATTGAACCTTGAGGAATGCCTTTAGTAATTAGCAAATAACCACAGGCAAACTCCTTGCTGTCTCAGGGCCGCGGTTCTCAAAATGGGGTCTGGAGATCTCCGGGGGTCCATGATGTATATCCAAAGAATCCCTGCCTGGTGGAGATTGCTATCAGTACTAGTATCATAGTAGTAAGGGGCTAATCTAACAGTGTTTTCATATTTGGCCTGAATGCTTGTCTGCACTCAGGAATGATTCTAGTCTTGTATGGGGCATGGCTCATAATTGCAGGTTTGCTCCCACATAGAGGAATTCCCTCCAAACCAGGGATCAGAGGGACCATGTGATCCAATCCAAATGTCATTTTTGTTTTTTTTATATTTTCCTGTCATACCAAAATGGCGATGAACAGCGCTTTGTGGATGCATGGTATGTCATTGCATAGGACCTGCAAACGAGAAGATCATATTTTTCACCATGTAGGGTGTTTCGATGTTCTCAGCACACCAGTCCTCAGAAAGTCTGGTTTTAGATATCAATAAGGCATTCCGTGCATGGATAGCATTCCAAGCATGGATAGCTTCCACACCTGATGCAGGCCGCACCACAGTTCAGCTAAAGCGAACTCCAGACTACCGTTTGTGAGAGGACCAGGGATCAGGGCTATGTAGCACTCGCAAACAGCTTTCACACTTCTCTAAATGTACCAACCTCTTGAGGCAAAAAAAAAAAAAAAAACCACCGTAAAATCAATAGCTAAAAAACAAGTCTAAATAATGTTAAGCTTAATTGTGATTTTAATTTTTTTTAAAAATCAAGAAGCTCTGTTTAATATAATATGCAATGTTTAAGATCTTCTGAATGAGGGGCAAGTTCAGAAATAAAGCCCTAATAGATTGAATAAAATGATTTTGCCTATAATTTTGTCCCAGCCAAAGATATAACATTCCTACCTTCTTGTTTTCTATTGGCTCACAAGACCATCAGAGTTCACCTAGATAAACGCTAGCACCAAGCAAAGCAACTGCTACCACATCTTTCACGTCCTGCGTTCTTTCCCCTTCTGCTTTTCTGCTGGATGATTTTATTCATTGCTTTTGCTGAGAAAGGAGAAAGGAGTCATTTTTGGGGTGTTACCCATATCGCTTTAGCAAGGGGTCATAAATTGTAAATACTACAGCTAAACCGATCCAAGATGTGGGCTTTTATATCCGCCCCCACTACGCCCTGCCAGATTTCTCCCTTCCTGTCTGCTCTACCCACTTCCCACCATCTCTCTTCCTCTCTCTTTCTTTCATATTTGGAAATTTATCCCAACACATTAATGCTCTATAACTCTGTGGACTAATTATGACACACACGGTCCATCATTTCTAAGCGCTTAAACGCCCGGCGTCATCAAATATTCATGAGGTCCTTCCTTTCAGTAATGAATACAGAATGTGGGAGAAGGTAGAGAGCTTCACTGACTAATATTCCCCTCTGTTCCCTTCAGGGTAATTAAAAAATCACTCTAATTCACTAGGCAGCTCTCGGCCGCGATGCGACGGAAACAGTGATGGCTTGATTTGGCAGAATAAGAGCCGGAACTGACGGAAATGTCAGACCTATCCACAGACGCTGTGTGAAAGGACCCACGCTATAGTGCTGTAAAAATAGCTCATCCTCGGTCCTTCCAGCCTCCACTCTTGCATTTACTGCGTCAATTCCTTGTCAGGATTTTGCCCGGTGGCTCTCTGGACATCCTGGGATTTGAACTGAGAACCTTCTGGTATCTAAGCACAAACGCTTCACCACTTGCTCACTTGAAAATGATTCTTGGCTCATTTACTATGTGCAGTGCCCAGCATGCAAGTCCCAATAAATTAGCCGTTACTATAGAAACAATAGTGTTTTAATATAAACCTTGCAGTCGGGACTACTCTCAGAGCTGCTATTTCATTCATCAACACCTTCTGACCAATCACAATTGAGAATTCAACAGCTCTGTGTTATAATAAGAAAATAAATAAGTAGGCAGCCTGGCCCTGTGTGTTATTGTCTTATGACAGAAAATGGGATAATGTTAAAATTCTGTTAGCATGTACATATGAACATCTGTGAAAATCAAATGCGCGAGTGCCTCTTATATAATACAAGTAGGTAAGAGCTCTAGTAATAAAGTAGGTGAACAAATGTTCTGATTTTGGCCCTGACCAACGAAAAGAAAAGAAAAAGACAACTGGCTGGGTTTTATGGCTGACTAGCTCTCGGGTGAACTATATTTACACTGACCCTCTCTGTCACTGCCTTATCAACAATGATCACCTCACCAGAGTAACACTTGACACGCTGACCTCTGACTTAACACTGACCCTGACCCTGACTCTGACCCTGACCCGAAACAGTGGCCCAGGCACTGATGACTGGGGGTTGCTGGATCAATGAAAAGAGAAAAGGCTGTCTTTTTAAATAAGATGCCTCACATAAGAACACAAATAACCACTCTTTACAACAGTGTTGAGCAGAAAAGCATCTCAGAATACAGCATGAACCCCAGCATCTCAGAATTCACCAGCATGAATCCATGGACTCAACCTGTCTTGTGTCAACAGTTCAGGCTGGTGGTGGTAGTGGAATGGTGTGGGGAATGTTTTCTTGGCACACGTTGGGCAGCGTTTGAATGCCACAGTATTGCCGAGTACGTTGCTGACTACATGCGTCCTTTTATGGCCACAATTTGGCTATCTTGCGTACTTCCTGCACGATAACGCGTCGTGTCACAAAGCAGAAGTCGTCTTAAACTGGATCAGTGAACATGACAGTGAGTTCAGTGTACTTCAACGGCCTCCCCAGTCACCGCATCGAAATAGGGCACGTTTTCTCAGGGTGAAAGAAAGAAAACGACTTGATCTTGAGTATGAAGGAGCTAGAGTGAAACAGGAGGATCAGCTCTCGCACTGAATGTCTGCAGTGTGTCCTCCGTGTGTAAAGAGGACACGGTACTCTTGCGTCAGTAATGACGCTTACTATAGTGTGAGGAGGCAGAATGTAGGTTAATGTAGCTGAAACCTCTTGCATCTTCACTCCATCTGAGTGCACTGAAGACATGCTTATGTTCTCTTTGTTTCTTTCACCCACTCTTTCTGTCTTGCCTTCCAGCAATAAATCACCAAGGAAACAGAGCAGTTTCCTTAGAAGCGAATGCACAATGCTGATAAGCCAGACGGAACATGTCTCTTGTCAGAAATACAGAAGCAGCAGACATCCCGAATCAATGGCATTTCAGATAACACATTTGATAACAGATATGATCACAGATATCACAGAGCTGTTAAATTCTGGATTCGATTTCGGCAGAAAGTGTTGATTACTTTGCTATAACAGCAGCTCATTAGAACTTACACAATGGCTTGTATGGCCACATAAACTGATTAACCGAAACTTGTGTAACTGTTGATATAGTGTAAAGAGATGTTTATTTAGCATTTACGGAAGGAGTCTCCAGTATCAGCACTTTGTAGCAGTAAGTTTTCCGCCCTGGGAAAGTCTTCAGGACGGATGCGAATACCCTTTGTGGTTTCTTCGTAACATGACAAGCTACGTTTTTGTCTTATTTACATCAAGAGACAAAAAAAATAAAGAGGCTGTTGAGGGAATGACTGTTTGTAGCTGCTATAATGTAAGTGATAACAGGCACTAACTTGCTCCATGGATGTTCCACAACGAATAAAAAGCACAATGTGTCGTTCTTTAATTAATAAAAAACCAAAAAGTAATTGCTGACAAATTGCTGTTGTATAAGATAAATAAAACATTTCGGAATGTGCTCTTATAGGCAAAATAATAATTTCTGTGTGCTAACAAAAACTTATAGTGTCATAGCTAGCTAGCTATTTATGTTTTCTTACAACCTGATGCTAGCCAGCTAGCTGTATATGATCAAAATTCTTAGCTCCTGTGCTAGCTATTTAGCTACTCCAATCCCACCACCATCTGTGTAGCTATATTTAATGCCTTATTTACAAAAATAGTTATGATAATGCTAGCTAACCTTCTTAATATCATGCTAGCTAGGATTATTCAACCATTAGCCATGTTTCGCATTTAAAATATCTTGAAACTCTGTGAAGATTATTATGTGTCAGATTTTTTTTCCGCTAGTTATTAGGCATTATGCTATCTCGTAATTCTAACACACTGTATATTCATGCATTGAACTTGGCATTTCTTTGAAGAGTGTTAATGTTATACGTGGTCTGTACTGGAATTTAAAACATACCCGGTGTTAAAGTCTATGGTTCTGAGCTACTAAGAACAAGATTTTAACAAGATCCCTTCATTCATCAGCAGTTAGCCACACGCCATGTGCTCTCGTCACGGCCGTCTGTCCTGTAGGGGAGAACTCTGATGGGTTTATGCAGTGCACTCGAATCCACTAGCGTGTGAAGACCAGACGCACAGCGGGAGAGCCGGATGTAGGCTGAATCACACACACACACACACTCACACACACTAGCTCTCACTCCTCTTCCTCCACAAAACTGGTGACCTACTCCCACAGACACAATTACAGACGTGGAAATCTGCGTCAACTGAGTAATGCACACACAGAAAACACTTGTGGGAGGTATTGCGTGTGTGTCTGTGTGTGTGTGCGCATTTCGGAAGCTATAAAGTGATAGAGAGAGGAGGACAGAAATAGCCCACAGGAAGAGAGTGTGAACTTGTGCATGTTTAATGCAATTCTAAACCAAAGCCACACACACACTCACTTATTTCACTCAATTTAGCTGACTAAATAAGGTCCATCTCCAGATTTTTCGATGTCTACCTTAATTATTGCGACTTATCCCTTTGCCTGAAGCGGAACTTGATTATGCAATGAATCTGATGTTGGTGTTTGGGATCGCAGATCAGAAAACTGGGAATTTTAGTAGACCGAAAACCCTCAGACCTAACCTAGAGGAGCCTGGACCAGCCGTAGGCCTGTTTTGCCCTCACAAATAGTGCTCAGGTCCAATTACACCGCCAACTCTCATTATTAAAATGGCCGCACTCCTGTTATAACCTACCCTCGGGGTCAGTGTGTGACAAGTCAGATAGCGTCAGGTGTGTGTTTACTTTTTATTGAATTGCAATCAAGCTTGACTGACGAAGCAGAACTATTGATCACACTTTAACTACGTAGTTACTAATAAATTACATTATAACTCACGAAGAGGATTAGAGCTATTATGATTAGCATGTGATACTCATAAGGATATAAAACTCCAGCAACGCTGCTGCACCTGATACACTCATAGCACAAAACACTCATTAATGTCACGACAGTGCTGAGAATAGCCCACTACCCAAATAATATCGGCTCGGTCGTGACTGGTTTCGACTATCGGATGGTAGAGATGGACTACAGAAAGTAATTATACATCTGTAAAGTGGTATTTAGTAGTTTTACCTGATGAAATGTCCTCATAAATGTGTACCAACACACACATACACGTTGCTTGTGTGTTGGGATCAAGCGTACACAACGTGTACCTAGTATGGAAATGGCTTTAAAAAAAATAATTCAAGGTACAGAGAGTAATTGGCCCTTCAGGACAATCTTTAAAGCTAAGGAAAGGTACACCACGTGACCAGGAAAGATGCCGTTCAGTAGCTTTAGACATGAGAGTGCGTAATAAACTGGAGTCTCTCTGGAGTGATATTAAAATAATCTGACCTTGTGCTGCTTCCACATGGCTGCTATGGGTTTCACGTCGTGTTTTCCGTGCTTGCTGTCCTCCATACACAGGTAACACACGGGGATCTTGCAGGTGACGCAGTACGCGCTGTAGCTCTGCGCGTCGTGCTCGGCGCACACGGCGGCGGCGGCGGCGGATGACTGCGCTCCAGCCGCGGCGCCGGCAGAGCGCGCGGTGGCCCCTGTGGCGGGCGAGACGAGCCGGTGCTTGGCCAGGGGCCCGCGGGCGGGGTGGCACCGCTGCTGGCACGGCGCGCAGTACAGCACGTCGCACTGCTCGCACATGACCGTGGCGTCGGCCGGGTTGCGGTCGCACAGCTGGCACTTGGCGGGGGTCGCGCGGCACCGGGCCACCACGGACTCGAGTAGGCGGTTGCGCGGGAAGCCGCGGAGGCCCCGCTCGTCCAGTGAGGCGCTGCGGTGGCACAGCGGACACGTCACGGAGCGGTGGCGGTGGGCCGAGGGCGCCAGAGCCGGCGGCGGGAACACGCGCACGCCGTTCGGCGACTTGGCGCACGGCGTGTACGAGCCGTAGCCGCTGTCCGTCTCGCTCATTTTGTCCGCGTCCGTGTAGTCGTAGTCCGAGCCGGCAGACGCGCGGCTCGGCGGAGGAGGAGGCTCACCCTCCGGGGTCTGCACGGTGATGTTCCGCGCGCACGCCAAGCACACGTTGTGCGAGCACGGCAAGATAATCGGCTCCTTGAAGAAGGACCCGCATACTGGACATTTCAACTCATCGTCCATGGCGTCCATAAAAACACACACACACTCACACACACATACTCACACACACACTCAGAAAACACACACAGCACTCTGTGGAGGACGAACACCGACAAGCAAACAGCACTACCAGACCCGGACAGCTCCCTGATTCTCTCTCTCTCTCTCTCTCTCTCTCTCTCTCTCGCGCTCTCTCTCTCTGCGCATGCGCAACCCTCCCTTTAACGCACAGATCCCTGGGTGCTGGAGTAGACCAAAACGTGCTTGATGCCTTTCTCTTAAAAAAAAAAAAAAAAAACTACAAATCCCCATAATTAATCGCCATAATTAATTCACATCTAGGCTGATAGAGGGGGGAAAAATCTATTATCTCACCCCATCCGAATAGGGGTCAGGAAAAAAAAAAAAACTAATTTGCAATTGTAATAAATGGCTGCTCTTTCAGGCGTGTCAGACAGAGCTGGGTGTGTAAGATGTGGTGGCATTTCCACTGGTTAGTATTCAAGGAGTGCTGCTTAATCCACTAAAATATGGACTCTGAAAAAAACTATAAATATTTAGAGGTGGCAATCCTCTGTGCTTCATTAATATACAGTAATGTATGATTTTATCTGTGAGGCCACTAGGGAAGGTAAATTATAGCCCATGTAATTAGGAATGAAGTGCATCTGTTAGGACGAAGGAAGACAATTATTTATTTAAAGATCAGCGTGTGGAAAGGAATATTCCCACAGACCGTGATTAATGTGAATTCATTTCTGTTTCTGTGTCATTACATATTTCCGGTAATATATTCCAAGGCTACAGTGTTTTGCATTAATATCACAGATACATAAATAAGCGTGCTTCACTAGAAGGGTGAAAGTGTTTCGTTTATCCTCCTGCGCAGGAACAAATTAGGGCTGGAGCTTTTTTATCCGAAGCCTCCCTCGCTTCAGCGGGATTATCCGTCTCGGCCGAGCAGAATGCACCGAGATTAAAGTGTCAGAATTAACAGGCGTAAAATAAGCAGAAGGGATGGACATGGGCGGATTTTATATTGGAATATTGCGCAAACAATTTTGCAGTTTCCTTAAAAAAAAAAAAAAAAAAAACAAGAGAAAAATAACCGAGAAATACTGCATGCTGTTATATTGATTTATATTGATTTTTTATTTTTTTTTTGCAGGAATGGGTCATGTTCACACACACAAATACTCCAAGGAGATTATTTTCTACGAGCGTAAAAAATCCAACACTTTTAACACATAGTTCTTGTGCATAACGTTTTCTAAATTTGTTTAGATTGATGTATTTGTTTAAATCTGAAATTCTGAATTTTTTTTTTTAGTTTTTGTGTGGGTTCTATTTGTGTTTTTATTTTTAGTTCCAGTTTAATTTTTTTTTTTTTTTTTAGGAATCATTTTTTTCCTCAAGTCTAAGAAAATATATTTTCAAGAAAATGAGCATTGTGCATAAAATGCTCAGAATTAGTTCATTGGAATTTTGTGTGTGTGTGTGTGTGTGTGTGTGTGTGTTTTTAGGAGAAACATTTGGTTGTAAGGTTATACATAGAACCTTTAAGACTTTCCCCAGAGGAACAATTAAATCAGCCTCAAATGGACTTTATCTGGCTGAATGTGAAAATTCTTCAATGTTTCTAAATCAGAAAAATGTTTAAAAAGAATCTATTTGTGTACAACTGAACATTTTCAACAATGAATTTCTTGGAGATCACATAAAACGATAAGCACTCATAAAAACAGGACAAACAAGGTATATGTATCTTCAATTATTTTAATGTGTGTTACACATAATTGATATACAGTCATTCGTAAAACAGAAAAACAGCACAGGTCATGTATTTAAAGTGATTAATAAAATCTCCAGGTTAGGAGTGCAGTGAGATCATAAAAAGGAGTTGTTGAGACTTAGTGTGTAAATTTAGCAAATGAAATGCATGTAAAGTGTGTGTGAGCGCTTTAGTAGTCGTACTGACCAGGTCACACCAGAGACGTCGTGCTCTCCGGGTTGACCCTGACCGAGCGCGAGCTCTTCCTCAGGTCCTGCAGCTGCTTGGCTGGTTTGCCCACTCCTTCCTCGAACCTGCGCTCCACCACAGGAAGCACCGTCTCGTGTAGGAACGCTGCGTTCTGCAAGATGAAGGATTTCTTCTCGGAGTCCTGCTCGCAGCGCAGGCTGTAGTCCACGTGCTGCACGGCCACCAGGATGATCTCCCTGAGGCTCTCGAGGAACACCATGTGCAGCTCTGGGAAGTAGAGTTTGAGCCCTTCCTCCAGGAACGCCATCATCTGCTTGGTGAAGGCCACCACGGTGTAGCTGAGGTTCACCCAGCAGTCGTCACCTGTGTACTGGTTGAAGGTGCCGATGCCGCAGCTCCGCATCTCGTCCTTGAGCTTGGCCAGAGCTTCGGGGGTCATCAGGTTCATCCTTCTCCACATCTCCTCCGAGTTGCGGTGCTTGGTGGCCTCGATGATGATGTCTTTCTGGCTTTGTAAAGCCGCCTTGATGTCCTTGACCAGCAGCGACTGCAGGATGAACGTCAGGTCCAAGCCGATGTCGCTCAGCTGCCGGCAGTGCTCTCCGGCCAGCTTGACGCATTCGGCGGCTGTAGACAAGCTCTCTTTGCTGTCGAACACCTGCTTGCTGAAGGTGTCAGCGAACATTCGCATTGCAGAGCGAGACCACACCACGAAGGCAGAGTAGCAGCCCGTGTCGCCTGCGAAGTCGGTCTCGAACTCTCGAGCCGTCTCCAGCAGCCCGGTGAAGAAGACGTTGCAAAGCTTCTGGATGTACAGCAACGTAGCGCCTTCGATGCGCAACTGCCGGATGGCCGTGTGCACCGCAGCAGCGCGGTTCTTCAAGAACAGATCGCAGGCTTTGGTGGACTGGCCCAGCCGGATGAGCTGCGAGACAGCGCGGCGAGTCGCTTTAGGTCCGCCGCGCAACGACCGATCAGGCGACAACTCAAACACCAAGACCTCCGTCAGCTGCCGCACGCGCTCATCCACTTTCCCCCTGAGCTCTTTGACCCTCGGAGTCACCGGCTGATCCTTCAGATACTCGTTCAGCTTCTGCAAAAGATCCACAGCACCCTCGAAATCCCTCTGTGCGATGCAAACATCGAGGTCCTCTGGAAGCTCCTGGATCCACTCTGGACTCAAGTCCACGATCTCTTCAGTGTCCAAAGGTTCAGTGTCTTCTTCATCAAACGGATTGGTGGAAACCTCAGATCTGACCGGCGACTTGGGGACCTCTTCTTCTTTCTTGTTCCGGTCTTTGACTTTGGTTTTCTTGGTCTCGTCCAGGATCTCTAGCCACTCTTTCTTGATCTTGCTGTTTTCTGCTTGGAAGATGCGGCTGTCTGGAAACATCAGGATCTTAAACATGTCCTTCATGGGAGGGTTGTCCTTCACGTTAACGACGGCAAAGCTCTCCAGGTCGTACAGAGCATTGTATTTGTACTTGATCATCCCGCGTCTGTTGGCGAGCCACGTCGCGATGAGCAGGCAGTCGTTCATCAGAAAGGCGTGCACCTTCTGTATCTGAGACATGTTTTCTGCGTCGTATTCGAACAGATCGCCGTTGTAGACCAGATACCGGCCCGGCGTCTCCATGATGTTCTTGCAGCCTTCGACTTTCTCCAGCAGCGTCGTCAGGGTTCTCTGCTTGACCTCCTCGGTCTCTTTGGGGAATGCCGTGAGCATTTCTTTGGCAGCTTCCTCCTTGTCTGTAGACAGCAGGGCCTGGGTGATGCTCTCCATAATGCTCTTCTGCTCAGTCAGGATGTGACTCAGTTGGTACATCTCACTCTCCAGATAGGAAATCTCCTTCGCTGTCTCGATGAACTGTCTATAATTCTTGTAAACATTCTTCTTTAGGTTCTGGGCAGTCTCGTCGGCTAGAGTTTGGATCTTCTGACGGTGCTCTTGCAGATCTCTGTCTCCATCAGACTGCTGCGAGAGCTGCTTCACGTAATTCTGCGGGTCAAAATTAGCCGACTCTAACTGCTTACGCAGCCTGTTTCCGGTGTCCGCCATTTTAAACTTTGTGTTGCTTTAAAATTTCTGAAACTGATAGTCGAGGACTGCAGTTATTTATCAAAATTAGACTGTTATTTTCATTCTGCAGCGACTCTTCCTCACCCGGAAGTGAGTGAGGCGGCTGCTGGGTACGTCACAGCACGTGACCTTCAAAAAAAAATTTAGGTGGCCAACTATAAAGCTGCACGGAAATCAATAGCACCACAAGAAAAACACTATAAACAAATACTTTATTACTTTTTTAGACGTATACAGTGTAAAGATTTAATGTATGTATGCATGTATAATGTCTAACTGTTATAGTCATCATCTTTATACAATTCTACAGCTTTCGTGAAGCAAAGGAAGGGAAAAAATAAGCTTTACAACAAAACAGTACAACGGTGTACAAAGAACATTGCTTTATTATCATATTTTTCCATATAATAACAAAATAGAACAACAACAAGACAGCACACTAAAGCAAAACATGTAAATAAAATAACCCTTTCCCGATAACTTATGCGTTTTTAGTCCCTTCGTTCAATTCCCGTGTAAGTACATGGTTGGCCAACATCTTAACCCTATCTTAGGCTGTGTTCCAAATAGCGTCCTAGTCCCTCCGTTCTTTCTCTAAGTCTGCACTTGCTATGACGCCATCAAAGGGTGAGCCCTCGAGTCGTCGAGTTTAAAAAACGAACATTTGGAACACAAACAGGAAGAGTGGACGTTAAACGTTAAGCGGCTTGTTAGGGCTTTTTTTTTTTAATTTAGGTAATTCAAATTTCTCAACAACTTTGAGTACATAATGGTTCATATATGAGTTATAAGTAGCTAAAATTAATTTTGAGCTAAGTATAATTTTACGTAATGAGTAAATATGAGGTTAGAAGGGTTTAAATGAAGAAAAGAAGAAGAAGAAGAAGAAGAACAGCCAGGCTAACTAGCTAATATAGCTGTTTAGTGATAACAGCAGGTAAAATGGCGGATGAGGATTTCCTGCTGGCTCTGCAGCTACAGGAACAGTTTGATAACGAGGTCTCGGCTTCTGTATGGAGCGACGACAACAGTGACAGCTATCCTCTGAGCAAAAAGCGGAAAGTGGACTCGTCTGAATGGAGTGTGGGGTCATATTCCCGGCCTGTGCAGCCTGAAAGGCCGCTGTCTATAGTGGACGAGTCGTGGGAGATGCTGGACCCGAATCCGGATGTTAGAGCCATGTTCCTGCAGTTCAACGACATGTTCTTCTGGGGGAAACTCAGCGGGGTTGAGGTCAAATGGAGCCCTAGGATGACACTGTAAGTTCTAGAGCAGGGGGTTCTCATCCCTGGTTCTGGAGAACCCTCCTGGCCCTGGAGAACCTGTGATCTGTGTGTGTGTGTGTGTGTGTGTGTGTGTGAATACCTTCTGACCATGAACATCACCATTGATCATGTCATATTTAATACCTCTGATCATATCTGATCCAGGTGTGCCGGCGTGTGCTCGTACGAAGGCAGAGGAGGTCTGTGTTCAATCCGTCTCAGCGAACCTCTTCTAAAACTCCGACCTCGTAAAGACCTGGTGGAGGTTAGTCCCTGAATACGAATGCAACGCAATACAGACACACCTTTTTAGATCTCTGGTCATGACCTCTCATCGTGTTGCATGTCGTCGTATCCTCAGACGCTCCTGCACGAGATGATCCACGCCCTGCTGTTCGTGACGCAGAACAACCGAGACCGAGAAGGACACGGGCCGGAGTTCTGCAAACACATGAACCGGATAAATCAAGCCAGTGGAACGAAAATCTCGGTAAGCGTGCTCCGTTTGCTGTTTACGTACCGCCGTAACCATATCGTTCTAATGTTTGTGAAAGATTTTAAAAATGATTGCCGTCACATCAGGCGTATGATGAAAATCTTTCTGTTCAGATTTATCACTCCTTCCACGACGAGGTGGACGTGTACCGGCAGCACTGGTGGCGCTGTAATGGCCCTTGTCAGAACCGCAGGCCCTTCTTCGGCTACGTGAAGAGGGCGATGAACCGAGCGCCGTCAGATAAAGATCCGTGGTGGGGGGACCATCAGAGAACATGCGGAGGAACGTTCACCAAGATCAAAGAGCCAGAGAATTATGGGAAGAAGGGGAAGAGCGAGGAGAAGAAGGACAAGAATGCCTCGAGGAAGCCTGGGGACAAAAGCACTGCAGGTGGTAACGCCTACGCCATTCTTCTGCGTCTGATTCTTTAACGTGTATGGAGACTTTACGAAGAAAATTAAAGCTTAAAAGGAAGTAGCAATAATCGTTGGTGTCTACGGTGACTGTACATAGCTGGTAAAGTTCGCAAACGAAGCCAGTCGCGTTATTTGTTAATCAGAGGAACAATTTTTACATGGAGTAGTGTGTTATTTATGCGATTAATTAGCTAGCTTTAGAAGTTTTTTATAGCTACTACTGTTTGGCATCAAAACTCAGAAAACGTTAGACAGGCCACGCCCACAAGCGACAACCGTAGACAGCATGTAGCTACACATTGACAAGAAGCGAACTACAAGCGACTTGCTCGTGCTCATGTAGAATAAAGCTACATTTGCTTAGTAGCTATGTTGTTAAATAACGCAGAAGTAACACAACAAGTAACCAGTCGAGGGCAAAAACTGAGCTTATAGTTATAGAAATTGGGATATTTTACATTTACGGTGGTAAATTACAATTTTTGTATTTAATAGTTACGATGTACAGTATATCAAGGACAGTAAAGTCTATTTTCTGTACACAGGTCTGATTTCTGTTGCTTTTTTGGTGTTTTCCTCACTTTGCTTTTAGGCTCAGGTTCTCAGGACATCAGGAACATCATCCCGTTCA
Source organism: Pangasius sanitwongsei (assembly GCA_037576675.1). Taxonomy (NCBI): domain Eukaryota; kingdom Metazoa; phylum Chordata; class Actinopteri; order Siluriformes; family Pangasiidae; genus Pangasius; species Pangasius sanitwongsei. The sequence goes on along the minus strand of CM075030.1, from coordinate 9,496,350 downwards.
GCGGGAGAGGTTTCGTTCTTGGTGGGAGCACACAGCCGTCAGCATCCATACAGAAACCGCCCATCCAAAGTCCCACCCCCTCGCCAAAACCTCTACAGGAGCCAGCTCGAACGTCACCGGCTGACCTCAGATCACCCCACAGCGTCACCACCGCTCTCCCGAAAAGGTCTGTCAGCAACCACAAAGCCTTCGTCAACATCAACGGCTCTCCCGTGAGAGTCACCAAAACCAATGGCAGCTTGGTGAGACCGAAACAGAGGACGGTGCAGGATCTTTTCCGAAACAGAAACCTGAAATCTCCCGAGAAAACGAATCCGACAGAACTAAAGCAAGTTTCTAATACGCCGGTATTAGATAGTGCCTTAAATCTAAACTCTGCTAAAAGTAGCCTGGTTAATAAGAGCTCCTCAAGTACCTCTGCCTCTGCAGGGTCGCCCCTTTCCAAATACTTCAGTAGCGCTAAGAGTACTGGAACCGGAATTCCAGGTCAGATCAAACCAGAAACCGGCATTCCAGGTTTCACTTCCGGGCACTCCGAAAGCCGCAAAAGTTCTGCAACCGGAATCTCAGGTTCTGCTTCTACATCTCGGATCAGTTCTAGCGCTACAAGTGCCATCAAATCAGAATACGGTGCTCCAAGCTCCAGTTTAAAACACTTTGAAAGCCAGAAAAGGTCTGAAACTGGAGCATCAGCTTCCTCCAGCATTCCAAGCTCCAGCTTGAGACTCCCAGGAAGCCCGGAGAAATCCGGGTCGCTTATTCCGACATCCACCACCAGAAGCCCGCACAAACCAGGCACTTCTAATGGAGGGAGGAAAAGATGGCGGGAGGACCGGAATTCTGCGCACATCTTTGATTTCTTCCAGCGAGTCAGCCACTCGCCTGCATCTTCCTCCTCCTCCTCCTCCTCCTCCTCGTTCTCCAGGGTGCAGAGAGAGGAGGGACCCGGTGCTGAAGTGCCCTCCGCAGGGGCATCAGGAGTGGGTAGTGCCCTCCTCAGCTCTACTGCCCTCACTGTGACCTGCCCCGTGTGCCAGAGCAAAGTGCTGGAGTCCCAAATTAACCAGCATCTAGACTCCTGTCTCACGTGACGATAATAGAAAAGCATAATGAATATTTTGTGTGTGTGTGTATGAGAGAGAGAGAGAGACTAAGCATGTTTGTTAGCAAAGATCCTGATTTCGGCATCCTTGCTCAACAAGGGGCGGGGCTTAATTTACACATTTGATCACTCAGTAGTTTCTGTAACGCCTGCTTTCTAGAGAACTGGCTGGTCAGATAGATTCTGCTGGAGAGGTAGTGTTAATAAGTCCCATAGCTAGCTAAGGGCAGAGCTATGGTCAAGTTTTGCGATCGGCTGATTAAATTGCACTCAAGCTCCGCCCTCGTTGACTCACAAAATCAGGACATGCTAAAGACTTGTAAGTTTTCACAAAAGCAGTGTGTGTGTTCGAGCGTATGTGTGTGTCGGGACTGCTGTATGTTTGGATAAACACAGAGACGTCAATCTCAGGAACACTAGTTTTATTTAAAAACTGACATTCAATTCCAGCTCTCGTGGTGCTTTCACACTGAATCTGAATTAGAGTGAATTTAATACTTTTAATACAGGAACCAGAAGGCGAAACAAAATGGTGAAGGTGTGCAGGGCTGAAAACGTCCTCGTCAAACTCTACTGTTAGTCAGAAATGCGACGGAGTTAAAAAATATAATATATGAATGTAATATAATGAATCGTTTCCCACAGTCGAGTCGATTCAGAGTCGAATCGTTTTCCCACTGCAATAGAGTTCACTTTTAAGTGTGGGTCCCATTCAAACGCTGCAGATGTGAAAATACCTGAGACCTTTTTTTTGCCCCAGAGAGCATCATCATTGATCATCATCATTACAGTGCGAGTGTCCTGATTGGTCAGCAGTGCCGTGATTGACAGCACCGAGTCATTCGTTTACTGACCTCCCCGTCCTTGGACGCATTTATGCCGCTTCAGCCTTATCGGATTCCTCTCCATCTGCCGTATTCCGTACACAGGGTCAGACTGCGAGCTCGGATGTTTCCGTATCGTCATCAATAACTCTTCTGCATGCCGTCGACGCAGTCAGGGCGTGCTTCACGTCAGGTCCTGCAAGACGACGCAGCCTCTTTTCAGCTCAGCTCCACCCAAAACCATTATCACGTCTTCTTAATAGACAGTGAATCAGAGCAGAAAATGGCTCCCGGGTGACACGCGAATCACTTCTCAGGCGTGACTTTTCAGCACCGTGTTGCACGTCAGGGGAAAAATACATGGTTCCTGACTCATGACAGAGATTGTTTTCCAGGTGGTTTTAGTTACGGAATCTTGTTGCGCAATGCAAAAGCTTTGGATTACGACGTTATGACATTGTTGTTGTTTTCCAGCATCATGATAATAAGTTTGGTTTTACAAATATCCACTTTTATTGTCTATGTGCAGCACTTTAAATCTGGACGCAATGCTTCTAAATATTACATACTTTTTTTTTTTTTTTAAAAGAAAGAATTTTAATAGCTACTTGAAATCATAACATTTATAATTTATAATGTGAGTCCCATTTCTTTGTTTACCGTTTTAGATTTTTGTACCAAGTTCATGTTTGAATAAATATTTCTTCTAACTCTAATCTGTAATCTTTATCTCGTATTAAATTACCCGGATGACGTTCGTAAGGGTTTGGAATGCAGAACTGGAAAACTCCCAAGATTTTATGAGTACGAAGAATTTAGATTGGACCAGCGTAGAGATGCGGGGTGAAAAAAATCGCTGCTAGAAAAGCTCCACTCAGAAGTTTCACAATCCCAGTTCTGATGTAACATGTCCTGGATTGAAGACATCAGGAGATTAACTAGACGAGATGTAGCATAACGTTGTGTAGGATTATGGGAAAAGGAGTCCCCCTCCTCCAGTATTTGGTTCAGGCCAAGCAGAGATCAGCATCTCTCGCTCAATCTCATCCTGCGTTTTCTGATCAGCATTGAACAGTTTTGGCTTTCGTGTCTGCAGCGTTTGATACGTTATGGCATGAAACAGAGTGCAGATTTACTGGCTTTGTTTATGATAAGCGTTAAGACGGTTAAATCCCATTTAAACTCAAGGCTGTGGTGTAAATTCTGACATCTGGGCGATCCTGGTCTTCCTCTCCACCGCATTGTGTGTGATCTTGCCTTTGTGTTCATACACACGCTTGTGGAAGTGAGCGACTCGCCCTCAATCAGCGTGTGTCGTTCCACGCTTTAGTGTTCCTCTGGGCTTTAACAATGCCCGGATCCGGCAGCTGTGTGTTGTGTGTGTGTGTGTGTGTGCGCGTGTGTGTGTGTGTGTGGGGTGTGTGTCATTGTGCTGGCCACATGGCTCTGGAGACAGTGCTTTGTCTCAGCCAGTGTGTCGCCTCACTGCCGGCCATCTGCTCACTCCCACTGCCCTGACCTCAAACCCTGTAGGATCCCGGAGCTATAAGAGTCAAGGCCACAACAGCTGACTTCATTCCTGCTGCACATTTTAATCAGTACTGAAATTATAGAAGGCTGGGGAAGGGCGATATGACAAAATATCATACTGCACTACATGGCATTCCCCAACATCTATCATGATATCGACTGTTTTTTTTCATCATATATTAGAAAAAGTGTACCTTTAGAGAAAAAAATTTAATGAATTTTACTAGAAAATGGGGGAAATTATTAAATGTTTTAAATTAATACATTCTTGTTATTTCAGGAAAACTTTTCTCAAGATTGTAAATACGTTATTTTCTCAAGTTTTTTTTTTTTTTTTTTTTTTTTTTACATTTTAAGATCTAAAGACAACAAATTGCCTTTATAATATTTTTGTTTATAATATGTCTAATATTAAAATAAATATTTTTCTTATAGTAGGAAACAGTTTAATTATGTTGATCACAAAAAAAGTAATTTTGTGAAAATAACATATAAGACTCATACTTAGGGGAAAAATAAATTAATAAAATTTATTTATTAAAAAATTAATAAAAGTAAATAAATTATAAAATAAAATGGCCTTTTTAGGGCGAGTTTTTTACTGATGATTTTATGTTACTTATGTTTTATATATTAAATTTTATTCAAATTTGACAGCAATTAATATTTCATACTAAATATGAAATGCACTTCTTTTGCCTTTTTTGTTTGTTTTTGTTTTGCAAGATGCAAATTGAAAGTGCAGACAACACGTTTTGTTTCCATCCAAAACAACTCAAACGCTCATGAATATTTATGAGCTTGTCTCTGCGTCATCTACGGCCACGCCCAGTTAAGGAAACCGGAAGTGCCATGTCCGGACTGCAGAGATTTAGCAGCTCGGTCGGAGAAAGAAGAGGACGACGAGGAGGAGAAGAAGCTTTCGGACGGGTTATGTTGCAATTTTCTCAACTTTGGGTTGCTGGTAACTTTTTTTTTTTTTTTTTTTTTAAACAACTGAAATCTTTTTTTTGAAGTGTTTTTATTGATATCTGCGATAAAAATGGACGGAGAGTCCGAGTTGTAACGCTGTAACGTCACCCAGCAGATTTGGTTTGTCCCGTAAACAGTTTTGTTTGTCGTAATTCTGTCGCGGTTATGTTTATGTTCTCGCGCACCGCCCCGTGAGCGCGTTGTAAGCGTTAACCGGTAGTTTATGTATTTTTATTTGTGTTTGTATTAACTCGGTAATTCGGTGTCGCGAGTGAAACATGAACGGGAAGTCGGCGAACGGGGCTGCGAGCGGAGCGCCGGCCTGTATTGAGGGTCTGCCGCCGCTGCCGAAGAGCCTGAGCGGCCTGCTGAACTCGAGCGGCGGATCGTGGAGGGAGATCGAGAGGATGCACGCCAAGAAGGCCATGATCCAGGACGATCTGAGGAGAGGAGCGGCTCCGGTGGACCGGGCGCTCGCCACCAAACCGGCCAACCTGGACGCGGCGCTGGCTCTGCTCCGGAAAGAGATGGTGAGAGACTCGTGTCCCACAGAAGCGTCCTGCGCTCGGCGTGTCCTCGCTTCCTTTCCTCCCTTTTCCTCCCTTTTCCTATACATTTAAACCATATGGAAACACCAAGTTGCCCCAATTTCCACCAAGTAGAAAAGAAACATATTTGCATAACATATTTATTTCGATTTTTTTTTTTTTTACTTATGTCAAATTTGACATCTAAAAAAGTAAGACTTATCTAAATACTTTGACCTATTATCTCAGATTCTGACTTCTCTAAAAATTCTGAGTGATTATCTCAAAAGTTAGACATCATCTCAATTCTGACTTATCATCTCAGGTTAGACAGGTCTCAAAGTTGGACTTATCTCAAAAGTTAGACATTATTTCAAAATTCTGACTCTTTATCTCAAACTTCTGACTTATCTCAAGTTTGACATATCTCAAATTCTGACTTATCTCAAAAGTTAGACCTATTATCTCAAAATTGAGTTTTCTCAAAAATTTGACATTATCTCAAACTTTATACTTACCTCATTGTTTTGACTCATGATGCCAACATTTTGTTAAACATCAAAATCTTGGTGTTTTATCTCAAAACTCTGACTTATCTCACAAATTTTACTTTTTATCTCAAGATGATGACCTGTTATTTTAAATGATGATTATTTCACTATTCAGACAAAATCTTGACATTTATCTCAAAGTTAGACTTATCTCATAATATACTTTTATCTCAAAAGTAAGGCTAGACTTCCCAAAATCTTGCCTTATCTCTTAATTCCGACGTTTGTCAAAATTTTACAATTTATCCCAAATTATACACATTATCTCAAGATTTTGTCTTATTGTCTCATGATTTTGTATCATGAAATTGTATCAAAATTGAGATATTCCAGTGATTATATTTATTGTCTCAGAATTGTGGCTTATCATCTCATGATTTCGACCGGTGTCAGTGTTAACTGCTATCTCAAAATTATGACGCGACATCTAAAAAAGTATATGTATTATCTCAAGAGTTTTGTCTTGTCTCGGTCTTGACTTTTTATCTGTAAAAAATCAAATTTTTAATCCAAGAATAATGGTTTGTATTCTGAGAAATGTGACTTATTATCTCAGAATTCATCACATTATTATCTCAATAATAACTTCTTTTAAGGAAATGCCTGAAGTTTAGTGGGACACCACACTGACTCATGATGGGCCTGAATACTTTAGATGTGGCTTCACAAACACACACATACTTTCGTTGTTACTTCACGTTCATGGAACCAGAAAAAAAATAACAGAACTCTTGAAAGAATTTTTAAATAATTGCAAGAAAATAAGTCACAATGTTAAGATGATAAGGTTTTGAAAGAATAAGTCATTACAGAAAGATAAAGAATGAATTTCTTTAGATAAGTCTGAATTCTGAGATAATAAATCAGTGTTTTGAGATTAAAAAGGCAAAATTTCAGTGTAACAAGTCAGATATAGTATGTTAAAAATGAGATAGTAAGTGATTTTTAAGATAATGAGTGTAACAAGTCAAAAGTTTGGCATCGTGCTGCTGCTAAAAATATAGAAAATATGTTGTGTAATTTTTTTTTTCTTCTCTAACTGGTGGAAATGGGCTTCAAATAAAACCAAGACACTTCAGGTGAACGTAGGGAAAGATAAAGAATGAAGATGAGGAGGCTCTGATATGTATCGTAGATGTGTATTTACCCGTCCCAGTCCCCTCCCCCACCCTCTGAGCTAACCCCGCCTCCTCTTTGTCCAGGTGGGGTTGCGGCAGCAGGACATGTCCCTCCTGTGCCAGCTCTGGTCCCTGCACGAGTCCATCCAAGAGTACAAGGGCAGCTGTCAGGAGGCCGGCCCTGGGACCGACGCCATGGACAACGGCTTCTTCGACGAGGACGACGAGTTCTACACAGACTCCGGTGTCACGCCCACCGAAACGCCGGACGAGAGCGAGACATCACCGGCACGCAACGGGACATCCGAGGACACGTGGCTGCACGAGTCGTTCCGCATCGCGATATGAGAATCTGAAGCCTCTTCTTTCGTCAAAAAAAATTAAGGGGCGGAGCCGTGACGCTGCTTCATTTTTTTTTTTTGTTTGTCTGTTTTTATTTTTTATTTTTTTTATTGCCAGCAGACTTTTCCTTTCTATAAAAATATAAACCAAGATTATTTATTAATTATATAAAACAGTATATAGCCATTTTTCTGGACATTTTAGAATTTTATAGGACTTTATATGAGGGAGGGGGTGGGGCATCTCTATAGTATTCACATTTATGCTAATATTGTGTAGTGAGGCTCTTGTTTTGCAGGCTGAATTCTGATCTTGGGCAAATTTAATCATAATGGCGACATCAGAAATCCAGGAAACCGGGTTCGGATCAAATCTGGGGCCTGAGGCGAAGCGAATAAATATAATGCTGGAAAGAGGAAACTACTACCTACATTCATTACATCCTTTCATTTGGCATCCATTTAATCCTGGCTTCAATCTGGTCGTTCGAGGACTTGGCGTTGGCTCGGCTCTGGGATTTGAACCGGCAACCACACGCTGCTTGGGTAACATGTATAGCTTTAAATCCAGGTGTGCCATGGTATGATGCATCACTCAGTACAGCAGTGTTGCGGTTCTCCTCCCATCCACCACAAAAAAAGCTTCATAACAGCTTGAGAACCTACAGAACTAGACACCTTCAAAACGAATCAGCCATTTGATTCAGGAGAAAACGATTCACTTGCACAGCCCACCCACGAAATAATACACTTTTCCAAAATATTCCAGGAGAAGACACTAAAAATAGTACACGATCATAATTAACGAAACTTATGCATTTAATAAAGGTGCTAGTGTGAAGTCTTCCTGAAGGAGTAATTAGCGCATGACGCCTTAATCACATCACTTATCAATTACGTATGGATATCAGTCGCAATTTAATATGAACATGCGAACCAAAGACGGATGCTATGTTTATAACGCGGCATGTGTTTGTTTGTTTGTTTGTACTCCTTCATAACAGAGCTGGGCGATAAATAATAATGATGCCTGAAATTAGATTATTTGACGGTAAATTAGGAAGAATTTGTGTACAAACTTGCATAAGATCGGGTTTGAGTAGTATAGAAATTCACTTTTGGAAAAACCTGGATTTTCAGGACACTAAACTCGATAACGAAGGGTTGCTACACGGAAAGTTTTATGCCCGACGCTTTTTTAGAACAGATGCAAGAACTTTATTGTCGCGCACAAGCGGAATGAAATGAAATTTCTAGTTTTTCACGTTCTCCCGGACGCTGCAGGGCGGATCCGTCCAACCTCGATTAGAGTTCTGATGAGTAAGAATAACAATAATAGCTAAAACTATATAGAAGAAAGCAGTAATGGACGGCTCTTTGGGGGGAAAAAACCAGCCTGTCACAGTGTTCTAAACCCTTTGTGGTTCGACATTTCATTATTTTCAGCACTAAGACTAATGCGCATCCGTTTTTAAATGATGTTATTAAGATACTTTAATATCACCAAGCTGAAATAAACGAGGAAAAATTCCTGTAAAGAGGAATCCGAATGCTAGACCAGGCTTGTACTGTTTATTTACGAAGGTGTCTTTAGTCCCGCCTCTTCTCTGTGCTCATTGGCTGCCGGCTTTACCAACAACCAATCAGAATTGTTTCTGTTCTGGGGACTTGTGAGACTTTATCTATGATCAAAGATATCGGACTTATCAAAATATATATATAATATAAATATACATTCCTTTAATTTAACATCGTTTTATCGCCCAGCTCTTATCAACATAAAGTATTGTTGATCTTTGTTCAGTTCAGTTTATAATTCTATTCTGTGGATGTTTGGGGCTGCGTGATGACGTGATGTCTTGAGCAGGCGTGTGCTGATAAAATGTTTTCAACTAAAAACTTTTCATTACAGCGGTTTATCACAATGTTGTTATAATATGGTTTAATATTATTTAAAATTATAATCAGTGCCGATCATGCTTTTAGAATTGAGTAGAGTTTCATTCAGATTACGTTCATTTTTTTTAATAAGAAAAAAAATCAACGTAAACGTTTAAGTAGCACTAGTTTTTAATCAAACGGAAACTTTTCCTTTAATTAAAAGGGGAAAAAAAAGCTTTTTTTTAAACAAATAAAATCACAAGAAGGTGAAAAAGTAGCATCATTTCTCCCATGAAGTAATGTTTCATGTTTCTTTCTTTACTTTTTTTTTTTTTATTTTTATTTTTTTATTTGATTTGATTTTTTATTTTAGCTACACTGTGTTTGGATCATATCCTCTATAGAAGCTAAGAAAGAAAGAAAGAAATGATATCACAAGAAGGTGAGCAGCTAGCCTAATTTTCTCTTTTTTTTTTTTTTTTTTTTTTTTTTTTTTTTGCATCTAGTCATGTTTCAGATTTATTAATTTTTTTTTTTCCCTTCCCCCCCCCCCCCTTTTTTTCAATTTTTTTTAAGCTACACTGTGTTTGGATCATACCCACTATAGAAGGTTTAAAAAAAAAAAAAAAAAAAAAAAATTAACCAATAAGATCACAAAAAAGCTGATACGCTAGCATATTTTTTCCTAAAGTGTATGAAATATTTTATATTTATTTTTAAGAAAACGTTATTTTGTCTGATATTTCTCTGACATTTACATAACGTCATGCGGTAAACGTTGTTGTTACTACATAAACAAGACTCTCAATTTGGCAGGAAAGTTTCAGAAACATTTTGTCGACATCGAAATGTCAGTTGTAAGTTTTATCCTCGAATACTAACATATGAAGATTAACATCGCGTTCGAAGGCAAACGGCGCGATCTGAATTTTGATGTAAAATATTGCGATATTTAGTGATGATATCTCACAATGGCGGTGTCGCGCGTGTTCAATATCGCATGACAGCGATTCTCAGCACACGCCTGACCGGGCAAACACGGAGGAATCTCATGTCACACACATTCAGTCGTTTTCGGTGTTTTCCTGTACGTTTGTGGTCATCTAGTGCAGAATCATAAACGTGAGCGTTTTGAGCGAACTCTGTTACACGTATCATGTATTAATCACGTTTCATGTAGCACTTCGTCAATCAGTGTGTGTCACTTAGTGCCTTTCTCAGGCCTGGTTTCAATCCCAGGCTCTTCTGCTACAGCTTTCGGATTTGCAGAATCAGTTCTGATGTCACACATTTCCCCAAAAAATCAAATAAAATTCCTCACGAATGTCTCCTCACCAGTTGAACTGTATTGTACGACGTGTTTTCGCCTCGCTGTATTGAAATCCTGTTGCTTGTTGGTGTGTCCATGTGTACGGTGGTGTTTCACTAGTTCAGTTACATCTGTTATTTTTTTTCCCCCAGAGTAATAAAACACTTCACGTATCCAGAGTAAAGCACGCACGTGTGCGTCTTACGGAATGACCTCACTGCTGGATGTTTGGTGGAAAGTTTTTTTTTTTTACTTGTGTAATTATTATTATTATTATTATTATTATTATTATTATTAAAGTCATTTATACCACAGTCCTGTTGTATTCTTGATTCTGATTGGTCACAAGGTGTTTATGGAAGGAGTCTCCAGTGTCAGAGCACTCGAAAGTCTTCAGAGTTGTTTACGCTTTGTGTTTCTCGCGAACACGACAAGCTGTGTCGTAGAGGCTGATGACCTTGCGGTTTCGCACAACCTTGCGTGTAGCTATAAACGGATAAAAAGTATGATGTGTCGTTTTATTATTTTTTTTTATTAATAATAAAAATTTGTCATCGTTGGCAAGTTGCTGTGGTGGAAGAGGATTAAAATGCTTCAGGACGTGCTGTTATTGCGAAAGTAATCGACTTTCTGGTGGGAACAGTCACTCCACTTCTGTCATTGATTATTTTCCTGTAACATCATGACACACTGAGTGTTTTATTCCTCCTAGACCAGAGCGAAATCAGATAAATAAGTGAGACATGTCTAGAAATGATGGGACTACTGGCAGTTTTAGGTAAATAACATTTGATTTATTTATTCATTTGGACGTCTTTCTCCAGTCTAAACGTCTCTCGCAACACGTCGGTTGAATTTAGCTCGCAAGTCACTCAGGGGCCGTTTACACGACAACATTTTCAGCCAAAAACGGAAACTTTTTATGTGCTTTGTCTGTTCGTTTACACGACAACGGCGTCTTGGGGACTGTAAACGCATGTTTTTGAAAACGGGTTTCAAAGTGCAAGTTTTTGAAAACGCCGCCGTTATCGTCTCCATGTAAACACCCAATACAGGAATCTTTGAAAAAGGTGACGTCACGCGCGTGCGTAGTACGTGTTAGGTATGTAGACATGCGCAGTACGTGCCTATTGTAAAGGCAAGCGCATACGTAATACAGCGATTTTGGCCGTAATCGCGGATACGTGTAAACGCGAATCGTTTTGAAAACGTTGTCGTGTATACGTGAAACTTTTTGAAAACGCAAGAGGAAAAACTTTTCCGCTTTTGACTACATCGTTGTCGTGCAAACGTAGCCTCAGAGTGCAGTTGTGTTTTAGTCTAGATTAGCGTAATCTGCTTTAATCTAACCGGGAATTTGAACTTTGGAGAAATGCTTTTTTTTGATTTTGAATTTTATTTGTGTTACGCTTTTAGCAGTGGACATTGTCACAAAGCAGCTTTACAGAAATATATAAATTCAGGATATCGATTTTAAATTTATGAATTTGTCCCTAATGAGCGAGCCAGAGGCGACTGTGGCAAGGAAAAACTCCCTGAGACGACATGAGGAAGAAATCTTGTGAGGAACCAGACTCAAAAGGGAACGCATCCTCGTCTGGGAGATGCCGGATAGTGCGATTATAAATAATTCCCTTCTATAAGTGTGTACCACATGGTCAAAAAGTTTTCAACATTAATGATTTCATAATTCTCCACATAATATCATAATATCTCCACCACTTACCACAGTTCTGCTTCCTCTTTCTTTTTGTGCTTCCAGACAGGCTAGTTCGCTTCATCTTTTTCCAAGATGGCCGCCCACATAAAACTGCAGCCTTCAGCTACGCAATCACGTTTTGCTCATGTGTTAAACCACATTACTGAAGAACTGGATGTGTTTGAGTGAAGGTGTACTATATATATAAATTTTTTTAATATTTATTTTTATGTGAGACCATTACTATCATTACTTGTTAGCTACATTAGCCTCGTAGCTTGAGGGAAAATATTAAGGAAACAAACATCCTGCCTGATCAACTTCATTTCTCTACGTTGTAAATTAGATTTTTTTTTTTTTTTTGTTTAAAGAACAAATATTAGGTTTACTGTACATTTATGAATCTTTCCAGAAAGGTGTGTAACACACTCGTACTGTACACTGTGTATCTATAAACATGTCTTTATTGCTTTTATTTAATATACAGAAATCATTATCAGAGCACCAGGCACAAAAGAGTGTATTGAGTCGTGTGTGTGTGTGTGTGTGTATGTGTTTGTGTGTGTGAGAGAGAGAGGGAGAGATACTGTGTGTGTGTCCAGCTGCAGCGGATTTGTTTTTTATCGTCTCTCACTCAGTGAAGCTAATTGGCAAGAATTTGACAAACCGCCTCAGGAATGTGTGTAAACACACAGGGGATCCTGGGATGACTGAAGCTCTTCTCTTCCTCCCCCAACGTGTGTAAGAGGAAAAAAAGTGAACGTTTTTCACATCACTGACAGGATTGTATCGTATCCCACACCTTCACGAGCCTGCGCGTGGACGGAGAGAAGACGGAGAGGAGAAAAGTAGCCGCTGTGACGTGCTGAACGCTTGTAATGGGTCTTTGTGTTTATGTGTAGAGCTCTGGCAGGAGTGTGTGTGAGCTCGTCTGCAGTTTGTGTAAACCGTGAGACACACACATCTCTAAAAGCAGGCCCACACACACGGCAAAGATGGAGAGACGTCTGCGGCAGTTCAGGATCACTGTCACACAGAAAAAAAATTATTAAAAAAATAAAGAAATGAATTATTAATAATAATAATAATGTATAGAGCCCTTTTTATATATGCGGCATCTCAAAGGTAAAAAGTTAATGATGAAAAGTAATGTAGTACAATGCACAAGAAGTGAAAATATTAATATGACAAAGTACAAAATTAAGAGTAAAGAAATTAAAAAAGTCCAAAACAATAAAATAAAATTATTATATAATGTGCATATAGTATAATGCGTATATAAGTAAATCTAATAAACTTATATACACAAATACAGAATAAAACTGTGTATTTATTTTATTCTATAAAATAATTTGAATAAAATAAACAAAACAAAAAAGAAAATAATTGAAAGATTTTTTTAAATCATGAAATCAAAATATTTAATAATAATTTAATATTAAATATATTAAAACCATAAATGCCAAAATAGAGGAAGAACCTTTTAATTCAATGCCAAATGAAATATAATTAAATTATAAAATTAAAATATAAAATTAAATAAAAGTATAGAAACTAAACAGAACGTTTTTCCAAATTAATTTGATTTTCAGGAATATCAAATTATTTGTGTAAATGCTCGTGAACTTGTGTGCTGGTAATATGCAGGATTTGTGTGTGGGTGTGTGTGTGTGTGTGTGTGTGTGTTTACCCCGGACGGCCTGTGCGTTGGATGTGAGCACGAACACTCGGATGAGGGTGAAGCAGAGCGGAGAGTAATCGTGCTCCCAGATCACTGCGGGAATCAGCAGCACTTTGCCGTAGCAGGAGAGCAGCAGAGCCTTCAGCAGATCAGACGTATTTACAGAGACGCTATAGAGCTTCTGTACGGACCATAACACTGCTAACACACCTGCACAGTACACACCCAGCTCTGTCAAAAAACACACACACACACACACACACACACACACACACACTGATTATTTCTTCATTATTTCCACGTCCTCCACCAAACATGATCATGTGCATTTACTGCTTCACTTTATTTTCCTTAAACCATTTATTTAAGTCTGCTGAGTAGTTATTCTAGTATGTATTGTCTCATATTAGTACGTATTGTCTCATGTTTTGTCTCATTCTAGTATGTACTGTCTAGTATGTTTGTCTCTTCATGTAAAGCGTCTTTGAGTATCTTGAAAAGCGCTATACAAGTGTTATGTATTATTATTATTATATTAGTACTTATTGTCTCATTCTAGTATGT
>CM075030.1:9424100-9476875 GCA_037576675.1 Pangasius sanitwongsei | reverse complement strand
GGTCTTCTCTCTGAACGCAGAGAAGATTCTGGTGAGGATCTTAGTGTGACGCCGCATCACATCCATGTCTCGCATCATTTTGCAAACGCAAACTAGGGGGGGATGCAAACTTTTGCACTTGACTAGCAAATAGCACTTTATCAGCCGTATACATATTTTATCTCATAGAGTGTTTTAGGAGATTGCACATTGTTTTAAAAAAAAAATAAAAAAAAAAGAAAGAAAGAAAAAGAATTTTGAAGACTTGTTCAATTGTAGCCTTATTGATGACATAAATATTATTATTATTATTATTTTTATTATTTTTTTTATTATTTTTTATTATTGTTAACAACAACAACTAATCTAGTTATTTTTATAATAAATTTTTTTACGTAACATTTATTTATTTAGTTAGTTATTTATTTATTTTTCATTCATTCATTCTTTTTTTTTTATTATTTTCTGTGCCTACAATTTTTTTTGTCCACATCAAGGTTGACAGTGGAATTGGTGTGTGTGTGTGTGTGTGTGTGTGTGTGTGTGTGTGTGTGCGTTCATGCTCTCAGAGCCAGGCCAGGCTGTTTGTGGAGCAGCGCCGCTTTCCATTCCCCGTCGATGACCACAACACCAATGAGGAGCTCGGTATACCATTCCTCTCTCTCTCTCTCTCTCTCTCTCTCTCTCTCTCTCTCTCTCTGATCAAAGTGAAGTGTGTGTAACGAGTAAAGTGCACGTGACGATGTACTGATGCGAGCGTGTGCTGGTTCTCAGCCATAGGATACGTCCTCATCGGCAACGGGCTCTACGATGAAGCCATCAAACACTTCTCCCTGTTACTGCAGGTCAGTTCTGTAGCATGTAACCAGCATGCTGATTGTAATTTGATTTCTTATTTATAAAGTAAGCATGTAATTTTAAAAAAAGTGAGTGTTGGTTGTTGATCAGGGCGATCCAGAGCTGGTCAGTGCCATGTACGGGAGAGGGATAGCCTACGGCAAAAAGAGCCTGCAGGTAAGACGCTGTTTCTCAGGTGTGTTACGTTTTATGAAGAGAGGTGATGGAGATGCTTCATCTTTGGCCTAATTTACGTAAAACCTGCACTTTTAGGATTTATATTTAGGGTTCTCTCTCTCTCTCTCCTTCTCTTTTGTTCTCTCTGTAGGACATAAAGAATGCTGACTTGGCTCTGTACGAGCTAAGCAGAGTGATCATACTGGAGCCCAACAGGCCAGAGGTGTACGAACAGAGAGCGGAGGTGTGTGTATACACACACACACACACACACACACACACACACACAAAATATGTGGTCAATCTCTATACATGGTTAGTGATCTGATGTTTTAATGTTATGTTGAATGCAGTAAATGATAAAATACAGATCAATTCCAGTGCATGATTAGACTACATGATTAGAACAGAGGCCACGCCTCCTTCACTGAGACTGACAGGCAAACAAGCCACACCTCCATCACTGAGACTGACAGGCAAACAAGCCGCGCCTCCTTCACTGAGGCCCAGAGGCCACGCCTCCTTCACTGAGGCACAGAGGCCACGCCTCCTTCATCGAGACTGCACTGTGGTCCACTATATAAGTACTTTGTATACATTTTATCATCTGTAATAGTGTTATTTCACTGAGGTGTGTGTGTGTGTGTGTGTGTGAATGTAGATTCTCTCTCCTCTCGGACGGATTAGTGAAGCTCTGAGTGATCTCACTAAAGCCATCCAGCTGCAGCCTTCAGCACGACTTTACCGCCACCGAGGAACCCTCCTCTTTATTTCAGAGGTATATATAAACACACACACACACACACACACACAGCATGCTCCTAAGTGCTTGATAACATGTTAGAGTCAGCGCATTTATGGCTGTAGTAGCACATGTACATTTAAAAACACTCACGTGTGGACACGCAATATAGCTCTTGGAAGAAACGTTAACACGTAATTTGCTTTGCTGTAGAAACGGTAACATGAGTGATGTGATGCATGGTGTGTTCAGGACTACGTCGCCGCTATGGAGGACTTCCAGCAGTCTCTGGAGCTGAAGAGGAACCAGCCGATTGCCATGCTCTATAAAGGCCTCACCTTCTTCCACAGGGGCCTGCTTAAGGTAAACACACCCCAGGCTTTACCTACGTTTAAGTTTCAACACAAGTTCCACTCCAGGTACCCCTCGCTGCAGAGCAAAATATCCATGGGGTGGAGTCGGACCTGATCTAGCTCCTCCTCCTCATGCAGAGTGGAGACAGAAGTCCAGCGGGTGGAGACAAGTCGCAGGATAAGTGTGTTAAGTGTGCTGTTTTGAGTTATACAGCGCTCTGTGAGTTAGGATGTAAGGTGAGGTTTATAGGAGGAGTTGGATCAGGTCCAGCTCCACCCCCTGGACTTTTGGTTCTACACTCAGGACTGTCTTAGTCACTCTGCAGTTAAAAAAAAAAATATTAACATGATGTTTCTGTGCACACAGGAGGCCATTGAGACATTTAAAGAAGCGCTGAAGTTGAAGTCGGACTTCATCGATGCACACAAAAGCCTGGCTCAGGCATACAGGTGACACACACACACACACACGCGTGCGCATGTACACACACACACACACACACACAGGTTCATCATACTGAGGTTTAGGCTCATGTTCCTGGTCTTACTACGCATCATTTATGAAAGGAAAATTCTCACCATGCAAAACTAATATTAATCAGTAAGATTAGGATTAAATGGACGCCTTGTCGTTGATTACTTTCCTGTAACCGCACATCCTGAACTGTTTCCTTCCTTAACTTCGGCAGTGTATGTCAGTCTTCATGCCGTTTGATGTGTGTATGTGTAGGGAGCTGGGTGATTTTGACAGCGCCATGGAGAGTTTCCAGAAAGCTCTGCTCCTGAACCAGAATCATCTTCAGTCTCTGCAGCTCAGAGGGATGATGCTGTATCATCACGGCAGCCTGCAGGACGCCATCGGCAACTTCAAGGCAAGCGCCGGCTGTGTGTGTGTGTGTGTGTGTGTGTGTGGTGTTCTCCCTGTAGGGCCAAAATCAGTCTATCAGGCTCGTTGCTAGTCCTATAAAGCGGTGGTTCCTTGCCAACTTTTTCTCCTTCATCATCAAACCACGACCAAAAACGCAAATTACATTTCAAGAATAATGTTATTCGTACATTCATGCACACCACAGCAATGCGCAAACCTTAAAAAACAAATATAAATATGAAATAATATAAACGTGAAACGAAACTGTCAACTACATAATTAGCTCATCGATCGTATTCAAATACACATTATTCAAAACGGTTTAAATTTCAACTCCAGCAATTAGAGAAACTACTTATGTTCCATCTAAAATCATTTATACTTTTATAAAAAAAAAAAAAAAAAAAAAGTAATTTCCCTCAGAAATGAGTTATATGGCAAAATTATTGGCACCCCTAATGAATATTTCTAATACGTGCACACAAGCTCGCACGTTCCGTAAACCTCAAAAGCGCTTTGAGACTGAAAAAAAAAAATGACACAAGTAGTTCAAAACACATTTCATAATACAAAAAAAAAGTATTTTTTACGTATATATTTCTCTTATTTCATATTTTTCTTTATATATATTCTTGTATGTATATATTTTTCTTTATATTTCATTTTTTTTTTTTTCCATATTTTTCGATATTTTCTTTTTATGTTCGAACAGTTATACAAAGCATTTCACTGCACGTCATAATGCACTGATTGAATTATTGAATTTGGTATTGAATTTGGTATTGAATTTGGTTTTGAATTTGATATATCCCCCCCCCCCCACCCCCCCGCATGTCACATGCGAGGCTCCGTTAAAAATAAGCAGAACACGCACGCGACTCACTGGATCAAAACGACAGGCGTGCAAGTGTGTTGAGATGTGTTGCGTTGTTTACTGTGCAGAGATGCCTGCAGCTGGAGCCGTATAACGAGGTGTGTCAGTACATGAAGGGTCTGAGTCACGTGGCCATGGGACAGTTCTACGAAGGCATCAAGGCTCAGACTAAAGTCATGCTCAATGATCCACTGCTGGGCCAGAAAGCCAGCTCTGAATATCTCAAGGTCAAATACCTCCGAGGTGAGAGGATGAACGCTTTGGGGGGGGAGGGAAGAATAGCTGTGATTATTTTTGTCGAAGACTCCTTAAAGAGCAACTCGTCGGGGTTTATCCTTTACTCCTGAGCGCCTGTATGTACACGTCGCACTTTTGCGTGTTCTCTGAATTGTTGTTCTTGTCCCAGAATACTCTCGATATTTGCACTCTCACCTGGACATCCCTGTGGCCGAATACAACGTGGATCAGGATCTTCCGGGGAACTTTAAGAACCACTGGGCGAAAAATCTGCCCTTCCTCATAGAGGACTATGAAGAGCAGCCTGGACTGCAGCCGCACATAAAGTGAGTTTGTTTGTACTGTGTTCACTGTCAGTCAGTTCATCGGTGCTTGCATTTGTTTTGGCGCCCCTCCACAAGCAATAAAGTCCGTGTGTGTGTGGTTTTTAAAAAAAAATTGTTGTTTTTTTAAGGGATGTTCTACCTCAGGATTTTGACAGTTACTCTCCGGAGGTGCAGAAGCTGATCTGTACGGCGGATCATCTCGGCACGCTCATGCAGTACAACACGTCAGGGTTCCTGTCCAACCAGCGCATCCAAAGAGGTCAGATCGTAGAGATCGCCTGACAGGAAATATACCTAGTAGTAGTGTTTAATTAATAACAGCTAAAGAAATCCAAAAAATAAATAAATAAAAGGACTACAGTAACTAGAGTGCAAAAGTTTGCATACCCAGCCTTTAAGGGCCAGGGTTCTCAAGCTTTTTTGGCCAGTGATGCAATTTTAAGGGCTTGAAATTCACACGAATCTCCAATGATAATAATAATAATAGTAATAATGATAAATCCTAGTGGGAATTAGTAGAAATTATCAGCCTACTATCTTAAAAATTCACCCAGTTCCCATATTTTCCATAAATAAGTGCACGATCTGTAGCATAGTAGAACACTATGTTATTTAAAGATTAAAACTGAGCATAATAAATCAATATAAATACATTTTTTAAAAATCCACTTGCTATATCGCACACCTGCAGTCTCTCTGCACTCTCCGTGTCGGCTGAGAGGACTGGGCTTGTGCGGCGCACTGCAGCTCGTCAGGAGATGTCAGGAGATGTAGCCGAAAGCTTGCACCTCCATCTCTCTGTATCCAACTTTGATTTGAAGCACATGATCACTGAATCCGGTGCTCCACAAATAAGTCATAGCAAATATTTTACATGAGTGTGAAGCCCTTTCTACGCCCAAATCATCACTCATTTCTGTGCTTTGTTGCACTTGTTAAATACATATAAATATAAATGATAGTATATACATATTAATGTATATGATCATATCTATGGCAGTTAGAACTTTCCCAAAGGGTGGCTTTTAACCAACACAGACAGATGTTCCTTTATTAGATCTATTAGATTTCTTTGTAGATCATTTGGTAAATAGAAGTACATTTGGCTTTTTTTTCCCCCCATTCGAAAACCAAGAGGGGGTGCAAACTTTTGCCCTCAAAACCCTAGGTATTCCTCCTTTAAATGCCTATCTTGTTTGTGAAGAAACAGGTGGAAGGAACTACTCACTAACCAAATGAGAACATGTCTGTTCTTCTGTATAAAGCCATGGGTCTGGCCACCATCGAGGTGATGCAGGCGATGCAGCGGACGTGGAGTAACTCGAAAGTGCGCGTCAACGGCAAAACCAGGCAGCTCCAGTGGAGAGACATGTTCGACATCGCTGTTAAATGGAGGAGGTACCACTTTCTGAAAGAAATAAACGCAAATGAATGGTTTTTCTTGTTCAAGTCCTGTTCTAGAGCAGGTGTCAGGTTTCCTAGATATCTCATAGTGTGTGTGTGTGTGTGTGTGTGTGTGTGTGTAGGATTGCTGATCCAGATCAGCCTGTGCTGTGGTTGGATCAGATGCCAGAACGGAGCCTGAGCAGAGGATTTAATAACCACATCAACCTTATCAGGTGCTATAACACACACTTTATATCTGACACTCTCTTTTAGATTGCATTATACACTAGCTTGAACCGGGTTCTAGGTAGTTTTCTAGTTTTATGTTTCTGGCCCAGAAATCAGCTCCACCCCCCAAATTTTCCATACAAGGCACCTCGCAAGGTTTCAGGAGGTGGAGACAGTATGGGAAAAGAGGAAGGCTTGACAGTGTCAGCATCCTTACTATTTTCTGTCAGTCAGCATATTAAAGTGCACTTTGCTGTTGTATGTAGATGTAGTTTCTGCCTTTCTCTCCGTGCGTAACTGTGTATCCTGCTGTAACGCGTGCTTGCCGTTCAGGGGCCAGATCATCAACATCAGATACATGGAATACTTTGGCAGCATCCTGGACTTCATCAAAGACCGGATATTAGTGTATCACGGGTAAGCGGCTGCGATTTGAGCCTTGTTTCCGATGATAAAGAGCATTCTGCCAGTTTTAACAGCACGGCTCGCTGCTTTTTCAGCGCGTATAATCCACGAGGAGTGCAGGAAGTGAAACAGGCTCTGGAGAACGTCAACAAAGTGGAGGACCTGCTGCCCATAATGAAGGTAACAGCACCAACAGCGTTCCCTTAGAACCTAAAATGTCAAGTAACTGGATTTACGCTGAAGTTTATGCTACACGTTTTAAATATCGCTCACCCGAAGCGTCAGCCGTGTAAATGAAGCGCTGCATAGAATTCAAACTCAAGAAATTCGGAGCCGTCGCTCTGTATGCTTGCTAAACTCTAAAATAAAATGCTACACTCGTGTTATATATTAGTATTGAAGCTTTATACTCTGGAGGGATGGGAAATATGATGATACCGATACTGTGATAAATTACAGTATGTTACAATACACTTTAGTGAGATATCGCAGGTATTGTGATATATTTTTTTAATTTTTTGTTTTACATTTTTTTATTAATAACAATAAAAACTAAACTAAATTGTACAAAATTTTCACAATTGTAATCGTTACATGTTTTATATTTTTTCTTTAATTTTTTTTGAAGATATTTGAACAATACTAGTACTAGTAAAACTCCATTTATTTATTTATTTATTTATTTATTTATTTATTTATTTATATGCAGCAATACTGGCATATATATGATCATATGATATGATATTTTGCTCCTATCGCCCGGCACTACTTATATTTATCGATTAATTAAAATCTAAAAAATAAAAAAAGTTTGTTTTTTTTAAAAATATTTTCGATATTTTTTGTCATTTGCTTTATACATTCTTGATATCTGATGTTTGAGGCTTACACTGTAGAAAAACGGTCCAAAGTCCATATCCAAAAAAAAAAAAAAACTAAACACATTTCTGAACTTTTACCAAAAGGTTGCTGGTATTTACGTCTGTATTCAGCATCGTTAATTCTTCGTTTATTCCTACTTCTCATTTCACGCAGCAGTGAATCACGTGACTGTTTCAGACACGTCACGTCCATAACGCTAGATTCTCTCCCCCCCCCAAAACCCCTGCATTCACCCAGAAAGGTCACATGACCAGATATGTCAGCTCAGTAAGAGTTTCACATCTTTAATACAGAAATTGCTCTAAACTGCCAAGTTGTGTGTGTGTGTGTGTGTGTGTGTGTCTCTAAAGCAGTTCAACAGTAAAACGAGAGACGGCTTCACGGTGAACTCGAAGGTGCCGAGTATGAAGGATCCTGGGACCGAGTACGACGGCTTCACCATAACCATCACCGGAGACCGGTCAGTCACCACATCTTCCTGACCTTCAACCTTTCACCTTTCACCTTTCCAATCCTAGTTTTCCATTTCCTGTTTTGGGTTAAAAAATAAATAAATGTGGACATACACATGTTTATATAGTTTTACTCTGAGACACTCTGAGACACAGAGGCAGCTCGAACACTCTAGAAGGAGTTGTAAGATGTCATTATTCTAATCGTATTAGTTACTGTGTGTTTGTACGAGTTTCCAAAACATTCAGCCTGAATTCCATCTGTAGGGGTGTGTGTGTGTGTGTGTGTGTGTGTTTGTGTTGGGTTACGTTCCAAACTATACATATCATGGTTCGATGGTAAAAGATCTCATGAGGGGGGAGGTTGTGCTGGTTGTGCTATGGTAACATCATAATCGGAGAGAAAACACACACACACACACACACACACACACGTTCTAGTTGTTGATGTCTGATTCGTATTGATTTGATGTTTTTTCATGCTGTCATTATGGATTATAAAAACAACACACACACACACTGAGCGGGTCTTGATTGGGGTGTGTACGTAACTGTGGTGGATTTGGATTAAAAACAGGGAGAGAAGTGTGTGTGTGTGTGTGTGTGTGAATTAGGATGGATAATGAGCTTGTGTATGTTTTTGTTTATTTACATGGTGATATGACGTAATGATGTGGTGTTTCAATGATGCTTCAGAGGAGGGAGTTAAATAAATGATGGTGTGTGTGTGTGTGTGTGTGTGTGTGTGTTCAGTGTGGGAAACATGCTGTTTTCAGTGGAGACTCAGACCACAGAGGAGAGGACACAGCAGTACCAGTCCGAGATCGAGGCTCTTTATAAAGACCTGACGGCTAAAGGCAAAGCACTCATGCTGTCCTCTGAGCTAGGGGTGTGTTTTCTTTTGCTCTCCATCTGTCTCTGTCTGTCTGTCTGTCTCTCTCTGTTTCTCTCTCTCTCTCTGTCTTGGTATCGTCAAAACAATAAAAAGAAAAGGAGAAAAAAAACAATACACATCAAATTATCACCCAATGCAAAGGTCAATCAGGGTTTCGTGTCTCTCTGTATTTCTCTCTCTCTCTCTTTCTCTCTCTCTGTTTTCGTGTCTCACTTCTTCTCTGTCTCTCTCTCTCTCTCTCTCTCTCTGACTGTGTTTCTGTGACTCACTTTTTCTTGTCTCTGCATTTCTCTCTCTCTCTGTCTCTCTCTGACTGTTTCTGTGTCTCACTTTTTCTCTGTCTCTCTCTCTCTTTCTTTCTCTCTGACTGTCTGTTTCTGTGACTCACTTTTTCTTGTCTCTGCATTTCTCTCTCTCTCTCTCTGACTGTTTCTGTGTCTCTCTTTCTCCCTATCTCTCTCTCTCTTTCTCTCTGACTGTCTGTTTCTGTGACTCACTTTTTCTTGTCTCTGCATTTTTCTCTCTCTCTCTCTCTCTGTTTCTGTCTCACTTTTTCTCTCTCTCTCTCTCTCTGCATTTTTCTCTCTCTCTCTGCATTTCTCTCTCTCTCTCTCTCTCTCTCTCTCTCTGCATTTCTCTCTCTCTCTCTGTCTCACCATCGAGTCTCTCTTTCTGTCTTTCTCTTTGTCTGTCTCTCTCTGTGGCTGTGCTTCTCTCTCTTTAGAGAAAAGATCACCATCCATTGGCTGTAGAGAAGTCACATGACTTTGTGCTATATTTTAAAAAGAATAAGATTAATTGAGTTGATGATGTATTAACGTTCTCACTGTCTATCTTCATCTCTGTCTCTCTCTCGTCCTCACTCTGTGTGTGTGTGTGTGTGTGTGTGCGCGCAGGATTCGGATGCGGTGTGTAACCTCGTCCTCTCTCTGGTGTATTATTTCTGTAACCTCATGCCCCTGTCCCGAGGCTCCAGGTATGGACGTGTTGAACAGACGTTCCTTCTGCATCACACTTAACAAGACGTAGCAGCTTAGCTGTTAACTCTGAACAGCACTGAGTGTGTTTAGCCACCATGTTTAGGAAACTAAAAATTCCTGTAATAATCAACAACATCCAACCTTTATAGGAAAGAAGCAGACATCCGTAGCGTTAAAACATGACTTTACTACTGTTTTTGAATTTCTCAAACTCAAACAGCAATATAACTATAAAAACAAACGCTTATGTATATATAAAACGTTACTTAAACGTCATCTGGACCTCCTGAGGGGTGCCAAAAGTTTTGTTAGGTTTGCATTCTAAAGGTTCAAATCTAAATAATACCACAGCCATTTCAATAAGCCAGAGTTCAACCGTACTACAAAGTGATGAACCTCAGTACTGCATGTTGATTGATTATTGCATTAAAGGAGCGGTGTGTCATTTTTAGAGCAGTGTCCAATGAAATCCCTGACAAGCCTCCTCCACATCCTGTGGTAAAAACACCTATTCCTCAGCTGCATTTTAAAGAAAAAGGAACAGAGCTGAAAATAGAGCTTTATTCAGTCTGGGGGCGGAGCTAGTTTCTGGGCCAGAAAAACTGTAATCATAAGCATGAAATTATATTAAAAAAAAAATTTTAAATGGCATTTTTTTGTATGTTAGTTTTGCTAATCATATTCTGCCTTTTTGAGGTGTCTTTAAACGTTACAGATCTGGAAACATGTACAGATTACATACCGCAGCTTTAACGTGACACATTTAATATAGAATGTTTAAAGATAGATCTCAGGGATTAGTACAAGTTTGTCTGATGCTAATAAATCTGTGGAATCTTAATATTGTCCAGTGTTTTAGTCCAGTGATGATTTGCATTTGGTTTATAGTGGACTCTGTGTGTGTGTGTGTGTGTGTGTGTGTGTGTGTGTGTGTGTGTGTGTGTGTGTGTAGCATTGTGGCCTACTCCGTGGTGATGGGAGCTCTGATGGCGAGCGGGAAAGAAGTCGTAGGCAGAATTCCAACTGGGAAGGTAAAGATGAGGACGGCCAGTGAAGTGGGTCTGTGAAGTTACAGCACCTTCACCAAAGCTGTTCCGTTTATGACCGAGTGCTTGAATTAGATCCCGTGAAATTAATTGGGGGTTGGGGGTTCGATTCCTGTCTCCGCCCTGTGTAGGCGGAGTTTGCCTGTTCTCCCCGTGCTTCGGGGGTTTCCTCAGGGTACTCCGGTTTCCTCCCTCAGTCCAAAGACGTGTTGTAGGCTGATTGGCATTTCCAAATTGTCCAGAGTGTATGAACGGGTGTGTGAGCGTGTGTGCGATTGGGCCCCGTGATGGGTTGGCACCCGGTCCTGGGATGTCCTGGGATGGGCTCCAGGCTCCCCCTGACCCTGTGGACGGATGGATGGATGGATGGATGGATTTGCAGTTGAGGGGATCCCTGGCTAAAAGAACAGAACATCAGAACATCGTGTCTGTGTGTAAAAAAGGAATACGACGCTTTCTCTTTCAGCTGGTGGATTTCGAAGCCATGACCACTCCAAGCCCCGATCGCTTCACCAAAATGACCAAAAGCTGGATGAACTTGAAGAGGTGAGGATTCTGCTCAGGAACTAAACAAACGGAGAGTAAATAAAGACTCGAGTAATATCTTTTCCATATGATTTC
The DNA here is from genome assembly GCA_037576675.1 of Pangasius sanitwongsei. Taxonomy (NCBI): domain Eukaryota; kingdom Metazoa; phylum Chordata; class Actinopteri; order Siluriformes; family Pangasiidae; genus Pangasius; species Pangasius sanitwongsei. Next base: position 9,465,587 of record CM075030.1, on the reverse strand, counting down.
CATCTCAAACATGACAAGCGATCACTCATCCTCAGCATATGTTATTCCATTACCACTTTTTAGCTCAGGTTTCCAGGCAGCCAGCCCTAACCTGGGACAGGGCAGCACACTTACGCTTCGTCCACCCCGGATTACTGTCTTTAACAATCCCATCCGTTCTTTTCTAACCTTCCTGTCTCTCTCTGTCTCCTCCACACAGCCTGCCCAGTTGGTACCAGAACCTTCCGTCTGTAGCCGAGACGTTCCAGTTCGCCAGAACCATGATCGAGGTCCTGAACACTGACTCGTCCTCGCACTGTCCCAAAAGATCTTAAAGGCCGTGTCTGTCCTTTCTGCTCGTTCTCCCATTTCTCTTCTCGGTCTTCCATTCTAAAGATCTGTATCAGAGTCTTAATTAACCCCTGAAAAAAGGTGAACCCCTCCCCCCCCGTTTCAGCACATCAGCCTCTCCTCATAAAAAGGGCTCAATTATTAGCTGATGATTTTCAGGAAAAATACACAACTGTGCAGAACATGGTGTGTTCAGAAGCAGGATTATTGAAATACTTGATTACTAATGAGGAATTGAAGTGAAGCCTTGGAAGTAAATGCGTTTTTTTTTTTTTTTTTTTCCCCTTTTGGGTGCTCCGGGTGTTCGAGTGACGCTCGACATCATCGTTGACTTTCGTATTACTGTGAACTCGAAGGAAGAATTCTGTATATTTGTTGAAATGCAGTTCATTCCCTGTGTTTTAGTTCAAAACGCTTAAAGCGTTTTATTCACTTTTAAGGTTCAACTGTGTTCTTTTTTCATATCCGGGTCTTTGATTACTGATTTAAAGAGCGGGGCTTCGAGGACAATTTTAGTGTCTAGGAATTTAACTTGAAGTATCAATATATGAGGCTTCTAAGAGCAGCGGTGGAAATGAATAAACGTCATGAGTTTATGCAAATATGACTTGAATTTTTTCTTTAACTGTAGTGCATTTTAGATGCAAAGCCTTAAATCGCTGACTTAAAGGACAACGCAGCCGCAAGATCTAGCAAATGCAATGTTTACACTCCGAAACACCTAAAATCTCTACGCATGAGCGGGTTACACTAATGTCTGCTACTGATCCAGTACGATCATCTAGATTTTCTTGAGATTTATAAATCAGTTTGCTTAATAATACAGGTGTACGGCACTGACAGCTGAGAAAAGTGCTTGGATTAATTCCAAAAACATCCTATATAAGGTATAATAATAGGAATTCGGACTTTTTTTTTTTTTAGTGAATCAGATCATTTGACTCACCAATAAGAGTCGACTCGTTCAGATCCCAAATGGCTCATTGATCAGTGTCTAGGAAAATGCAGCCGCGAGATCTAGCAAATACAATGTTTACTCTCCGAATCGGTGATCGATCTTGTAATGGCTGAAATTGTTCCATAATATTTTATTCTATCCTTTAATAAACAAAGTAACATTACAAAGTAGCGGCTTAAATAGGCGAGTCGACTCTCCTGGAGAGTCGATTCGATAGCAAATGGCACATCACTAGTGCTGTGTGTGTAGGAGCCCTGATTTGTTCATGCTCCGTGCTTGAAAGTGAACTGCATGTTTTTTCCCCGCGTTATCTCAAAGAAAACAACTGATTCTACTCAGACATTTGGGATGACTTCTGAGACGAGACTACGTACAGTAAAATGCTCCTCCTCCTCCTTTTCTGCCAGCTCCAGCAGCAACCATGTCTGGTAATTTATTTTTAATTCACTAAAAGGATATGCGCAAATGCACCACATGCAGCACGTCATCCACACACATTCATTTATACTCCACATGAAAGACTAGCGTAACGTGTGTAATATTTCCACCAGCACAAACGGAGAATCAAAACCACCGTCTGGCAAACAGGCTTCGGGAAAAACACTGCTGCGGAAATCTGTATGTTATTCATGGAATTATTTTTATCATTTCATTCCAGTGATTTCATCTTGACCTTGCAGTCCTCACATGTATTTGTTCATTGTTTCCAAAGTTTGCAGCGTTCTTAAGCAAGGCCAGATATTCTAAGAGGAATTTCTTCTCCATTCTCTGGAGAACTCAACTGCCGAGAACCGCTTCACTTTCCTCCAGCCTGTCTCATTCGTCTCTCTCGTTCAGTCAAGTGCTTCCTTCCTCTTATACGACATCAGTTTGCCAGCAGTTTTGTATTTATTAAAGAATTTTTTTTTTTATCCATGTATAGCTACTTTTAATGGTGTGGAACGTCCTTGAAACAAGTTCCACTTATCACTGATGTTATAGCAGCTGTAATAGTTAGTTCTCGCCATTCCTTCGCCACGTTCTCTTTTTTCTTTCACGAAGTTAAGACAAAAGAGTGGATCTTATCATGTTACCGAGAAACAGCATCTTTTTCCGCTAAAACTGAAGACTCCTTACAGAAATGTTAAACACAAAAAACTTGAACTAAACTAACTAAAATTTGTCTTAGGTGCCGTTTACACGACAACGTTTTCAGCCAAAAACGGGAAACTTTTTATGCGTTTTGCCTGTTCGTTTACACGACAACGGCGTTTTGGGGACTGAAAACGCATATTTTTGAAAACGGGTTTCAAAGTGCAAGTTTTTGAAAACGCCGCCGTTATCGTCTCCATGTAAACACCCAATACGGGAATCTTTGAAAACGGTGACGTCATGCGCGTGCGTGTCTATTGTAAAGGCAAGCGCGTACGTAATACAGCGTTTTTGGCCGTTATCGCGGATACGTGTAAACGTGAAACTTTTTGAAAACGCAAGAGGAAGAACTTTTCCGCTTTTGACTACATCGTTGTCGTGCAAACGTAGCCTTAGATTATTTTGAGCCTTCGCTATAGAAGTCCAGATTCAAAAAATTCCCCAGCGCCATGGTTTAATCAGTTTAATATAATATAGTGACAGAAATATATCATTATGTCTCATCATCATTCCTTGGAAAGAATTCCTCAGGTTCTCCCGAGGATCTTTTTTCAGCTTTAAAGCGAAAGAAGGGTCAAGTACTGACAAACATGGATGGATGTTTTGACAGAAACGACTGTAAATGTTATTGATTACATTTCAGGCGTACCGTTGTTTATAGCATTGAGGAATATTACTCATACCAGTGGAATGGGACACGATAATCCACAATTCCGGTGAAATATTGCTCAACACTCGCTACGAGAAAGATATGCTCACGCACGGTTCTTGAAGCATCGTTTGCTGTGTGTCACGTGGGTAGTTGTGGTGGTGTTATCGGTGTGCGGAATAATAATAGATTCATAAAGGATTAAAAAGGATGAATGAAGAGCTACTATAAAAGATAAAATGTGTGTGTGGTCGTCTGGGGAAAACCCTCCACAAGATGGAATTCTACTATTATATATATATATATTTTTTACTACTATCTACTTAAAACTTTTTTGAATGTAATCACAATAAAAGTTCTAGCATTTTAAAGTCTGGTTTAAAGTATAGTGGAGAAAAGTACAGACGTTTGGACATCCGACTGGTTTTCTCGAACCGCCACACACATCCGGTCATTAGATATATATACCATTTCTAAATTGCAAATAAACTCGTTAAAATAGCGCGGAAATGACTAGGACAGCATCTGATTCAAATTAAATAAGGTTTTATTTGAATCCAGCCAAAGTAATCAGGAACCCCGTTCACCTTTTTGCAACAAAGAATACTTTTTATCATTTAACTCCATGTGCAGCAAATTGCAAGTAAACAAACGAATGAAGTAGCTGCTCTAGGTAGACTTACATAAAGAGTTAAAAATACTCCCATCTAACTACGTTCCCTAAGTAGAAGGTGCATGACAGTATGCATGTGATTAAAAAAAAAAAGTCTTTATATAATGACGTCATCAAAGAAAAATGTACAGTGTGTCATATTTTAGCAGTGAATCTCAGAGAAAATAATATTTCTACATTATATTGAAGGATAAGAGATACATCGCCATTCAACTGCCATTCAATGGATGTGGTTCGTTTCTTCATTTCAGGCTTGGTTTACATATTTCTGGCCCTGAAATTAGCTCTGCCCCCCAGCTGGAAGACAGCTGCACAGCTCACAAGAAATATGTCGTTTCAACAGAGGGTTGGTGGTGGTTTGAGGAGGAAGGTAGCAGAAGGTTGAAAAAAAAAAAACAATTTACAAACTGCTCCTTTAAATTTGCGTTATATGACATCGGCACTACAGGAACACTTCGGAGTCAAAGGTCAAGCCTCAAACTCGCACAGGTAGTACATGCGCCGGTCGCAGTAGTTGTCCCACCAGTCCCCGTCGTCGGAGGACATGGCGACACAGTTCTCCCGCTTCCCGCCGTCCGGCTGGCTGGACAGGAAGTGCTTCCTCCACTGGAAATAGGTGACCCGTGTGCCGTCGTCGAACAGGTAGAGCCCCTCAGAGCGCAGGTCATTAATGCCCAGCCACACGGGCCAGTTGCTGCCGGGTAACGCCAGCTTCACGTACTCAGCCAGGGCCTCTTGTTCACGCCGGTCCCGCGGCATTGCCATGCGTCCTCCGCGCTCCTGGCATTTCTGAGAAGCACCAACGTAGGTGTCGTACACGCGGTACACCAGGAAGCACTTCTGGCCCACCTTCCGGCCCTTAACGCAACCTGGAACATGTTGGAAAAATATAAGAAAATGACTCGAGTTTGTAAAACCTCAACCAATTGCGAGGGCTATTTCCATAAATACTGATAAACACTAAGATGTTTGTGTTGTCTTTTCATCTCGGAGGTATTAGTTTGTATCTTTGGCACTAAACAAAAAGCTGTCAATCAGCCAGCGGTCGTTTCCGCCCACAAACCTTCCAGGCGGCCGATTTCTTTGCGGTTGTCCTTGCAGAAGTTCGAGACGTCATGGATGGAGTCCTCAACATCGGCCACTTTGCTCTCCAGCCGCAGCAGCCTGTCCAGCAGCTGGCTCACCTTCACGTCCAGCGTGTAGTGGCCCACGTTCAGCTTATGGATGGCCTGGTCCATCGCCGCCAGCCTGGACACTGCGGCAAACGTCAAAAAGGCTGAGTCATCCGAGATGGGTGTGGATTCAGGTGTTTTAACTCTGTGTTAAACTGAACTCAGATAGAGGGAGGAGCTCTGAGATAGGCTCAAAACACTCTTGATGTGATGTATGAGGTAACACAGGAAGCAATAATATGATCATAACTGCACACTAGGGTCCCAAAAAAGTCTACGTTCACTTCAAAGAACTCTTTCTGTCATTTAGCTTCACTAATATTAATCCCAGATTAGATTTTTACTTAAAAAAAAAAAATAGCAGGCACATTAACGCACAACACATAGAAGAGCGAACAAATTGAGTAAGAAAAAGAAACTACCACAATTATCTTTTTTATTATCAGTTAACGGTCTTAGGAGTGCACTTTAATTAAACTAAATAAAATATGAAGTCTCAAATTTTGTGTAAACAAGATGCAAAGAGGCAGATTTTAATCTTCAAAAAAGCTTCTAGACATTTAGTTCAAATATATCATGTTAAAAATAACTGTGACTTGCAATACTGCCATTTAATAGATCATTTCTTAGTTCTTCATTTCAGGCTTTCTATATTTTTCTGGGCTTGAAATTAGCTCCGCCCCCAGCTAGATATATATATATATATAAATATAGTCTGGTAGTAACTCAAGATGTTTACACCCTGCTGTGTTTTTTTTTAGATGCTTCAAAGTAACCCTCTGATGATGATTTGCATGTTGAGTGAGGGCTGCGTGTGCCTGTCTCATCACGCCTGTCCTTGGTGATGATAAGAAACAAAAACACTACTGCTGGGTGTTTGAGTTATGAGGAGACCCACACAAGTAGTTGTAGTTGCTCTCATAGTCGGACTCGGCAGCCGTCGGCTCGGGCTCCTCGATGTCTGGAGTGTCTCCTCTCGCTCTCGCCCCATCTGAGTCACTCTGCAGTCAGAGGACAAACAAACACAGTGCAAATACTGCATGCTGTAAATACACCTCTTAATACTGCACAGAAAAGACTGCATCTGATAAACACAGCAGGAAACACTGCAAAAGAATTACTGCACTTTACAAATACAGCTGGAAATACTGCAGTAGAAATACTGCACATTACAAATACTGCAAAGGAAAGACTGCACATTACAAATACTACAAAAGAAATACTGCACATTACAAATACAGCTGGAAATACTGTAAAGGAAATACTGTAAAAGAAATACTGCACATTACAAATACTGCAAAGGAAATACTGCACATTACAAATACAGCTGGAAATACTGTAAAGGAAATACTGCACATTATAAATACTACAAAAGAAATACTGCACATTACAGATACAATGTACATTGTATCAATTGTACATACTGCATTTAGCAAATTCAGCTGCAATTACTACACAAAAAATATTGCATTTTGGCATTTTTACAGATGCAAATACAGCATAGGATTATTGCATGTTTCAATACAGCTGCAAATAAAGCACAAAAATACTGCATAAGAAATACTGCATATCGCAAATACAACTGTAAAAACTGCATCAAATCAAGTCACATCAAATCCAGCTGCAAATACTGTAGAGTGGTAATACAGTTATAAATACTGCACAGAGAATGCTGCTTGTTACAAATATAGCTGTAAATACTGCATAATAAACACAAACACATGCAAATACAGCTGTAAATACTGCATAATAAACACAAACACATGCAAATACAGCTGTAAATACTGCACAAGAAACAGTGCATATCGTAAATACAGCTGTAAATACTACACAAGAACACTGCATGTCGTAAACACAGCTATATATACTGCGAGTTGAGATATATACTTGCATCTTGAGAATACAGCTGTAAACATTACACAAGTATACTGCATAAGAAATACTGCTTTTGTAAATACAGCTGGAAACACAGGAAATACTGCACAGGAAATTCTGCATGTTATAAATACACATGGAAATACATAGCTTTTGTAAACATAGCTGTAAACATGCTTTTGTAAACATAGCTGTAAACACTGCATCAAATATATGACATCTTGGAAAGACACCTGTAAAATACCAAATATTAAATACTACTTTTGTAAATACAGCTGGAAATACTACACAAGGAATACCGAATAAGAAATGCTACTTTTGTAAATACAGCTGGAAACACAGGAAATAGTACACAGGAAATTCTGCATGTTGTAAATACAGCTGGAAATACTACACAAGAACACTGCATAAGAAATACTGCAGCAAATATATGACGTCATAGAAATCCACCTCTAGAATAATCACTGGGAAAATACTGACGTAAATACTGCACAGTTCATACAGTATCAAAACGTGCAGTAAATACAGCACAACAAATACTCTACATTGGAAACACTACACAACAAATACTGCAATATGCTTTTAGTATTTAAAAATATTAAAAATGTTTTTTTTTTTTAATATTAATACTTTTTTTCATACAATACTTTTACTTAATTAAAAAAAACAGGAAGTGTATTCATTTCTGGATCATTTATGCCTATCACTGTAATCTCATTTTTGTATCAGATTTGAAACGACCTGGTGGTGTTGGTCAGCGTGTTTGTGTAAAAGTCTCACCTGAATATCCTGGGCGAGTGCGGTGCTGTTTCCTTCGGTCTCGGCCCAGGACACACACGGCAATGCCAACGCAGCAAGCAGGAGCACAGCTAACCCCATCTTCTGCTCTCTCGTTCTCTCTGGCTGTACTTTCTGTCTCTCTGTGCTGCTTGCTCGCTCTGTCCTGACTGATCTTGTCCAACAACAGGAAACTCTTTTCCCACCTCCCACTTCCACGGGTTGTTTTAACCGAGTGTTAACTCTCTCTCTCTCTCTGTCTTTGTTGCACACTCTCCCAGACTCTTATTCATTCATCTGTAAAAGACAAAAAAAAAAACAAAAAAAAAACCCTCGGGCCTGTCTTGTTGGAACAAAGATGTGTGAAATCTTCCAGTGCTTCCCAAAGCAGGTTGTAATGAGTGTGTGTGTGTGTGTGTGTGTGAGCAGCTTCTCAGTTTCCTTTAAGCATGGAAGGAATTCAGAGCACCGGCCGGAGCCACACAAAATGCTCCCATTCTTTCTGCAGTGTTTGGATGAGACTGAGGATGGAGGCGTGGAGTCTGGCCTTGAGTCTTTCCCTTTTCATTACACAACTAACTTCATTTCACTAAATCTGTCCCAGATGAGAATAAACACTGTACACAAAGCGCAGTCTTTTACATGGGCTTTTAAACATGGCTCCTGAAGCGTAATGAACTCTTCAGTAGTGGCTTTTAACTTCCTCAGGGTGTACGTCACATATATTTATGGCTTAATAAATTCCTGCCTGTTGAGGAAAAAGCTAGGTTATGTGCCATCTAGGCTCCAAAATGCTAAAATCTGAAACTCAGAAAACTGAAACCGAGTTCAAAATATCACCTGTCGCTTATCATTCACGTATTCAATATATGAATTTTTGGTTTATGAAGGGTGCCAATAATTCTGCACTGTATTTATACAAATATTAAATAATTCCTTTGGGATCCTGTAGGACAAAGATATCGTGGGAGGTTTTTACTCTCATGCAGACGGGAGTCAGAGATGAAGATTGTGGGGGAAAAGAAAGTTGTCGTTCATTAACATGGGAGCGTATTGCACACGGCGTGGCTGGTGTTCCTACATTCATCCTCAGTAAAATGCTTTGTTCTGGTCCGGTTCGCTGTGGTTTGACTAATTTGATTACATTTTGGGAAACGGAACCGAAGAAGAAAGTATTTGAAAGTATCACGGGCAGATGGAAACAAAAAAATAACTGCAGGAATGGGCGGGATTAGTCAAATATGCAGTGGGAATAAAAGAAAGCCCCGCCCACACTTCTAATTCAGAGGAAGTAGCTGATTGGATGTTAAAATCTATTTTTACCGGCTGTTTTATTTTTGTAAATTCTATACTCTTTGTAAATGCCAAAAATAAATAAATAAATAAAAAATTGAATAATGCATTTTTGCTGTTTTTTTTCCACCACTTTAGCAAAACTAAATTTTGTGCTACATACTGGATATTGTAAAAATATTTTCAGATATTGTGATATATTTCATCATATTACCCTTAATTTCCTTATTTTGACTTTGTTCAACGAGATCAAGGCCATTGAATTTTTTGGAGGAATTCTTTGTTTTTTTAACGATAACGATAATACAAATATGTTATTTACATGTCACCGAATATATGCGAGACGTTTTGTGTCAAAATATTAATTGAAAGTTTAAAAAAAAAAAAAAAAAAAAAAGTTGAATAGTGTCTGCTTTGACTTTATTTCGCAATATTGCAAAAACTTATACTGTATAGAACCTTCGATTTCCACAGAACTGTGCGTTTATAATGGGTTATGTTGGTGTGTAAGTTAGTGACATTACACTCGAACACATGATGAAAGCTAGTAACAGCTAAAGGTTTCCCCAAACTTTAAAAAAAAACAAACAAACTTTAAAATAATTAAAAAAAAGGACTGGATTTATTACCTATTGATTTGGTCCACCTGGTGGACACAAAGAGAAATGCATACAATTTAACACAGCTTCTCATCTTGATCGTCTTGCATGAATAATATCAGAACAGGTATCAGCGCTAGGTCATTATGTTTTGCACAGATGGTCAGCTCTCTCCGGAATCTTAAATGTTTCTTTTCCTCATTTTTGGCCACCTTATAGCTTGGAAAATGATCAAAAATACATAACAGCATTTTTTTTCCTTACCTCAAATATAGATTATCAGCCAAAGCATGTTTGGTGTTTAACGTGTGCTTTATTTCTGCACCGGAATTGTTTTTCTCATCCAAAATCTTGTCTGTAAATCTGCTTCAACCCTCATTTAGTTCTTCAGTTCCTGCTGATTTAGAGAACAAATCTTCACCGTGTATCTGACTTCTGTAATGTTTTGTGTGGCGGCCATCTTGGACAACCAATATCACCTTTTTTTTTTTTTTTTTTTAAATTTGGTATTATTCCTCCCTCCAGGACACAGTCTGAAGCTGGAATTGTAACAGGTAGTGATGGGAATTTCAGCTCGGTTCAGTGAGCCAGTCATTTGACTCGTCAATAAGAGTCGACTCTTTCGGCTCCCAAAAGGGCTTTTTCTAAACTGCTCAAGCTTATGCGGTATTTTGACCTGTGGTTGTTTCTCTTAGGACTGAAATTATGTAATAAAATCTTATTCGGCAACCGCACGCACATTCACACCCCATGGACAATCTGAGAATGCCAATCAGCCTACAACGCATGACTCTGGACTGGGGGAGGAAACCGGAGTACCCGGAGGAAACCCCCCAAAACACGGGGAGAACATGTAATTTTCTGTAACAGCTCAGATGCTGAAAAGAGATTCTCACTGAAACATTTTGATGAAAGGTTAACGACAGTGCGTACATCTTGGGGGGGAAAAAAAAAAAGCGAGTCGACTCTCTAATAATCACCTAAAAGAGCCGAATCAAAGAGCCGACTCATCATCAAACGACACATCACTAGTCAGGAAGCGGACAAACGTCTGCTTTCGGTCATCGTTCCTAAGACAATATTTGTCTGATCAAAGTTTTTTTTTTAATTTATACACTTACTGACAAAACTGATGCGAATTCCAGCTCTTATTTCAGTGAGTCAGATCATTTGGTTCAGCTCGTCTATAAAGAGTCGACTCACTGCCGATTATCATCACAAGTTTGCGATGTTATGACTGACGCTTGTTTTTGCCTAAATGTGACTAAAAAAAAGCCACTGCCTACATTTTAAAACAAGGATCATATATGTGAGTCGGCTCTCCACGATCACCTGAAAGAACCGAATCAAAGAGTCGACTCACTGATTCGATTGGATTCGTGCTGATCAAGGAAAGAGACAAGGAGAGGGAATGAAGTATTGGTTTGAGACCTCATAAATAGATTATTTAACACAGGTCACAGGAGTGCAAGACATGATCATGACACGATACAAAGCATAAATGACAGGAAGTGTATCAAAAAGGCTAGAAAACCACTGTAGTGTAAAATGCACCATTTAAAAACCATGCTCATCTTCATCCTTTCAATAACTCAGTAACTACTGTCTAAAGCATTGCAGCACTAGTACTCAGGTCTAAATAACAAACGAAAAGGAAGGAAAAGGAGAGAAATTGCAGAGACAAGGCACAACGTCGGAACAGCCTCATTATCTAAAATGCTGACATGCCAACAAGCTAGTGCGGACTAGCTACAGCGTCACGTTACACACTTCATGTTCTGTCAAAGTAACCTTTTTTTTTTTTTTTTTTTCCCGGGTGTAATCTTTGTTCCTTAAGTGTCTTATCCTGTCCAGATTCATCATCACTCGTGTGTTATTGCCGTATTGTGAATACATGTGTATTTCTATGCTCGGTTACTAGGTTTAAAGCTACAATCAGTACAATGTGTTTCTTCTGAGATTTACTGATATGATCAGCACAGTTACATTCTTGAGTTCTTGAGCCCTGAAGTTGATCTATAAGGAATTGAAAGAGGACTTTGGACAAAAATGACTCCAAATGGAATAAACCAGACAGGCCATATTTGGTGTGCTTAATAAATAACAAAGCTTATAGCTACCACTTTGGCATCGTGAAAACTGCCATCACACACACACACACGCCTCAAAGACATCACCCATCCATCCATTTTCTGTACCGCGTATCCCTACACAGGTTCGGGGCACGGGGCGGGGGGACGCCCTGGACGGGGTGCCAATCCATCACAGTGCATAATCTCACACACACACACACACACTACGGACAATTTAGAGCTGCCAATCAGCCTTTGGACTGGGGGAGGAAACCGGAGTAACCCGAGGAAACCCCCGAAGCACGGGGAGAACATGCAAACTCCACACACACAGGGCGGAGGCGGGAATTTGAACCCCCAACCCTGGAAGTGCGAGGCAAACTACTACTACTACTAAGCCACAAAAGTTTAGAAGACCATCCATCCATTTTCTGTACATACATACACACATATATATATATATATAAATAATGTATGTACAGAAAATGGATGGATGGTCTTCTAAACTTTTCTCCACACACACAGGGCGGAGTCAGGAATCGAACCCCCAACCCCAGAGGTGCGAGGCAAACGTGCCCCTCAAAGACATCATTATATTATATATGATAAACGTAGTGATTTATGCTAAACTGGTAGCTATATGCTTCCATTACTCGTTAGCTATATTAAGCTGTTAGCTTCAGTGCAAAATAAAGAAAACAAGCTTAGCACACCAAACGTCTCTTTTGGAGTAAGTGAACAATGTTTGCCTAAATTATTCTTTAAAGAATAAGCTCAGCTCTAGGACATACTAATTGTAGCTTTATTACGGTTCTAAGATGTGGGTTTATCTGTATCGGGTTTGTGTGTGTGTGTGTGTGTGTGTGTGTGTGTGTGTGTGTGTGTGTGTGTGTGTGTGTGTGTGTGGGATGGAGGAGGTCCTGTCGTCAGGAATGGATCCGCTGCTTGAGGTCACGTCCAGATGTTACCAGTTGTCCAAGAAGTCGAAGCCAGTCTTCAGGATGGTGCTGCTCGTATTGTACTGCGACAGAGGAAAAAAAAGAGAACGGATTTTTTAAAAGATAAACACTGGCTACTTGTTACTCTGCGGTTGTAATCTGATGCTGTAGTATCACAAATAAGACGCGACAAAAACAAACAAAAACAAACAAAAAAAAAAAAAACGCTAACCTGAAGTAATCGGAGCTGAGGAACCAACATTTTTAAACTGGGTTTTAATCCGATAAACGAAACGCGGGTTACGAGTTTGCGTTTATATCTCAGCTGTGGTCTTCATTTATTAAACATTTTTTCGGAGTCTTTTTTAAGTTTGTAAGTCTAAAATCGTGCTCTAATATGTTTTCGTTTCTATAGTAACAACTATAACAACTTAATAATAAACAGATTCGAAAAGGTGTTGTTATTTTAAAAAAAGAGGAACTGAACTAATCAAGGTTTATTCAACATTTCTGGAAGGAGTCTCCAGTGTCAGCTGTTCGTAAATTAAAGTTTTCCGCCACTGCAAAGTTTTCAGGACGGAAAAGTTTACGCTTTACGGTTTCTCAGTAACATGACAAAGCTGTTTTTTTGTCTTATTAACTAAAAAAAAAACAAAAAAAACAAAACAAAAAAAAGAGAGACTGGCGAGAGAATGAAGGAATAACACACTGCGGGACATGCTGTTACAGGATGCTAATCATCTTCAGGATGGTAACAGTAACTCCGCTTCATCACACCATCCTGTCGGTGATTAGTTTCCGATAACAGCACATCTCCGAGCGAGTGTATTCCGTATGGAATGTATGGGAAATGCGTGACACACAGGCTTGTAGTTTGTAAAATGCATCGTGTGGATGTACTTGTGAAAAGGTGGGGCTTCCAGTTTGCATGTTGTTTTCATTCCCTCTGTCTTTAGTCGACTCCGAAGGCGGTTTGGTGCCCAGGCCGGGACTGAAGACATCGTCCAGAGTGCTGCTGACGGATGGCAGCGTGCTCTGAGCTCTCTCCCAGCCTCCTGGTGGTGCAGCGGGTGCTGGGGTAACACTCAGAGGCGCCGGGGTAACACTCAGAGGCGCCGGGGTAACACTCAGAGGCGCCGGGGTAACACTCAGAGGCGCCGGGGTCACGCTGATGGGGGCAGGAGGAGGAGGAGCCGGAGGTTTAGACACTCTCGGCTTCACAGGACGCGGTGCTGCAGGTTCCTGCGCTTCCCTGGATCCAGAGTCAGACCTCAGGTACGAAGGCAGCGGCTTCTCTCCTTTCTCCAGCGACTTTATCTGACTCGGCGTGAGCGACTGGAAGTCTGCCTTCTCACCCTCCAGGCGTGACCTCTCGGCGCTCAGCTTCCAGAAAGAGGACTCCTCATCACGGCGCGCCGATCCCGACCCCGATCCCGATCCCGACCCTGATCCCGATCCCTCGATCCCGGGCAGCTTGCTGCTTTGAGATGATTTGGGTTTGGATTCGGTCACGGAGGACGAGACGGGCTCCGGAGCGCCGGCGATCACACTGAATTCCAGCTGACTCTGTGTGAAGAAAAGAAACAGCGAAAAAGAGAGAAAAGCTTCACCATGTTTGCAAGAACTACGTCGTATGTGGGCCAGACGATTATTTTTAGCAGCGGCGTCCTACATACTTTGGTCTCCCAAGAAAAGGGCGCAGAATGTTCGTCCTGCCAAGTTAGATCCTGGAAGCAAAGAAGGGAAAAATGCTATTCTTAAGCAATATAATTTAACACTGTATGACACGTTATGTAGTTTTGTCTTTGGCTTCAAAAGACATGCTTTGATGGCTAAATGATTAAGGAAAAGTCTAGCAAAGTTCAATAAAATCACAACATTGTGTAGCGGTGCAATCCCAAATGCCTCCTAATGCTCTCCATAGGTGCCCTACATACTGTAGGATATGGGAATGATAAATACTCCACCCTATGCAGTGCACTCCGTGTCCACTACTAAGGCATTTGGGATTCAACCCATGATATCAAGCTGTCAAAACCGCAAAGCAAACTTGACACGCCGGCAAATTTGACATAAAGGAAGAATAATGCTGACCTCCTCTCCGAAGTGGACGATTTTCTGACCGGTTTGGATCAGCATTTTGGGATAACACACCACTTCTTCGTGGTCCACTCGGTGCATGGCGTAGCGAGCCCGGATCTTCGGCTCCATCATCCCGTCGTCTATAGCCGTGTCCTGCTCGGCTGGAGACATGTCCTCCCAGGCCGAGCCGTACTTCTCCTTAATCTTCTCCCTCTCCTGCATTATCTTCCGGGCCATGGAGTTGATAGAGCTGAAATACTCGTACTTTTTCGCCTCGGTGAGACGCGCATCAGCCACAGCCCCGTCCATCGCCGTGGCGGCCATTTTCTCCACAGCTGGATGTAGGAAAACAGACCGTGACGTAAACACAAGCGGGGCGGGGCTACGTCTGAATTCCACAGCAGCCACGCCCAGATTCCATGATTACTGCTGACGTAGCAAGCTGGACTCTCTTCCTGCTTCCTGAAGTCTTACAGGAATAAAACACTCTGTTGGAGGAAAATAATCAACAACACAGTGGTGTGATGAAGCAGAGCGACTGTTACCACCTCGAAGTTGATTATTTTCCAGTAACAGCACGTCCTGAAGTGTGTTCCCTGCTGAAAAATACAATAGAAACCCTCATAGAATTTGTATTGGTTTTAATGGTTTTAATGGGAATTGTATTGGTTTGAATGGGAATTGTAATGGTGTTAATGGGAATTGTAATGGTTGGAATGGTTATAATGGGAATTGTATTGGTTTTAACGGTTATAATGTGAATTGTATAGGTTTTAATGGTTATAATGGTTTTAATGGGAATT
Organism: Pangasius sanitwongsei; assembly: GCA_037576675.1. NCBI lineage: Eukaryota > Metazoa > Chordata > Actinopteri > Siluriformes > Pangasiidae > Pangasius > Pangasius sanitwongsei. Next base: position 9,450,235 of record CM075030.1, on the reverse strand, counting down.
GTATTGGTTTAAATGGTTATAATGGGAATTGTATTGGTTTTAATGGTTTTAATGTGAATTATATAGGTTTTAATGGGAACCGTAATGGTTTTAATGGTTATAATGGGAATTGTAATGGTTTTAATGGTTTTAGTGGGAATTGTATTGGTTTTAATGGTTATAATGGGAATTGTATCGGTATTAATGGAAACTCTAATGGTCTCTGTGGGTCTCTACTGGTAATTTGTTGCTTTCTATTGGTGGCATGTTATGTCTAGTGGATACCATTAAGGACCAATAATGATAATGGTTTTAATGGTTAGCTGATGGTTTGTAATGGTATTTGTAGTGGAAACCATTAGAATTTCTGTGATGGTCTCTATTGTTTTCTTTCAGCAGGGTTATTCCTCTTATACCACAATGTTCCAATGATTAAAATGTTTAATTTATTCATGAATGACATGGTATATGTTTTATCCGTTTATCGTTGCATTTAATGCTCTGAAACTTCTACAAAACCAGTCAGATCGTGTTCTCACTTATGTTATAGTATCGTTTCCTCACCATCCTCTTGTTCTCTCTTTCTCTCAAAGTTTAGAAAACCATTCATCCATTTTCTGTATATATATACAGTGGCTTAGTAGTAGTAGTTTGCCTCGCACTTCCAGGGTTGGGGGTTCGAATTCCCGCCTCCGCCCTGTGTGTGTAGAGTTTGCATATTCTCCTCTTGCTTCAGGGGTTTCCTCTGGGTACTCCGGTTTCCTCCCCCAGTCCAAAGACATGCATTGTAGGCTGATTGGCATTTCCAAATTGTCCGGAGTGTATGAATGTGTGTGATTGTGCCCTGCAATGGACTGGCACTCCGTCCAGGGTGTCCCCTGCCTTGTGCTTTGAGTCCTCTAGGATAGTCTCCAGGCTCCCTGTGGATAGATGGACATTATATACATATATATATATATATATATATATATATACACACACACACGCACAGATAGAGAGCTCTCTCTCTATCTCAGATATCATGCAATTAAAATGCATTCCCATGTTATTTGTTTAAAACAACAACAACAACAACACCAAAAACGCTGATTTCGCTCGTTTTTCTAGAGACTGCTATTTTGAAATCTCGCGAGATTTCCTCACTTCCGCCTGGATTTTTCTAGCTTTTTTTTTTTCCCAATCTTTATTCCATTCTCGGCAGGTGACAGGAGGGTGGCTTGCTGCAGGCTGGTGGCGATGCCTTAATCAGGATGATATCGCAGAGGGAAAGAGGCGAACTGGCTCGATTTTACACCGTTACAGACCCGAAAAAGCACAAAAAGGGATACACGGTGTATAAAGTCACAGCCAGGGTGAGTCCCATAACGCGCTGCTTAGACAATCTATCAACAGCACAGAATAATCTAGAAGGATTACTCCGCTTTTAGCACTGGCAGTAATTGCACAGGATCGATTTTGGATTATTGATCAGATTAGAGCTTAATATCAAATGATTTGGTGCAGACGAATCTGTTTTTGCAGCTTTATTTTTTTCCCACCCGTTTTCAGACAAATCCCGCCTTTTGCTCGCTGATTGGTTAGTAGTATCCCTGTTCTGGATTCGGATTGGCTGGGCGGTGTGTGAGTACAGGTGTTAGCCAATCGCAACGCAGAAGGCGGGGTTTGTCTGAATGCGGATAGAGATACATTTTAACACTGTAATTTCTGATATTGTTTACTTTGATGTTGCTGTTATTTTATAAAGATATGTTGGAAATTGCTTCTAAATGTTTGATTGACGCTGATAAACTAATATATTAATATGTGACTTATTAATTGATTAATTAATCAGAGTTAATGGATCACTCCTTATCAAAACGAAAGAGAAATATTAAAGGTTTAAATCAGTGTTGATCTTGATATTGATCTCTGAGGGAAATATTGTAGCCTGAGTGAAAATCTGAAAATCAGCTTTGGAGGATTTTTGAAATGATTCGGAAAACATCCAAGATGCTGAATTTGAGTAAATAAACTTTAATCGCTGATTCCTGAGCTCAGAGATCATTAAAAAAAAAACCCTGTTATGCTTGTCAACTTTTGCACACACAAAAAATATTTATAAAGCACTGCTTGCGGTTATCTTGTGCAATGCGTCGAGACGAATCCTCCAGGTCCTGCACATTCTGAGGAACTCGTACACAACTATTACAAAAAGGTGCAATCATTCACTGACACTCAAGAAGGGGGTGTAAACTTTTGAACAGAATGATTGGTGTAAATTGTTCTTATTTTATTTCTTTTTTTCATTTAGTACTGCCCTTCGGAAGCTGCATAAGATATTTATGTGTGTCCCAACTGTTACGAAAGGTGCAGACATTCACTGATGGGGGTGTAAACTTTTGAACAGGATGAAAATTGTTATTATTTTGTCTAATGGGAAACATGTAAGTATCTTATGCAGCTACTGGTTAAGCTTAAGGGCAGTACTAAATGAAAAAAAAATTAATAAAATAATGACAATTTACACCAATCATCCTGTTCAAAAGTTTACACCCCCCGTGGCTCTTAATGTATCGCGTTGCCTTCTTGAGCGTCAGTGAATGTTTGCACCTTTTTGTAATAGTTGTGTACGAGTCCCTCAGAATTTGCAGGACCTGGAGGATTCTTTTGAAGACCAGTGGACAGTTTAACTGCTCAGGACAAACAAGGAACTCGTGAACGACTATCACAAAACATAAAACCAGTCGTCGATCATCCAGATAACAGCACACAGCATTGAGAATGAAGCGTATGTAAACCTTTGAACTGGTTCATGTGTGTAAAATCAGTTGTGTCTTGTGGATTATATGTAAACATCTGCTAAGTGAAATAGCTTATTCGGGCAGTACGAAATAAAATACAAAATGCAATTTTTATGATCCCTCTTTTCAATTTTGTATCCTCAATATCCGACACTTTGAGCTGCTTTTCTGCTCACCACGGTTGTAAAGAGTGATTGAGTTACCTTTTCATTAAAGTGTCCATGTAAAGCATAAGACACTCACGTCATGACTGTTTTTGCGTTAATACAAAACCTTTTGAGAGAATCGTGATGCATTTTTAAGGGCTGAAATATTTTTATTCCGTATCTAAGGTAACAAATATCACACAGTCTGGTTCAGTCATGCCGACAACGTGCGTGTTTGTTTGTAACATCCTGTTTTTTCTGTAAATGTTTATGTACTATTTATTCTACGCTACAACTCTTTTTTTCTACTTTTCTTACAGAACATACAGTACAGTTCCTTTCTGGATTCTTCCGGGGGGGGAAAAAGTCACTTTTTTTGCGTTTATCTTTGCTGGCGTCATGATTGATCGCGTTTTCAGTTCAGTGTTAAAGTTCACAGAGAGCACTCAGTTCACGGTTTAGCTAATCCCACTCAGGATTTGAGGCGGAGTTTAGGATTCGTCCTGCTGTGTTTCTGGAGCAGACCTCAGGTGTGTGTTCATTAGCGAGCCGGTTTCGCTCGCCCTCTGAGATTTGCGCTTTGTTGTCTAGAGAGGAACCCGCTCACGTGATCCGCCGATACCTGAAGGACGTGACGACACCCGGATACAGTAAACACGTCACGTGACTATTGAACGGCGTCACATTTTGTGATGCTAATCGTAGACACTTGCATATCAGAACACGTTACGTGAAAGAAGCGTTTTTGCATTTCTGAGACGTTAAATGTATACAGTACACGCTACTGGTCAAAAGTTTGGACACACTCGGCTGAATATTTTAATAAAGGATTATGATTGAGATTAATTTTTAAGGCTAATGATTAGTAGTGAAATTAAATGTAATTCTGAAGTGATTTATTAAAAAATATTAATTACATATTTTAAATAAGCATTTAATTAATATATATTAGTAATTAATATTAATTATGTTAATAAATATTTAATTAATATTTATTAGAAATTAATCAATATTAAACATTTAAAATTAGTAATATTTAAAATTTATAATATTTTTGTAATGTTAGTAATATTCTTATATTTATTTATTAAAAAAATCACTCTAATTAACCAATTTATCAACAAATAAATGAATCCATTAATTAAAACAATGACATTTTTTGTTCTTAATTTAAAATATAAAATATTTTCACACAGTTCTTGCTCGCTGCATAATTCGATAAGTATTATTAGTTCATGCTGTTAACGTCTTCATTATTATTTTGAAATAGAAAATTGTACAAATTTATACATATACAGCAGTATGCTCAAATCTAAGACACCTGAATTTAGAAAATATATTTGGCTTACATTTTTATTTTATGTCTTGTGCTTAATTAAATACTTATTTTATATATATATATATATATATATATATATATATATATATATATACACACAGACACACACACACAGACATGCATACATACATAAATAGAGAACAGTACTTGATTCACTGATTCATGTGTGTGTGTGTGTGTGTGTGTGAACTCCATCTCCGTCAATGTGTATAAAGTCATCATTGTTCGGGTTCCTCGTATCCCCTTCCCACTTCGACACACACACACACACACACACACACACACACACACACACTCTGAGCACAGCATCTCAGGGCCGACTGAGAGGCACATGTACTCCACACCCTTCTAATAAAAATAAATTCTTTATTCTTTTATCTGTCGCAGATTATATTTTATTCCAGAAGGTACTTTATTAATTCTGGAGAAATTGTCGGAACTTGCCGGCGCTTGTCTCACTGACATTGGGACAGAGCTTAGGATGAACTTAGAGAGCACTTTAGAGAGCATCTGCAGACCTTCGTGACTGATTTAATTCACTGTTCTTTTTCCAGATCATCTCGAGGAAGAATCCCGAAGACGTACAGGAGGTGAGATCATTTATTTATATATATATATGTATAAAACATAATAATAATGAGCAAAGTCATGTAGATGTGCGACTCACTAAAGGTGATAGAGAAAAGAACGAGTGTGAAGAACGTGAAGCTTGATAAATGAATGAAACACTGTGTCATGCTGTTATAGGAAAATAATCAACAGCAGGGTGGTGTGATGAAGCAGAGTTACTGTAACCACCACCACGATGCGGATTAGTTTCCTATAACAGCACGTCCTGCAGAGTTTTATTCCTCGATTACAACTTTCTATTAATTAAAGAATGACATCAGTGTTATAATTTTTCATCCATTTACTGTTCCATTCATTCTCACTTTTTTCTCTCTCTCTTCAACTTAACACTTGACACTGGAGACTCCTTCCATTAATGTTACATAAACGTGTCTTCACAGAAAACTTCACCATGTCAGCAATTCTACGTTTTTTTGTGATAGAAGTCCTTGTGTACGTTGTTTCTATAGAAACGTGATTTGTAGAAAATTAGTCAACACCGTCTGACCAATCAGAGTCGAGAATTCAACAGTGCTGTGGTGTAACTATGATCAAACGATCGCTTCAGTAATTCAATCAACCTTTTGTGACTTTTTAGTTTTGATGTCACAGTAAACTGTTTTAATGTGTATATATATATTAGTTTTACTCATAAATATATAGATTTATTAATTTTTTTAATAATTATTTGCATTCAGTCAGTCTCGCAAATCCTTGGTTGCGGAAACCGTGTTCAAGAAAAAGCATGAGTCCAGCGTCCAGCCCAAAACTTACTCATTATCACTGAGTCATACTTTAAATGATCTGTTTGGAAAGTCCATGGACACACACACACACACACATACACACACAACAAGAAAGTAGATGGGTCCTAATGTGGCAAGCATGATCTCATTTAGTGCCTTGATGCAGCCTGAAAAAGGAACAGCGCTCACACACACACACACACACACACAGAGCTCTTTTTTTCCCCCCTCATGTCTGATGTTTTTTCTTACTTGAACCTCTACCCTGCTGTTAATCCTGATCTTGCTCAACCTTGGATTATGGAGGAATTACGCTGCATTTGATTGGCTCTCGGGACTGAGAAGGAGGATGGAGGGACGGGATTTCTGTACATGATGAAGGAAAGGAGACTGATGAAAGGAGAATGTGAGACAAAACATCTTATCTGCGCTTATCTCTGTCTCTGTCTTCGTGTAGATCACAGTGTGGAAGCGCTACAGCGATTTTAAGAAGCTGCACAAAGATCTGTGGCAGATCCACAAAAACCTCTACAGACAGTCAGAGCTCTTCCCTCCGTTTGCCAAGTCGAAAGTCTTCGGTAAGATGTGTGTGTGTGTGTGTGTGTGTGTGTTTGTATGTGTGTTCGTTCCAAGCATCTTCCGTTCTACTTGTAGTTCCTTAACAAATGTTAAGTCCCTCAGGACAAAATGAAATGAAAATGATTGCTATAATTTATACGAAAAAAAATAGAGAAGATGAGTGAACTTTATAATGCCCTCCAAAAAAAAAAAAAAAAAAAAAAAACTAGCAAGCTGAGCCTACAGAAGAGGTGGACGATATAATTAAAATATCACCATATGATATATTATAGGTTTATGATTGGTTTTCCAGCAATACTGTATCATGTTGTATGTAAAAAAAAAAAAAAAAAAACTTGTTTTTTTTGATGATACTTTGATGAAAATAGAGATTTTTTAAGAATAAATAAATAAGTAAAGAAAACAAATCTGTGAAATTTGAACATTTAAAAGATTACGTACTAAATTCTAACACCACATACACTGTGTTAAGTCAGTTTGTAATTATTTGTGCTTATAAAAATGTTACTAGAAAGATATTATGACCTCCATGATCTCTCAAAAAAGCATCCTGTGACATAGTTTATCATGATATCGATTTTATGTCCTCATATTGGATCTCTGACATGAACAAAATATCACGTCTTAACGAGTATGCAAACTGATTTAAAAAAAAAAAAAAAAAAAAGGTAAAAAGTGCAATTTACAGGGTGACGTGAATGCAGATAGATTCATTTTGCGCCTGGAATGTGATTCATTAGACCAGAAAGTCACGTCAGGAACGGATATTGTGTCTTGTGTTATGTGTTTTTGCGGAAGTCTGTTTACGTCAGATGAAGACCAATTCCAAGCATTCGCTAGGTTTTAACGATGAACATGTTTTAATCGAGAAAAGGTTCAGATAGCCTCCGAACAGAACTCGATTATTTTGTGTTCGTCTTGTATTTGTAGCTTTTCTACGCATCTCATGTAATGGCCGCCATATTGGATGAGCAATCGTGCGAATGTGGTGAGGTGTAGTGTCAGTTTGACTCTTCTGAGATCCTCGCTTAGCTGTTTTTAGACTTGTTTAAAAAAAAAAAAAAAAAAAAAAAAACGATTAGCACTTGCAAAAAAAAAAAAAAACTAATTTACATATTGTTTTCTAATTGGAATATTGATATGTGGAATAATTCACTCTGTTATTGTTTGTAAATCAAACAACATGGTCCGTTTTTGCACACAAATGACAGCACGTTATTTGGGATCTGCGTTAACATGAACAGAAATGCTCAAACAGTAATATTAGTAGTGAAAAAATATAAAAAATTTAAAATCTTGATGTCATATATTACTGAATTTTCCAAAACAAACAAACAAAAAAAGTTTATATATATAATTATATATATATATATATATATATATATATATATATATATATATATATATATATTTCATATATATATTTCAGCGTCCGCTTGAAAATTCAGGGGAATTACAATGAATAAAACATGTTTATTCATACTATGTTTGAAAGAAAACTACAAACACTATTAACAGTGTGTATTTGTGTGTGTGTGTGTGTGTGTGTGTGTGTGTCCAGGCAGGTTTGATGAGTCTGTGATCGAGGAGAGGAGGCAGTGTTCAGAGGACCTGCTACAGTTCAGCGCTAATATTCCAGCTCTTTACGCTAGCCAGTACATACAGGACTTCTTTAAGGTACAACACACATACACACACACACACACACGCAAACACACACACACAGTTACACTTGAGGTTTGCTTTCATGTGACCACACGCACATGCACTTGCTCACAGACCAGTTACGCAGGACTCATTTGTTCCACTCATGAACTTCTTGAAGATACACACCCTTACGGACATAGCACGATTAGGTACACACGCATGGTTTCTCTGTCTCTCACACACACACACACACACACACACACACACACACACACACACACACACATGATCACGCTTCACTGACTTCCTGCATTCTAGTTTCTATTACGCTCACCCTTTGGCTTTCACAGTAAACATTGTGGGCAATTTCACAACACCAGTGTGTAAAATAGCATGTGTATATGTGCATGTGTGTGTGTGTGTTTTCCAGGACGGAGAGGTGCAGGACGGTTCCGAGCTCATCGGGCCAGCAGAACCTTTTTCTGACTTCTTAGCTGACAGCCAATCAGACAGCAGCTCTGAAGGTGCGTATAGGGCTTTCGTATGGTTGAAATTTGCCCGGAGTTGTCATTTATTAAAAGGAAGAGTGACCACCTGAGGGTGCTCTCACACCACGCTGAAGAGAAGGAAACAGGAAACGTGAACTGAATAATGTAGCAGCCAATCAGACTACATGCTGTTCCTCACAGCAGTATGCAGTGTGTGAGAGTTAGCAATAGGTGTCTTTAGGCTGCTTAACGTTTTCTTTTTCAAATTATTTTTAATCTTTTATTTTCTTGATCTTAACTTCTTTGATCTTTAGAAGGTGTTGTTTATGATTATGTTCATTTATGTAAAACATTTGGAGATTTTGGATTCAAAATAAAGATATTATATAGATATACATATAAGGATATTATTATTATTATTATTATTATTATTATTATTATTAAAGGGTTATGTGGCTAGCAGACAGTGAAAATCGCATTCAGTTCAGATTTACCTCGGATCTACCTCAGACATTCCTCAGATATTCCTCAGGTTTTCCTCAGACTTATCTCAGACTTACCTCAAACTTACCCCAGATTTTCTGCAGACTTACCTCAAACTTACTTCAGACTTTAAAACTTACCTCAAACTTACCTGAGACTTTCTTTAAACTTACCTCGAACTTACCTCAGACTTTCTTTAGACTTTCTTCAGATTTACCTCAAACTTACCTCAGACTTTCTTCAGATTTACCTCAGAGTTACCTCAAAGGTACCTCAGTGTTATCTCAGACTTACCTCAAACTTACCTCAGACTTTCTTCAGACGCACCTCAAACTTACCTCAGACTTTCTTTAGACTTTCTTCAGATTTACCTCAGATTTACCTCAAACTTACCTCAGACTTTCTTCAGATTTACCTCAGAGTTACCTCAAAGGTACCTCAGCGTTATCTCAGACTTTCCTCAAACTTACTTCAGACACATCTCATATGTACCTCAGATCTACCTCAGACTTTCCGCAAATCTACCTCAGGTTTACCTCAGACTTCAAGATTTTCTAACTACAAACATTTGGTGGTGAAAGCAAAACATGTTGTAAAGAAACATCAGAGAAATACTGGAATTTACTCTAAGCCTACTTTACAATTGGATTTATTTTATTTTTTTTTTTTGAGAAAAACAGTAACCCTGGCCATGTTGAGACTTAGGACTTGTAAGGTTTTCTCTCATGTTTCTGTGATTTTTAAGAGCTGTAAAGATTTAACCCTTTTTAAAATATCTTTGTTATATTTTCGTCTAAAATTTCTTGATATATTTAGTGCCTTGTAAACTGCAACTGTTTCCATTTTAATGGCAGTTTTCTACTTTTTATGTTAGAAACAAGATGTCTGTGTAGCATTATGGGATACAGTACAGCATGAAGATAGCTCCGGATGCCTACTTACAAATTTAGCCCAAATCATATTTCTTGCACACTGGAATTACTTCTTTTATTCACGTAATTTATATACTGTATACTGCTGTGGGCGGAGTTTAGTATGACTAATATGCATTTGGAATGCAGCCTTTTGTAAACGTGTGCTGTTCTCAGTAACAGCTTGGCTTCTTTTCATTCATCATTCTTATGCTTTTTCAATTTCGCTTTCTCTTTCTCCTCGGTGCAGTTCATAAGAGCGGTGGTGGCGTAGATGATTCGACCCTAACCAGTCTGTCAGAGTATGGAGGTGAGTGTAGATCCTCTGGATCTCATCAGATCGTGATTATAGTACAGTACAAAAGTCCGTTTTTATTGTAGAAGATTTCAGGACTTTCTGATTTAAAAGTTGACCCTTTTTGGATGGCATTTTTTAAAAATCATGTTTATGATTAGCATATTGCATAACTGTAGACCACACATATAGACTTTTGTTTGTACCTTAACTGTGGATTTGGCGTTATTAGTGGTGACAGGAAATATGTATGGTTTTGTACCAGATTCTACATCACAACTTTATATTTATGCATTTGCTCTGATTCATTATTGTTTCTGCAGCTAGAGCTTTGTTAGTTTGTGTGAAGAAATGTTTTATTTAGCATTTATGGAAGGAGTCTCCAGTGTCAGTGTTTTGTCTACATTAAAAAAAACAGGCTGGTGAGGAAACGACTGTTTATAGCTGCTATAATGCAAGTAATAACAGAAATTAACTTGTTCCACAACATTACATGTAACTACAAATCAATAAAAAGTGCAAAGTTTTGATCCATAATTTAAAAAAAAAATTTTTAATATTGCGTTTGCGGTGAGCCAAGGGTTTTATTCCTTACTTCATACCACCGTCAGACATTTTTATGTTCTGTTGTTTTTGTTGCCTGGTTCAGTTTATATAACGTGCAAATACATTTACAACAAAATTACTTAAATTGTAATAATGTTAGTTTTGTTGATTTAATGCTCACAAAATAGAGGCTACAAAATAGTTGCGGATTGCAATTCCTAAGGGCCAATGACAACCAGACAACTGCTGATATTGCAACCTGGCTTTGTGTAAGAAATAATCACAACAAATTCCATTATTCTTTGCTAATATGAGTCAAAAAAAAGTTTATTCGTAACACATAATGTCACTCCTTGAATCAGTATCAGGTGTTAGTAGTTCACAGGTGTTAGGAATATATGTTACCATTTGAATTGAAGTCATTTGTTTATTAAAATAAGCAAACAGCTGTCCACAGAATATTTGGATATTCGGATATACATATTTCAGTCTAGATGCTGTTTGTGCGTTTCAGGTCCATCCAGTGACAGTGATCTGATTTCTCTCCTGGTGGATGGAGATTCCCTGCCCGATTTGGACGATGGAATGGGCTCGGGCTGCAGTTCCCCAAACCAGCGGGCAGGAGGCAGTGGACGTTCCGCGTCCCCTAGCCGGACAGAGGTAGACCCGAGGCGGGCCATCAGGGCGGCGCTTTTCTCCTCCAGCAACCAGAAGAAAGATTACCTGGAGAAAGCCAGTGAGCAGATCAGCCTTGCTGTGCAGAAAGAGGTGGAGCAGGACTACGCCTCCGCCTTCTTCTACTACCGCAGCGGAGTGGATTTACTACTGCAAGGAGTCCAAGGTACACACACACACACACATATCACAACATCAGAAAGTAGAGAAGGGCTAAAGACTCCCACATGAACAAATGGGCACACCACCGTAATTGCTGGAGTAGCAGGACTTTAAAATCAGTAACAAATAGGCAAACAACTATCTCTTCTTCAGTAGCACGCTCACTTTAAAAACAATACCAAATAGGCAAACAACTATCTCTTCTAAAGCAGCATGTCGACTGTAAAAACAATAGCGGATATGCAAAGTACAGCAACTGCTGTAGCAGTAAAAACAATAGCAAATGTGAAAGTAACTGCTGGAGCATCGTGCATGCTGTAAAACCTGTAGCAATAACGCAAACTGCTGTATGTAATTCAGTGTTTTGTTTCTCAAAAAAGACAAAAGACATACAATAGACATGAGAGAAGGATTATCCGACTAATTAGTTCCCCCTCCCAACCCCACCCATCCCAATGCACATCAGGATCACACAGCAACGAAGAAGAATATTTAATTAATAGTCCAAAAGATCTTTACCTGGAGATATTGGGTTCTTCCACATAGACAAGGAATCACGTTTGGCATGATTGACCTGTGCCGATGACAGCTCCAGATACAGTAACTCAAGTAAAGAATGCATCCAAAGTTTGGTTGAAAGGTCATGAGGAGGTTTCCAGTGCTGAACTAATCATTTCTTTGTGACAGTCATGCCAGCTAACCAAAGTTTACGATCTTTTCCACTTAGAGGAAGTTGAGAATTATCATTCAAGCAATGAAAGCGCGGGATCTTTTATGAAAACGTATCCTTATAAGATTATACGGAACATCTAGCACCCTATCCCAAATTTTTTGTGCATCTGGACATTCCCAAAGCATGTGCATCAATGTGCACAGGTTCCCTGGCCCACAAAAATTACAGTAAGGGTGGGGTGATAAGAACATGGCATGTCGTATTCGTGCGGTTAAATATGTGCCGTGGATCATTTTAAAATGGTAAACGCAAACTAATGTAACTGCTGGGAAAAAAAAGCACTCCTGCCACAAGAACCCAAACTACGGGCTATTGGCAAACTACGGTAACTCCTGGAGTAACGTGGAACAGTGAAAAGGGGGAAGGGGGAATGCTGCTCTTGGAGTAGCATGTCCAGAGTAAAAACAATAGTAAAGAAGCAAATTCCTGTAGCTATTTGAGTAACACGCTCTCGTAATGGCTTCAGTTGTACATCTGTCTTACAATAAAACAATAGCAAATAGGCAACTACCCTAAAAACCCCCAAAAAACAAATAAGCAGACTACCATAACTGCTGCTGAAAACCATGTTTAGCTCAATATTTTAATGTTGCTCAGTGTTTGTATTTATTATGCTGTGAAGTCTTCACCTAATGAACAGCATTGTGATGCTGGAGCTGAGATTGTGTCTTTAGGCCATCGGGGCGGCGCCGTAGCTGCTATTCCACTCTGCCTGATGGCCTTTCTGGCATCGTTCTCACACACACGCCTTATTGTTCTTAAACCAGCGCAGTGATCTAAATGCCTTGGCTTGTTTGTCTGCGCTTGTTTACTCGTTAATGTGTTTGCGTTTGTTTACGGATGGGTGACGACTCCTGGTGTTGTTGACAATGAAACGGCGCTGGGCTTCTTTTGTGGAGGGCTTCAGTCCAAGCTTTTAGTACCTGCCAGGATTCTTTAGCTCGGTGTATGGCAGAAAGAGATAATGAGGGGAGAGCGAGAGAGATGGAGAAAAGGAGGGGCAGATGATGGAGGAGAAAGAGATTTTTTTGTTTTGTTTTTGGTTTTGAGTGTGCTGCCATTATTGGCACGTCCTGGTTTTAGAAGTTCAAAAGTTACATTTTAAACTTGTTCGAGTGGCATCACCAACTGGAGTAGCACGCTTTCTGTAAAGACGTTAGGAAAGAAGCAAACTACGATAAACTTGTAGGAAAGAAGAACTACCGTAAGTCTTGGAGTAGCACGCTTTCTGTAAAGACGTTAGGAAAGAAGCAAACTACGATAAGCTAGTAGGAAAGAAGAACTACCGTAGGTCTTGGAGTAGCACACCTACCATTAAAAACCTGTTACAAAAAACAAATAGGCAAACTACCGTAACTGTTGGAGTAACATGCCTGCTGTAAAGACAGTGATAACTAAGCATATTAAGAAAATAGTTAGTTATTAACGAGTTAAATTTGAAATTTGATGGAGTGACTTCTACCTAAGTAGCTAGCTAACTAAGTAAGCTAGCTAGCAATCTTGACTACTCTAATCTATTTAATTAGCTCAGCTAGTTGCATAGCTAGTCAATGTTAGTGAATTTATTGTATAATTAAATTAAGTAGTCAAATATTTTTAATAAGCTAGGTAACACCTGGGAAACTATTTTATTGAATAGTGAAAACAAAGAGTTATTTTGCTAGCAAGTGAGCTAACACTGGGCTGTCAAACTGTGTAATTAGAACTTTAATTTGCTAGCAAGCAAGTTAGCATTCTGTTTTTTTTTAATCTAAATTGATTTAATTGACTAAAGCTGTTATTTTATGCTAAGCAGTATGACAAGCCATGAAATCTTGTCACATGGTTGTGACTGTGTGTGTGTGTGTCAGGTGAAGTGAGTCCGCGCAAGAGGGAAGCCGTGAAAAAGAAGACAGCCGAGTATCTGATGCGCGCTGAGCTCATCGCTAACACATATCTGAAAGACAGCATGGGCCAGAACTCCACTCAGAACCGGGTGAGTGGAAATGAAACCAATATTTATTAATATTAAAATTAATCCTGATTATTTAGTAATAGTAATCTAATTAGTGAGATTAATAAGGATCAGCCTTACTTCTGCTTTAAATCTTGAACCTAATAATCAGTATTTAAGAGAAGACTAGACACGGCTTGACTCTGAACGCAGGCTTTAACCTTTGACCTTTAACCTTTCTCTCGGTGTGTGTTTAGACGCTGGCTGCTCAGTGCTGTAAGGGGTCATGGGGTCAGCAGAGTCAGGCTGATGAATTGCACAACTACAGAGTGCTGGGGGTCATCGACAAGGTGAGCTAAGGCCAAAGGGCAAAGGTTACTCATCTCTGAGGTAACTCGCTCTTTATTTATATGCGAAACTGCATCCAAGATGTGTGTGTGTGTGTGTGTGTGTGTGTGTGTGTGTGTGTGAAAACTCACTGCTCCATTCATATCCATTAAGGGCTGCACCTGTTCTGGTTTCTCAAGGGGCGTGCACACATAGGCACAAGCAGAGGGGTGTGTGTGTGTGTGTGTGTGTGTGTGTGAGAGTGTGTGTGAGAGAGAGAGAAATGGAGACATCAAATAATACAGATATATAGCCAGCCATGAAAACGGAACTGCTGAAGTTTGGGCCGGTGCCACAGATCGAGGAGCAACAGACTCTCGCTTTAGGAGCCTCATGGCTTAATTGTAGTTTTTCTTTTTAAATAAATGTGTTAAAAGATCTAAGAAAAATCCAAATTATAAAGCAGTTATAATAGCGTGCCCATTTGTAAGGGGATTTATGGTAGGAGCGCTTTTTTATTTAATTTAAAAAAAAAAAAAATAAAAAAAAAAAGTAATTATAAAAAACATGAGGAAATGGGCAAACTACCGTAATTGCTGGAGTAGCACACTTTCTCTAACAATTAGTGTTATTAGGGCGCTATTTATTTTACTAAATTGCTTATACGTATATTCATAGACAGTATTATCGTTCAGTTTAAAAACAGAAATGCTCCTTTTTAAAAAAAAAAAAAAACTGCAGCCGCTAGAAAAACTACCGTAATTACTGGTGTAGCACGCTTTCTATAAACACAATAGCAAATGAGGAAAGTACCATAATTGCTGGATTAGCATGCTTTCTGTAAAAACATTTGAAACTAGGCAAAATACGTTAACTGCTGGAGTAACATGCCTACCGTAAAATCAGTAGCAAGTGGGCAGACTACCGTAATGTTTGGAGTAGCACGATTTTATTAAAAGGTAGGAAATGGACAAACTACTCTAATTGCTGGAGTAGGACGCTCTCTGTAAGAACACTAGTGAATGGGCTAACTAACGTAATTTTTAGAGTAGTGCGATTTCTGTGAAAGCATTAGGAAACGGATGAAATTTACGTAATTGCTGGATTAGTTTGCTTTCTCTAAAAACAATAGGAAACAGTTGAAAAGAACAGTGACAAAGAAGCAAACTACTAAATAACCTAATTACTGGGTAGCACACTTTCTGTAGTAGACCTACCGTAAAGCCCCTAACAAATGGGCAAAGTACCGTAATTACCGGAGTATCATGCTTTCTGAAAAAACATGCAGAAATGGGTAAAGTACCGTAAGTGTTGGAGTAATATGCATTTCGTTCTGATACAACAATGCCACGCCCACTAGAGACGTACAGGAAGTGACATCACTGATTTCCTGAAAGTGTTGCTCATGCTGCTGTGTTTCCTCGTCTCATCTGCAGGTGCTGCTGGTGATGGATAAGAGGACGCAGGAGATGTTCGTCCTCAAGGTGAGCAGGCGCACATGTGTGTGTGTGTGTGTTGATAGCATGAAGGGTTTTGATTCAGGTGTGATGATGGTGTGGTCATGGTGGATAATCTGGTGCAGAGGAGACACGCTTCTGGACTGAAGTGTGTGTGTGTGTGTGTGTGTGTGTGTGTGAAGTGCCATTATTTGTGGTGTGTCCCACTTTGGACAGGCTCCAGATGCCAGCTGATGGCACGGGCACAGATGATGCTGATGCCACACACACACACACACACACACACACAGTTCTGGCCTCTGACAGCAGAGTAACTCGGACAGATGAGGAGGCCCTGATGGGTGTGTGTGTGTGTGTGTGTGTGTGTCAGGTTGTATATTGTATTAATAATCATTATTAGACAATGAGGACTATTTTACGTGTGATGTGTCTTATCCAGGGATTGCGGAAGAGCAGCGAGTGTGGACGTGTGAAGAAGACTGTCATCCCCCGCACGGTGCCCAACATGGTACGTCTCAGGAAGTTCATCATCTCCGAGGACTCCGTTTTCCTGTTGCTGCAGTATGCCGAGGGTGTGTCTCACAAGCGGCCTCATTCTCACACACACACACACACACACACACATTTACATTTCTTCATTTGGCAGATGCGTTCATCCAAAGCGACTTACAAACGAGGCAGAAACTAGCCAAAGCACTGAGTTAAAGGCCAGAGCCACGAAAGGTTATTTTATTTTTATTTATTTGTACTTACCAACATTCCTTTATCTAACTTCCCCACACACATTTATGCTAGTCCTCCATTTTGGATAATATTCATATTCACGTCCGGACTGGAAATTGACAAGTCATTAATATAAATCTCAAAGCTCCACTCTCTCTCCATCTCTCTCTCTATGTCTCTCGACCATGTTCTCGACTCGCACCGTGATCATTTTTTGAGACTCTTCTCAAATGCGCTTTCTCGGGTTTGTCATGGCAAGTCCTTTCTCCTCCTTACACACACACACACACACACACACACACACACACACTCTCTCTCTCTCACAACCCCTCGCTCGTCTCTCTCTGTCCTTGTTAAGCTCGTGTCACAGGTCATTATCTATGGTAGCAGGTGCTGCTCCGGATCATTAACTAAGCTAACACCTGCGTCTCCTTATTCTCTGCCGGCTGTGTGCGTGTGCGTGTGTGAGTGTGTGTGTGTGTGTGTGTGTCAGCGCATGTGAGTCTGTGAGTGTGTGTCAGTGCACACATCTGTGTTCAGGAGCGTGTTTATATTGGAATGAATAAACCACTTAATCTCCTAGCAGTCGTTTGGGCAAAATCATGCGCCCGTGTTAATAAGTTGCCTCAAAACTCTCAAGTAGCCTAAAGCGTCGTTTCATTTCACAACAGGCTCGACTACGGGAGCGAGCGTGCGACTTGCCGAATGCAGTTTAAATGTCCCGACTTACCATCAAGACTGGCCTCATGTGTTGATATAACACGAGGTAATGAGCATGACTTGCCAGTTTAATAACTATCCTAATGTAGGAACTAACAAACTGGCAACTTGAGTGCATTAGGGCTGTCAAGGCTATAAAATTTGCATTTGAAGTTGAAATACTTAAAAGTTTTACTATTTTAATGCATGCAAAAAATAACTAGCTATAATTTTATAATGCATTCGAAAATGATGAGGCGACGATATCATGATTTTGTCATAAATGTTATAGTTTTAGATTCATTTTTATTTATTTACCCACATGATTGTTGTCTAGTAACTGATATTTAGCTACGTAAGTATTTAGCTACACACAGATTATTTAGAATTTAACCAAATCTCCAGTGGCTGCCAAGTCACCACATATGCTCACTACATAGGGTGTAATCGAATGCTGATTTAAAACTAGACGTAGCACAGTGGTAACACTTTTTTTTTATTTTTTTATTTTTTATAAAGATACAGATACTCATACTGAAACCTTGAGCATCTGCCAATAAATAATTTTTATTTAAAAAACTACTAAGCTACTAATATAAAATCTATAGCTAAAAACATGACATAGCTTTCAGACAAACATCACTTACAACTGCAAATATCATGAATATAATAATCTATAAAGTATAAATATAATAAAAAAAATAATCAAGTCATTATCAACCATTTTGTGCTGATTTTGGAGCTTTATTTAAAATGGATTTAGTGCACTTAGTGTCCAATATGAGGTCATTTGTACAAAAAGTTTTGCCATAGACTGTTGTTGCTTTTGAATCCGCACGTTTTTAATACACACTGACAGCTCTAGTGTGTATGCATCAAGTCTTAAAGGAAAACACCGGTAAAATTACACCCTTCTAAAGCCAACAGTAATTTACGGCTGGCACCTACCTCACCAGTAAATGTATTACTGATGCACTAAGGTTCCCAGTCTTTCATGCAGAAAATAATCTCTCACAAACAAACGTAGATATCAGACAGGAAGTTTGGCCTGACCCGAGTGACATTGCCGGAGTGCGATTGGCTGATTCTTGTTTGTTTGTTTGCTTTGTTCGCGGACTGGAATCATTTGGCTGCAACGGTGTCATTATCTTAGCGGTGAAGAGCCAATTCATTCTGTTAACGCAGCAGATGTTACCCTCCAATCACTCACAACACAGCTGTGCAAGTGTATGTGTGTGTGTGTGTGTGTGTGTGTGTGGGTACGCACTTAGGCTTTCAATCTGTTAGGAAGGAGATGATACCATTTAAAATCCTGGCTCTTTACATTGTAGTGACCTTTTAGCTCAGATTTATTCATATCATCCAAGTTGTGTAGGAAAACTACACATTTTCACTTAGTTATGGGTTTCTCTCTCTAAATGTATTCGTTTGGCAAATAATTTTCATTTGAAGTGGTTTACAAATGAAGCAGAATCTAATTCTTCATTGAGCTGAGCAGTTGATGGTCTCGCTAAAGGGCTCAACAGCAGCTCTCTGGTTATCTCTGGATTTGAACTCCCAACATTAATGTCCAAACTACCACTTCTGTGGACACTTGGATTGGACTCTGTGTGTGTATCCTGTTTTCTTCCACTCTACTTGTCCTCCATTGATCCAGAGTCGACACTATCTTGCAGGTTTACCCTTTGGTCACAGTTGACTCTGTCTACAAAGGCATCAGTTATTACCCGAAAAACGAGAAGACAGGGTCTCCATGACTGGGACTGACAACCAACTTTATCAGCTCGAGTGTCTAAATTTATCTTGTAAGCTGTCTGATGATCCAGGACTCATTGACGACTCTGAGGTTCATTCCTAAAAAAAGATTTCTCCTAGCACCCTAATGGGTTCTTTGCTTTGTATCCCTTAAATGTTGGAGGAACCCTTCAATATTTTATGAAGAATCCTACAAGAGAGAGTTTTTTTAAAATTATTTTTTAGAAAACGTTCCTAAGTCAAACCCCTACCCTTTCAAAGAGCTACAACAGATAGACATATGAAGAACCCACGAGGAACCTTTTTCTAAGTATGCTTTTTAAGATGCTAAGTAAGTAACTTATGCTAAGTAAGACCATCTGAGGTGTTACTTTGCAAAGTCCTTTACCGGTGGAATGACTTCGCTGAAGTGTTTAAGACGTTTGAATGTGCACGGCAAATTCAAAACCAAGAACTGGCCCCATCCCCCAACTGTGGGGGAAAAAATATGGGAAAAATCTCAATGTATAGCAGTGTTTGTCTCTTGTCACTGTGTGATGTGGTATGAATTTTGGCAAAGGACAGTGCTGCTCTTCTGCACCCTGTGTGCCATTAGATTCGTTGAGAGAGTACCAAAAAGATACAGCTGGTGATAGTGGGCTAGAAGATTTCTGGTGCCAAAACGTCCAGGATATGTGGACAAAGGCTCTTAGTTGCTAGCATAGCTTTCACTTATTATCTTAATCTATTGGGACTGCTCTGAAGGGGTTGCTTGTTTTATCTTTCAATGCAAGTTTTAAGTCTAAATATCTCTACCTCTCTGTTTTCCAATCTAGGAGGTAAATTATGGTCCCACATCACCAAGTACCTGCATGAAGGTAGTCAAGAAGATAGCTTTGACATCCCCTTCATCCAGAAGTCCCACACGACGACAGTTCACTGCACCGATGCCCTGATCAGCTCAGAGAGCAGCGGCTCACGGCCCAGCGTGGAGCTCCAGGAAGACCAGGAGGAAGACGAGTCCCAGCCAATTCTGACAGTCCAGAGCGAAAGCGGCTCACAAGCCCTCCTGTCTGGCACTTCAGAGGAAGAAGAGTGCACCAGCAGCTACCTGACGCTATGCCATGAGTACGAGCAGGATAAAGTGGAGCCTGAGGCTCTGGGCGAGGAAGAGGAAGACGCAAAAGAGGCTGAGGAAGATTCTGGCGATCTCGGAGGCGAAGGTTCTGGTGCAGAGGCGTTACCAAGGTCGTATCGAACCTCGGTAATTAGCAGCGATAGTTTGTGTTCTCCGGTTGGTGGGCATGAGCTGTGCTTCTTCACTGAGGAAGATGAGGAGCTTGTTGACCCGCCCACTCTCGATTCTCTGGACCAATTGAAGCGTTCACCCATGGAGTTGTTTCGGATCGACAGCAAGGACAGCGGTGACATCTCCAGAATGCTGTTCTCCACCTCGGATCTGGGCTCAGAGGTAACAGAGGTCACTGAGGATCCTTTGGAGATCGGTGAGGTAGTGGAGGTTAAAGGTCACCTGTCCGATCTGTGGCGGTTCGATAGCGATCAGGGTTCTAATGAATCCGTGCCTGTGATTTCTTTCAAAGAGGCCATGGTGGAGGAGGCAAACACATCCTGTATTGATGAGGGACAACCTCCGGACCTTTTAGTCAACCTTCCTGGGGTCACAGGGGTCACAGGCGATGATCTGGAGGAGGAGCTTGCAGCAGCGGGTGTGGCTTTTGCTGTAGAAGCCAAGCCCTCACCTCAATTTGGCAAACCAGATGTACTCCAGCTGGGAGAGGAAGCAGGCCTGGAATTATCCGTTGCGGGACATGCTCCTGATATCTCTGTTTTACGTAGCCAGTCTAACCCTGAGGCATCTGAACAGAAAGGCCACGCCTCTTCCATAAACAGCAACACAGAATCTCAGACACTTTCCCTTCCCTTTGATTCTCTCATTCTCAGGACTGAAACTGACCCCACCCAACCACCACCCTCTGCAGGGCCAGAGGTCACGGAGAAGAGGGAGGGCAGGAGTGTGTCGGAGATATTCCGAGAGCTGGATGAGTTGGCCGAAGTGGCACTGCACACACACCTGCCCGAGCCGCTGGTGAGGAGCTGGGCGGTGGACATGTTGCTCGCTCTTGACGCGCTGCATCAAGAGGGAATCATCTGCAGAGACCTTAACCCCAACAACATACTGCTGGATTACAGAGGTACGCACACACGCATAACAATGTATATAGTGTAACCACCACAGAACACAAACATTTAATACATATGTCTAAACATTCCTACACTGGTCTCTCTTTTCTTTCTCTTGAAGTTAACATTTTTTTAAAAAAAAAATCGCAGCTTGTCATGTTAGAGTGTAAACACCTCAGTCCCGAAGACTTTCCTGTGGCAGAAAACCTACTACTATTACAAAGTGACTGACACTGGAGACTCCTTCCATAAACGTTAAATAAACTTCTCCTTACAAAAAAGCAATATCATTCAGCACGTTTATTACAGTTTATTGTTAAAGTAAGTTGCACGTCTGCCATACAGGTCTCTTCTGACCAGTCAGAGTCAAGAATTCACTAGGGCTGTGGTGTAAAACTACTTAAAAAAGAAATAAATAAAATTGATTGTCTTTTTAGCCGTTATCCTACAGCTCCGAAATGATAATTGTCTATTTCTCTGACACGCATAAACACCAGAAACACCAATATAAATAAAAAAAAAGAGCCACTTATAAATGTAAGTACTCGCCACGTAATGCTAAAAAGTCAATAACATGAACTCTCGCATTGCTGAACTCTTAAACAGGAGTTATTAGTGCCCTAAAGGTTGTCTGGTGGGCGTTCGAAATAGCATTACGCTTATAATGACAGTTTTGCTATAGAACATTTATAGAGACATTATCATGATTTCGAGTGATGCTGAGAAGTCTGTGGAAACGTAATGTCTGATATCACACACACACACACATACACTCACACACACACACACACCACCAAGCACTATTCAATAAGAAAACAAATACACCTTATAATAAACAAGATCCATACTGTATATGCATGTGCATAGCATGTTTAACACCCCCTTAACCTTCTTAACAGGTAATACGGGAATAGTTTTGTTTCCCATTGTGCGATGGATTTTATATTCCTGCTGTTTCCTGCTGTTCCGTTGTTCCTCTGTGCGTCTGTTTGTTTTCGGGTTGTTTGAGTCGGGCGATTTGTCTGGCCCTTCTCTCTGAGGCTTAGGCCCCCTGCTCAGCGATCACAGCTCTAATAGGCTCTAATGGTTAATAACAGCATTACTGCCAATGACACAGTGCCAGCACTCAAAGCACAGCAATTACCGCTCCCTCGTTCACAGATGAGTGTGTGTGTCTGTGTGAGAGAGAGGGAGAGAGAGGAAGAAAAGGGCACATTCGTTTCATTTTGGGTGAACATTGTAATTTCGTCAGACTGTTTTAGTGGAGAGGTGGAGTTGCTTTCAGTTTAATTAGCCGCCCCATTTTCTCTCTCTGTTTGCTCTCTGTTTTGCTCTCACTCACGCCTTTTTTTTTTTTTTGCTTTCTTCCTCTCCATCTCTCTCTCTGTCCCTCTCTTTCTCTCTCTTTCCTTTCTCTCTTTTATCGTCACACTTTCTTTCAGGTCATGTAGAGTTGACTTACTTCTGTAGCTGGACTGAAGTGGAGGAATCCTGCGATCCTATTGCTGTCACCAGGATGTACTGTGCACCAGGTTAGTCACGTCTCCAGCTGAACGGATGAATGACGTCAGGTTTCTTTGTAAAACCAGAAATAAAAAAATGTCACGGGTGAATCACAGTGGGGGTGTAAAGGCCCTTAACAACGGAGAACCTACAAGATACATGCCAATAAAACATTTCCAGAAAAGGATTTTGTAAAAAATTGAAGAAAGCGTTGAAAGACACCAATTGTGTTAAAAGTTAAATGTCATTCAAGAAAGATAGATAGATAGATAGATAGATAGATAGATAGATAGATAGATAGATAGATAGATAGATAGATAGATACCCCCTCCCCTGAAAAAGTATGATTTTCTGAATGATTAAAGTAAAACTGTATTATTTAATTTATAATTGATTCATATTAAAAAAATCTTTACTAATATATATGTTAATAAATTAGCAAATTAATTATTAGTAAATAAATCCATGAATGAATTCTCTGTCCTTGTTTAGGACAGTCTGAATTTTTCTTCAATGTTTTTTTCCCCTATTTTTAATTTGTTTTTAATTTTATG
The DNA here is from genome assembly GCA_037576675.1 of Pangasius sanitwongsei. Classification (NCBI taxonomy): domain Eukaryota; kingdom Metazoa; phylum Chordata; class Actinopteri; order Siluriformes; family Pangasiidae; genus Pangasius; species Pangasius sanitwongsei. The sequence continues at coordinate 9,426,985 of CM075030.1, read as the reverse complement.
TTTTTGTGTAGTTTGAATAAATTAAAATTATGATAAATAAAACGAAAATGTTTCAAAATTATAATTAGTGATAAACTCATTAATAGTAAATTAGTAGTTAAATTAGTAATAAACTCAGTTTGACGTTTTCTAAATAGGTGCCAGTCTCCTTAATGTTATTTTCTATTATTTTATTTCTTTTATTTATTTATATTTGTATCTTTTATTTTATATGATTTCTTTCTTTTTTTTAGTTTTTTTTTTGTGTAGTTTGAGACACCATTTGTAAATTACTCCCCAACCCCCCCTCCCCCCAAAGAATATAAGATTTGCACAATAGCTAAAGTAAAACTTTATCATTTTAATCAATGTTAGTTTTTTTTTCTAGTAATTTTATTAAATAGTCCGTAGCTTGTTTAAGGTAATGTCCTCTAGAGGGCGCCACATGACTAAATTGCTGCACTCTTTTCGCTCTCACTGTCCGTCTCTAAACCCTCGCCCCCTTCACGCTGACTTTCCCCTACGTTGTGTAGAGTTCTCTTTCCCCCCCTTGCTCTCTTTTTTTAGTCTTGTTTTGGAGTAGTTGCCAGGAATTTTTCAACAGTATTCATATAAAAAAATGAATATAAGCTTGTCTGACTTTGGTGTCTTTCTGTGTGGTGATATTTTCTTAGTAGGGCAGGACAGATTTAGTTTTTCTGGTCTGCTGACAGATTTATGATACACACACACACCCAGAGCATCTTTTCCCCTCACACATATCAGCACTAACGGGACGTTTCCGTGTTTCTCGGACGAAAAATAAATGCCCTGTGCTCATGTAGTTTATTACTTTAAATTATTAAAGGGATGCATTGATTTTTAGATGTTTAATTTTAATATGATAATTACATCTGAGCTCTGAGTGATCTATTAGCGACGTCTTGACTCAAGATTGTTCTCTGATATAGTTATATTAAACATTTCATGCTGAATGGGTAAATTCTGGATCCTTACAGCGGCTAGCCAAGTTTAATTGACTTACTACCTAACTATGTTGTATTTTTATGGATAATTTCTAGCTACTGTCATATTAGCTAGTGTAAATTTGTTTTCAGCTAGTTAACTTCCAAGCTAGCTGTTTAGAGATTTTTTCCCCTTTACATCTAATTCAATTAATTCATTAAAATAGCCATCTGTGCAGAATAATACTTTGTTTTGTAAGTTTTAAAAGTCAAAGAAACTACTAAAATGGCAGTAGGAACATCTCTTCATGTTTACTTCCATTAAACACCAACAATCTATGAACAAATAGTACATAAGTATACAATTAGGAAGCTAGCCGGCTAGTAACGGCTAGTAAACTATCTGGATTTTGTCAGATCTCAAGGAGCCAAACCTGTTAGAAATCTAATGTGACCATAACAATTATGATTTAGCTAAATTAGCTAGCTAGCATAGGGCACAGGTTTTACGGCTAAAAAAAAAGCAGTTCCATGTTGTTGTCTTGTAACAATTTGCATATTGGACGTGATGGCATCGAGTTAGATAGCGTGTTTCCTCATATGTAATGTTCTGTGAATCGGTTTCATACAGAAGTGCTCAGAAAGTTGATATAACTGATAGAACACAATTTAACCCAAACATTCATCTATATCGTTCGATCCAGACATCAGTTTTGAGTTTACTAGAACTTTAATGGTTCATTTTAGAAAGTTAATCGATAGCTAGCTACTTGAGCCTAGCTTGGTTTAGCCAGTGTACTCCAGTAACAACCCCTTAACATCAAGCTATCATGAGCTAGCTAATGACTAAGCGATATTTTTCAATTCATTTAAACCTGAAATGTAATCGTGACCTGTTTGTAACTTGTAAGATGAACAAGTGGCTAATTCAAGAGATTCAAAAGATAGCAAGAGCTAAGAAAGAGCTGTTTTTTTTTTTTAAAGTAAAGAAGAACTAGTAACTGAACAAATGAGTTAGTGTTTGTGTGTGTGTGTGTGTGTTTTGCCTGAGGGAGTGTGTTTATTTGCGTGTGTGTGTCTTGAGGCACTTCTGCTGTGGTTTTTTCCCGCCGTTAGCTGCTTCCTCACGGCTACAATGGAGCGGTTCTTTAGGGAAGTGAGACAGCTCACCTGTTCCTCCACTCGCCTGTGTCTGAGGAGACCAGCACTTCCCTCTCACGCTCCCGAAACAGAACGAAGTGGCTTTCGGTGACACTCAGGGCTGTGGCCGTTACGGCAAAACACCTCACACACACACACACACGCCAACCGAGGATGTACAAGCGAAATATAGGAACTTGCTCCTTCTCACTCAGAAAGTTTACTGAACAAAGCAACAGCTCAGCGTGGCATATGGTGCATGAAAACACACTTTAATTCAGACATGTAGACTGGGCTCACCTTTCCTTTGTGTTTACATTCACACTATTAATTCTATCAAGGCTCATTTCCTAAATCAAGGGACATTTTATATGGCATGATACTCAATTATAAAAAACAAACAAGCAAAGTAGTGTATCCTTAAAGTAATAAGAAGTGTTGTTAAATTAAAAAGTGTTCTTGAAGTAATATGATCATCATTAAAGTAAAAAAAGTATCATTAATGTCATAATGAGTGTCATTAAGGTAATAATAAGTGTTGTTAAATTAATAGTATGTGTCCTTAAAGTAGTAATAACTGTCCTTAAAATAGTACTAAGTGTCCTTACAGTTTGTGTCCTTAAAGTAGTAATAAGTGTTCTTATAGTCTGTGTCCTTAAAGTAGTAATAAGTATCCTTATAGTATGTGTTCTTAAAGTAGTCATAAGTGTCCTTAAAGAGGTAATAAGTGTCCTTATAGTAGTAATAAGTGTCCTTATAGTATGTGTCCTTAAAGTAGTAATAAGTGTCCTCATAGTCTGTGTCCTTAAAGTAGTAATAAGT
>CM075030.1:9367708-9424090 GCA_037576675.1 Pangasius sanitwongsei | reverse complement strand
GTGTCCTTAAAGTAGTAATAAGTGTCCTCATAGTCTGTGTCCTTAAAGTAGTAATAAGTGTTCTTATAGTATGTGTCCTTAAAGTAGTAATAAGTGTCCTTATAGTATGTGTCCTTAAAGTAGTAATAAGTGTTCTTATAGTATGTGTCCTTAAAGTAGTAATAAGGTTATAGTATGTGTCGTTAAAGTAATGAATGTTTACAGTAATAAGCAGCTTTACAATAACCTTAGACTAGATCTAATTAGGTCATTTTCAGCAGGCAGTCATTCTCGAATGATAGAATGTGATCAGAGTGCTTGCAGGAACTCGGTTGTGTTATAAAAAAAAGAATTTTTCACTGATCTGTAGTTCTTTTTTTTTTCTTTTTTCTTTTGCTGGTTTCACTGTCTTCATAGCAGCTCTCACTGTCTCTCACTCTCTTGCTCTTTCCCTATATCTCTCACCCTTCATCAACTCTGACTTAACTTACTTTCTCTTGCTCTCTCTCTCTCTCTGTGTCAGTCCTTTTCGCTGAATTACTGTCTGTCCTGTGTCTGGATCTGTCTATCTATCCTCTTCTCTCACCCCTTCTGGACTTTCTTTCTTTCTTTTCCTTTTCTTTTCCCATTGCTTGCTCATCCTCTCTCTCTCTCTCTCTCTCGTGCTCTCTCTGTATTTTTCTGTCCATGTTTCCTTATCTGCCTTTCCTACATTTTCTTATTCTCTTTCTTTCTGTTTTACTCCTTTTTTCCTTCTCATTTCCTGTTGCCTGCTCATTCTCTTTCTAGCTTCCTCTATCCGTCTCTCCGTCCCTCGTTTTGCTCAGAATGTTTTTTCCTCTTTTTCTCTCTTTCCTGTTTGATTTTTTTTATCTGCCTGTCTGTCCTCCTACAGTTTTTTTCCTCTCTCTCTCTCCTTTTGCCCTCTCTCCCTCTCCCTCTCTCTCTCTCTTCTTGTCTTGTTTGTCCTGTGCTATAATGCTTTCCTTCCCTGGAGTCTCGTAGACATTAATCCTTTGTGATGACACTCGACCTTGCTGAAAGACTTCTGCATGTGTGTGTGTGTGTGTGATATCACCCTGAGCCACCCCTCATCATACACACACACACAGGTACAGCTCGGCTTGATTTGACGATGATCGTGTACATCGCGCTGTCACAACATCTCGAGTGTGAAGCCGTGCTGCTCAGTTGCAGCCGGAGCCTGCGGGGGAAACCGAGCTCTTGTCATGCCTTTAACTCTGAGTGCGAGAGAGCCGTGAAGCCCCGCCCACAGCTGGAGGTGGAGCTTGTGTAGCTCCAGGCTATGGCTCTACTAGACTCATTGCTCGAGGGGCTCATGGGCCATCTGGTGTCCCCACTGAAGCCCTAAAGGCTTAGAACTGACCCCCAACGACAGGCAGAGAGACACAGAAACACTGAAACCCGGAAACAGAGAATTCAAGGACAAGTGCATACACATCACGCAGCAGGAGCTAAAAGTTTGAGAGTTAAGGACTGAAGAGGAATTAAACAGCTTATATGACAGCTTGAATTTGTTGATTCATGTTCTATAACAGCAGCTCTGATTCGAATTCAAATTCAAATGATTCATATGATTCAGAATAATGCGCTCATTATAATACGGTAGCGTATCTATCTCTTTTTTTTTTTTCTTTTTTCTTTTTTTCCCCTCTGATTTTCTATCTAATTTATTCTTGGCCGATTCCCACCCACCAGCTAGGATATCACATGCTTCCTACGAGACAACCGCATCTTTTCAAACTGCTGCTCAGGCTCGGAGGAAAGCGCTCTCCGCCCTCTTCCACATACCTGAGCTCACAGATGCTTAGCTAGTGTCGCTGTGATTGACAGGGGAGAGAGAGTATTCCCCGCCCACCCAAGAGCACGGCCAGTTTTGCTTTCTTGGACTTTACGGCCACGGATGTCTGCGGCATCATATGGAATGGGATGGATGGAATTTTTTTGACTTCGAGAGAGGGAGGGGAAAAAATGAAGCTGGTGAGAAAACACAGGACAACAGGAACTTACTTGTCTCATAGACAGGAAATGTAGCTATAAATGGATAAAAAGTGTGACACATCATTCATTAATATATATAAAAAATGGAATCAGTGTTGTGAGAGGTATTAAACACTGTGGGACATGCTGTTGTAGGAAAATAATCAACTTTGGGGTGATACTATAGCATCACACTACTCCATCATGGATTATTTTCCTGTAATAGCACTAAAGCCTGAACTAATTATCAATAATTAACAATGTGATTGTTTAAATTAAATATTAAATTAAATACATTTTAAAAAAGCAAACAATGTGTAAACAAAAAAAAATCTATTAAAGGTGGATGATGAGGTCAAAATGTACCATTTTTAAAATTTCACATTATATATGATGATACACATTTTATATAGAAAACAAAAGCGTTTTTTTTTTATTTTTTTTTTTTTAAATAAATAAAAGGCTCTGAGTCTTATGTAAATCACATTTCTGTAGTCTCGGTGCGTCCACGTCATGTCATACTGACAGTAAATTGTGAGAACAGCCGTTTCTATGGAAACCCACACAACACCTTAACGTCTTTTCAGAGAGAAAGTATACTAAACTATACTCTACTATTTATTAAGTCCTAACCTTACACTCGTCACTGCCTCGAACCGTGAACGCCGCTGTCATTTATTCCCTCGGGGTATTTTTTTCCCCCGAGCTGCTAATTACAAGGTTGACAAAGACGTAAAGCTCGTAATTACAGTTATTTCGACTTGACATGAATGCAGCATCGTTTACAAAGTTAAGATATCACACACAAAAACTTTTTTTTTTTTATTTGAAAAGTATTATTTGATTATTAACTGCAACAAGCTTGAGAAGGAATTTATTTAAAAAATAATGTGTTGCAGTGCATCAGTAATAAATTCATTAGAGAGTGTGTGTGACAGAGAATGTGTGTGAGAGTGTGTGTGAGAGAGAGCTTCTATTTGACCAGTTATGGCTGCACACTGAAAACTGATATGCAGAGTTTTTTTATTTTTTTATTTATTTCTCCTTTTTTGTTCTCTTCCTTCCTTCCTTCCTTCCTTCCTTTATCTATCTGTTTTTCTCTCTCATTTGTTTGTTTGTTCCATTCACTCACTCAATCTTTCTTTATTTCATTTCATTCTCCTTTCTTTGTTCTTTTTTCTTTCTTTCTTTCTTAGTTACTTTCCATTATCTATCTATCTATCTATCTATCTATCTATCTATCTATCTATCTATCTATCATTCTTTTTCTTTCTTTCTTTCTTTCTTTCTTTCTTAATCTTCATAAAGTCCTCATTCACAGAATTGATTTTAGATAAAATTTTACACTGAAATACTATTTACCTCTTTTGACTGAACACAGATTTTTTTTTTTAAAAAGTGAAGTGGCCGTGCTTGTGGCCAAGTATGGTGACCCATACTCGGAATTTGTGCTCTGCATTTAACCCATCCAAGTGCACACACAGTAGTGAACACACACCCGGAGCAGCCTTTTTTTGCTGCGGCGCCCAGGGAGCAGTTGGGGGTTCGGTGCCTTGCTCAAGGGTCTCACTTCAGTCGTGGTATTGAGGGTGGAAGAGGGCGCTGGTCATTCACTCCCCCCACCTACAATCCCTGCTGGGCCTGAGACTCGAACCCACGACCTTCGGGTTCACCTTCGGGTTACAAGTCTGACTCTCTAACCATTAGGCCACGACTGGCCCCAGCCGATGTTCTGTTGATTTGTCACTTTCCAGATGTTGTGCATCTAGTGGTCAAAAATGGGAACTGCAGTATGCGCTAATAGATTCCCACTGCCCCATGCTTAGGGGAGGAGCAGTGTACAGGAGAGCTAATGACCGGGTTGCCAGGTTTAAAGTTTTTACACCAAATCTGCCACAAAGATTCAATTCAATTCAATTCAATCCAATTTTATTTGTATAGCGCTTTTAACAATGAACATTGTCTCAAAGCAGCTTTACAGAACATAAGAAACTGAAAAACATGCAAACAAACGAAAACATGCAACAGTCCTAGATGTTAGACAAAATTATCCCTAGTGCGCAAGCCTGAAGCGACTGAGGCGACTGTGGCAGGGAAAAACTCCCTTAGATGATATGAGGAAGAAACCTTGAGAAGAACCAGACTCAAAAGGGAACCCATCCTCAGATCTTGTTTTATAGCAAATAATCAGGATTAAATATAATTAATTTCTGCTAACAAAGGTAAAGCATAAGTGCAGGTAGTGTGTCTCTGATGTACAGAACCATTTCTGTTGTAAAATATACTGCAAAGGTTGGGATAAGGAAAGCGGGATTATGGAAAGCATGGATAATGTCTGAACATCAGAAATGCGCGCACACCACAGTGACCTTGCTTCCAATGCAAAGGCTGAGAAAATGGAGTGTCCTCCTTTCCCAATTCCTGAACTTTTTGGGCTAGTCTTGGGTATTTTGTATGGTTGATGTATTTGGGATGTACATTTTGCCTGAACCTGGCAGCCCTGGTTAATGATATTAGTTCATGTACAGTACGCTGGATGACTGGATGTTATCGACTAAACTGCTGTAAATTACGGCTTACTCGTAAATTCACTAGGTAGTAACCTATAGTGTAGGTCACATGTGATAGCCACTTGACTTCATTTCGTTAGAGGCTCTGTTGTTATTAATGTCGTCCTGCACCAACAAAATCTATGGAAACGAGCCGCTGCTGGTTGTCGTTTTATTGATCCGCAGTAGAGAATGTATGCCGAGATTTCTCCGTATTAAAAGATGTGTTCATGAGTAATGAGTATAAAGACAGTAAACCGTGTGAAGGCTGTACTTAGGTTAATAAATTTATATTTTAATGATTCTCTTGTTGTATGTTTGGCCTTTAGTCTGGAGTCGTTGAACCGTGTGTGTGTGTGTGTGTGTGTGTGTGAGAGAGAGAGAGAGAGAGAGAGTAAGGATTACCTGTTCATGCCTAACTACTCTTGGAGGGAAGCCGAGTCCTTGTGTATCTGTGTGTGTGTGTGTGTGTGTGTATGTGTGTGTGTGGGTTTGTATCTGTGTAGTACTGTTTGTCCAGTTACGGTTGCACACTCACTGCAACTCAGTGCTCAAAACTGATATGCAGAAATCTGGCTGTGTGTATGTGTGTGTGTGTGTGTGTGTGTGTGTGTGGTAGGAGTTGTTGGCCGTTTTATTATGTAAATCACCTGCTTTAGAAAAACAGCCCTTCTGTTCCTCTTTGTGTGTTTGTGTGTGTCTGTCTCTGTGTGTCTGTCTGTGTGTGTGTGTGTGTGTGTGTGTGTGTGTGTGTGTGTGTGTGTGTAATACACTTAATTTACATGTTGTTTTCTTGAGAAGAAGCAAACACACTAGAAAAGAAAATGAGTTTCCATTTAAATAAAGCTCTCAAGTTCAGGTCCCAACTCTCTCTCTCTCTCTCTGTCACTGTCACTGTCACTCACAATTATATACCTTCAAGTATGTGAATATTAAAACAGAATAAAATAAGAAATTAAAACAATCAATAGTAATTACAATAACAGTGGATAATAATAATTCTCAACCTGTCTCACGCTATACCTGTCAATCATGCAGAAGTGGGCGGGATATCAGAAGAGACGGCAGCATGTGATTGGTGGAGTTTAGGAGCGCTTCTCTTTGAGCTTCTGACAGGAAAGGTAAGAGTGTTCTCAATCAGGTCCTCTTCCACATTCTCGAGTGGTTTATACAATGTCGGTTAACCAGGAACCTACATCATCTTTCTTTCTTTCTTTCTTTCTTTCTTCTCACACACACACACACACACACACACACACACACACACACACTAGATTTTTGTCTGATAAACCGAGTGTTGTTGCCTGCAGCTATGCAACGGGCAACTGAAGACTCCTTTTCTTTAAGCATGATCAAATGGACCACACACAGACACACACACACACACACACACACACACACACACACATTGTCACTTTCAGCCCCAAGCAGTTTTGTAAACCCTAATGCAACCAAAATTTGTTATTTATTGACATTGGATTTACTCTCAAGTGCTTGAGACACATGCGCGCGCGCACACACACACACACACGCACGCACGCACGCACGCACACACACTTTAATAGGGACAGATCACAGCTAAGACATGCAGAGATTACGTAAAAAATGTTTGCTTCATTAATGTATTTAATGTAATGGATTATAGCTTGCTTGTGAGCGTGTCCTTGAGTCCATATATGGTCGTGACAGTAAGATTGCACATAGACGGTAACAGAGAATGTTAGCCACTACAGAATAATTGTGATTTGTGCTTTTGATATAACATTATGAATAAACTTAGTTAATAATTTCCTGTATTGTTAAATTTGTATACATTAATAACCAGAATTTATAACCAGACATTAATAACTCACCATTTTTACTTAAAATCCTCTCAGAAATCCTGTCAGGTTAGCTTATATTAGCTAGCTGGCTAACAAAGTCTATGAAAATACACTCATATGAAGTCAAAGACACGGCTTCTGTGGCCTGCAAACTCTACCTATGATGAATTCTAAACTCATTTTGGTGTGTGTGTGTGTGTGTGTGTGTGTGTGTGTGTGTGTGTGTGTGTGTGTGTAGTCTCTTCAGCAGTGCCACCCTGCTGGTATCAGCAGACACACGTCACTGAACATTCCAGACTTCGTGTCAGAGGAGGCCAGGTCTCTGCTGGAACAGGTGTGTGTGTGTGTGTGGTGTGTGTGTGTGTGTGTGTTGTGTGTGTCTGTGTCTGTGTGTGTCTGTGTGTGTGTGTGTGCGTTTACAGCAGAAAGGTTTGGCTGTATGAAAAATGAAATAGTGACAAATTAGTAATAATATATTTTTGTATTGGAAATATGATTAGTTTGATTTATTCTGATTATTTCATTTTCTTTCTTTCTTTCTTTCTTTCTTTCTTTCGTTTTGTTGATTCTTTCTTTTGTTCCATCTTTCATTTAGTTTTCTCCCCTTTGTTCTTTCTTTCTTTCTTTCTTTCTTTCTTACTTACTTTCACACTGTCCTTCCTATTCTCGTTCTTACTTACTTTCTTTCTCATTGACTTTCTTTTTGTTGATTCTTTCTTTTGTTCCATTTTTCATTCATTTTCCCCTTCTTTCTTTTTCTTTCTTTCTTTCTTTCTTTCCTTTTCCTTTTGTTCATTCTTTCTTTCCTTTTGCTCTCTCTCACTCTTCTCTATCCCTCTCTCTCTCTTTCTCTTTCTCTCTCTCTCTGTCTCTTTTTCTCGGTACTGTAATTATTCTTGTCATTTGAACTTTCTCTGTTCGTTTATTTATTTGTTTTTTTTTCCTTAATGTAAATGAGGATTGGCATTTATTTATTTTCTTTTCTTATTGGTAATCTTTTCTTTTTTACTTTATATATTTTTCTTTTTTGCCTTCTTTCTCTCTTCCTTCCTTCCGAATTCACACTTTACTTTAGGTGTGTACGTTTGTATACGCGTGTATATACTGTACGTGTGTATATTTTATTGTGTTTTTGATGCGTGTGTGTGTGTGTGTGTGTGTATACAGTTGTTGCAGTATAACCCTGTAGAGCGACTGGGCGCGGGCGTAGGAGGAGTGGAGGATATCAAATCACATCCCTTCTTTGCTCATGTGAACTGGCCTAACTGAACAGGTCAGAGGTGAAAGGTCACCTGTATGACTAACTGAACTGAGAGCTGAGTTGCTGCAAAACACTCCCTGTGTGTGTGTGTGTGTGTGTGTGTGTGTGTGTGTGTGTGTTAGCATGTGAGGAAGAAGCCGAATCTGATCATCTCAATCTTCTCACTGCACCGAAGACTCCTTTCACACTCTGTCTTTGTTTAACACGCCAGTATCCAGGCTAAACAAAACAACTTTCCCATCATGCACTACGGGTCCCTGCGCCGCTCACGTCTGTGACACATTTTACTACAGCGTTCTTGTGTCATCTTCATTACCTGTTACATTATAGTGGTGCAGCACCATGATATAATTTCAAATGGTTGTGAAATTAAAGCAGAAGTTTCTTGAAATTGAAAATGAAGACTTGTTCGGTGTCGACAGTTTCGCACTGGAGCTATGAGGCTAATGTTGCTAACAACTAATGGAAGCTTATAGCTACCGGTTTAGCATTGGGCAAACTGCTTCAATCATCACCTGAAAAATATAGTACATTAAAGAAAATTGTTAAAAAAATGCTGGAATATGTGCATATTTACACAATGAGTGCTTTGTTTTTAAACTTTAGGCCACGCCCCTACGTGACTCCCCTCTTCAGTGTCGTGTTGTTCGATAAATCGGAAAAAAATACTTCATTAAAGAACATATGCATTATCTATACGCATTATATAACCGCTTGAATTTCTGACAACTGATGTAACTTTAGCCGTTGTATCATTTTAGTTTGTTCTTTCTAGCTAGTTCGGAATCTAGCGAGTAAGCAAGCTAGCATGTTAGGTTGCGACCTAGCAAGTCATTATGTCAGAGGAAGTAGGAGTGTGTAAACCAACAAGGAAATTGTTAATGAGTAGGTTTCTATAAATTAAAAATCTCTTTGTGGTGCAAGTGGCCATTTCAAAACGTAAAAACGTTAAGTAAGGAATAAAGCACGACAGGATGAAGTGTTTTATTCCTCATATATCATAGCACTGGCTAAACAACGCGCGACTAGCTATCGGCTTCCCTTACGTGCTAGCTACATTAGCCGTATAGCTTTAGTACGAAACTAAAGAAGCAAACTTGAGTGGAAATTGGAAATTTTCTGATGTAAAAAAATGAAAGTTTCTCTAAAGTAGGATCTTTAGTCGAAGTAGGAAGTAATGTACATTTGTTGTTTTCCTGCTCAGAGACATTTGTTTTATCTCACAGGTTCATTATGTGTGTGTTGGAGCATAAAAAAAAAAAAAGGGCCTGAAGTCAGAGATAAAAAAAAACCCTCTCTTTTTTACCCTCTATTTATTTTCACACTTGCTCCAGGAAACAACTTGTGCAATATTACATTAAATATCACTTCATTAGATCATAGCCGATTTTAGTTAATATTTTTATTATTAATATTATTATTATTGAATGTGCATATTTATTTTGCACTTGAACTAGGTCAAATTGTGAACAAGTCCTAATTTCGGTGTAATTATGTGAACTAGATGATGAATATTGAAGACCAGTTAACGTGCTCACATGACCCTTATTAGCTTCCAATTTGCACTTGTAGTAGAAAAGAGGGATCAAAGGGTCCAAAATTTGAATAAAATCCTTCAAAAAGTCTAAGCATTCGGTTCCAAAGATCATCGAACCCAAAAAAAAAAAAAAAACCACACACACGCACCCCACAGAAATATGGGACGAGGTCTGCTTGGACAGGAAACGAGAGCTGAGCTGACATCTGAACACACACCCAGTATGGAAATAATAATACATATTAAAATACAACAGGGTCTTAAAGTCGGTAGGTTAAATCCACCACTAATACACAACTTTATTTATTATTTCATAATAATTATTGCATTATTGAGCAGATTGTGACGTTTCCACATTTTCTTTTCACAGACTTTTTTTTTTTATAGATACAGTACGCTACAGTTTTGTAAATTTGCAAAGCGATGATGCTTTTAAAAAATAATTGAATGAAACGTTTCTGAACATACACAACTACTAAGAAAAAAAAAATTAAAAAGTCAAATTTTTGGAAAAATTAATGTTTGAAAGTCTTTTTCTTCTTCATTATTATTATTATTATTATTATTATTATTATATTACTAACACATTAGTATTATATTAATAATTAATATTATTAATTAATAATAGTAATAATAATAGTAATAATAATAATAATGAAGATGCAGAAGACAAAACTTAGGCAGAAAATCTTGGATGAAATGTATATAATTTCTGTATTTCTAACGTATATAATTATACAAATATGTAATGTACACACAGGTGGTATATATGTATAATTATATACAGTATATTATAAATTATATACATTTTTTTTTTCTTAATTAACTGACTCAGACTTTGGGACCCTGGTGTAGATCAGTGTTTTATGGTTTACATTTGTGACAATATATATGAGCATGCAAGGTGTGTGCGTGTGTGTGTGTGTTTACTTGACTTTGCTCAGATGATGTGTGGATGTATGCTGTGAATACAAGAGAAAAAAAAACGTTGGAATACTGTAAAGTGAATAAAACAATTCCTGATATTAAGGCATTAATAAATTAATGTTGAATAAACGTCCAGTTGATGAATTCTGCATTATCCTTACAGACGCTATGCATAGCTTGAACATCTGCAAATATATTCTGTTTACCAAATCCTCCTTTGCACTTTTTTTTTTTTTTTAAATCATAAATTATTTATTAATAATTTATAATTAAGGTTACATGTGTGAGGTGCTGTCGAACCAAGACATTAGCCATAAAGCATTTTCACTTTTGGAGGGACAGAGCATTACTACAGCTGGACTAATTGTACTAATTTTCCCTTTTTTTTTTTTTTTTTTACATTATCAATTAATAAAATATGTGCAAATGAAGGTTTTGTTGTTTGTTTATCTGAAGCCGTCTCCTTTCTAAACCAGTAAAAAAAAAAATGCATTTTTTATTTAAAAGTGTGTTAAGGAATAATAAAAGACTTGAAAATTTCAAACAATTTTTTTTTCCATGTTGAAATTGGATTATCTGTAGCCATCTACTCATGACGTAACATCAATTTTTTTAGTTATCTAGCTAATTTAAAGGAAATTAAATTAAATACAACTTCTTTTTGTTCCAGAAAATCAGCTGAAAATATTTCTAGAAGAGTTTACGAGTCACTGAAATGTAAAAAAAAAAAAAAAAAATTTTAAATTCAAAAAAAGGATAAAGTGTTACAATAAGTAAAAGTGTAAATTTGAGCTATAAAGTGAGTGAGATCACATATTATAGCTTATTTATTTAGTAGACTTTATGTCATATATAATATTAAAATATAAGATCAGAGGAAAGTGAGGATCAGAATCTAAATAAAACCGTGTCACTCAGTGTCAGGCTACTTAAATATTAAATATTTAAATATTTTATCTTTACCATAGTTAAAGTTTAGCATAGTTAAAATTTAAAATGTCAATTTTTTTTTTTTTGGGTGTATGGAATAGATTTAAATTTAAAACCCACTGATTTAAACCGTTAGGAGATTTATTCCTTTTATACCACAGTAATTTGCCAATAAATACAATTTCTTTATTCATTAAAGAAGGCCACCTTGTAGTTTAGATCGTTATCCATCAGCTTCTTTGTTAAAACTGGGGGTTTATTATTGACTTTAACGTTAAGGGTGTCGGTAGAAATCACGCTAAAGATCAGGTTTAATTTTTTTTTTTTTTTAGTCTAACGTGTGTGTGTGTGTGTGTGTGTGTGTGTGTGCGCGTGTGCGTGTATGTGTGTGTGTGAGTGTGATGCCCAGGGCGGATCAGCTACCTTTTATCAGCCTGTGTATGAGCCTAACACATTATAACAGCAGCTCTTAAGGAATGTCATCACTCCTTACAATTTAAGGAAACTGACACACAAACACACACACACACACACACACGTAAAGTGAAGACAGGAGACCCAAGGGTTTGTGTCCACAGCTCACATTCTTCCGCCATGGATCCGTCCCTCTGGTATGGAGTTGGTGATGGATGATTCTACCTCACACGATATGAATCATTCTAATTTATTACATTGAGGTTTAGTGCCATATTTTAAAAAACGATATTTTTTATCCAATTATGTTTACAAAAACGGAGTATTAAGTGCTAGTAATTTCAAAAAACTGAAAAGATGAACCACTGGGGGTAACATCCACTCATCCCAAAAAAGCATGTTGTAATACCTACACTCCTTTTAGGGTGAATAAAAAAAATTTTTAGATAGAAATTTTATTTGACATGTTCTATACTGTGTATAATAAAAATTGTTGTTTGTACCAACCCTTACCCATGCATAGGGCAAAAAATGGTTCTTCCAGGGTTCTTTAAGAGTTCACTGGATAATGAAGTATTCTTAGTTTCCAAAAAGGGGATCTACTTAGAACCCTTTATAACAGGAAAACACTTGAAGCCTTTTCCCCCATTTTCTGCCCAATTTATTTATTTGTCGATTCACACCCACTAGCTAACTCTCTAACTGGGTGAGGGCAAACACGTGCTTACTCTGAGACACGTGAAGCTAACCTCCATATCATTCTGAACTCCTCAGCAACACACTCAGAGGAAAGTGCTAGCTACCCTCTTCTGCATACATGAGCTTACCGAAGCCCATGATTGGCTATTGTGACTGTGATTGACAGGGTGGAGAGACTATGCCCCTCCCACTCAGAGAGCATGGCCAGTTTTGCTCCCTAGACTCCCTACAATGGATAGCTGTGGCAACGTCGGTATCGAACTTGCCAGTCAGGAGCTTATATAGACCCTTCGAGGGTTCCACAGAGGAACAATCAACTCCAGCAATTTCACATATGGCCTGAATATTTGAAGACTGATTGTGGGTATGCTGATTAATTACCAAATTAAGGAACAATTGTACCATGTTATATATCACTTCTAGTTCGAGCATTAGCATTCAGCCATAGTATACCTTTTGTAGTTAAAATACTTGAATCAGGAAGTAACCTGAAAGAGGAAGTAACCTGACAATCTCAGGAACGGATCACTTTGACACAGTGCTCAAGTTCACTTGAAGCGAAAACAAGACTGTTATTTTGAAGTAGACCAGAGATTGGTTTTTATCAGATGTACCAAACTCTTGGCGCAAATAAAAAATTTTTTTTTAAAAGACCAATTACTCACACACATTATCCACTTTACTCCACTGAGATGGAGAGATGATTCATAAATTCGGATGCTGGATGTATTTGTGTTTTTGAAAGAAAATTCCTATATATGCAATAAAATAACAAGTCAATCCCGTGTGTGTGAGAGGTAGATCAAGAAATAGCGTCAAGGAGCTTTAATAGGGATCATTACACATTAAAGATTTATTTGACCTGAACTAAAGTCATTTCTTTGTAAATCATCTCAGACACACAAATGAGCAGAGTGTACAGAGTCGCAAGAGGCGAGCGCAAGAGGCGAGGGTGTCAGGTGAAAGGTGTGTGTGCTGGCTGCACTGTGTGAAGCATACAGGAATGCAAAAATAGTAATATGTAAGTGTACACATACAGTATATGTGAGTGTGTGTGTGACCCACACATTATGTTCTCTGACTCTGGTTCTATATCAGCACTGTCATTAGCCTACAGGAGTTAAAGGTAAGCTGTCAATCACTGTGCGTGTGACGGAGGTTGTTCATTATTACTCTGAACACACTGCCATCAAAGATATGCTCGGAGTTGATGCTCTGAGCACAAAATTTGGCTTTGTTTCCTATAATTCCATTTAAACAAATACTTAATTTCTCCATATGCCAAATATATTAAATCAGCTAAGACATATCTAGTGTTTGAGTGTGTGTGTGAGTTTTCTTATGGCTGAACGACTACATTTAAAATTGTTCTGTTCTATTTACTACTTAGCAATGAATATCCAGTTGACCCAGGATGTTGTTTTTAGCAATACAATTGTAACAATCATTGAAAAATATTCATATATAAACAATATTCATGACAATAAATAACATTTATAGATCTTCCCATGCTTGGGGATCTTCTTCATGGCAGGGGGGAGTGTGAATATGAGATGGAGGAAAAGCTAAAATAACCTTTCACCTGTAGATTTAATAGATATAAATCAGTCACTTTCATTTCAAAGTCAAAATGACCTGACTTTCTTAACGAGAAAAGGCCATTAGAACAGCCTACTTGATTGATATTCACCGCTTAGGAATTTCAGAGTTTTTGCTAGCTCTGCCTCAAGTGTGCCACTTCAGTTAACCGTCTAGCGGTGTAATTACTTTGTTGTTTTAGTCATATGGAGGCTTATCTGAATCATTTCCTGACAGGTTTGTCTCATTTTTACTCTCACTGTCTTTACATTGTCTGGATAAAAGACATCAACTTCATGCTAGCTAGCTAAGTCATTCCCTCAGTCATTAGCTAGCATATGCTCTTGATTCTAATTTTAGTCACGTAATTTAACCAATACTTCTGAGGTTAAATTAATAACCATGGAAATCAACAATTGTTGATTTTTCTGATACTTTTCTCTCATTTTTACTCTCACTGTGGCTTTACATTGTCTGGATAAAAGACATCAACTAAGTCAATACCTCAGTCATTAGCTAGCATATGTTTTGATTCTAATTTTAGTCAAGTAATTTAACCAACACTTCTGAGGAAATTGTTGATTTTTCTGATACTTTTCTCTCATTTTTATTGTCGCTGTGTCTTTACATTGTTTATATGAAAGACATAACAGCTTGGTGCAAGCTAGCAAGTCATTACCTCAGCCATTAGTTAGCTATTGCTTCTCTTAGTAATCTACCAGCACTTCTGAGGAAAATGTTGATTTTCTTGACAGTTTTGTCTCATTTTTATTCTCACTGTGTCTTTATTTTATGTGTAAAAAAAAAAAAAAAGACTTCAACTTCATTCCAGCTACGTTATTACCTCAGTCATTAGCCAGCATATGCTCTGGATTGTAATTTTTAATTTTTTCTCTGTCATTTTTTACTGTCAGTGTGCCATTACTTGACAGCTTTGTGCTAGCTAGTTAAGTCAGTACTTAGGTCATTAGCCAGCTAATGCTTTTCCTAGTCATTTACCAACACTTTTGAGGAAAATATTGATTTTCCCGACAGGTTTGTGTTATTTTTACTATCAGTATGTCTGTGTAAAAGATATCAACTTAGTGCTAACTAGCTAAGTCATTACATCAGCCATGCCTAATCTGTATAAATGACTTCAGCTTGTTAATAGCTAAGTCATGACTAACTAAGACTTTGCATTATAGTTTTAGCCATATAGCATCTTTTCTAAGTAAATTATCAACACATCAGAGGAAAATATTGATATTTCTGAGAGTATTGTCCCATTTTTTTTACTGTCACTATATGTGTCTCTATATTGTCTGTATAAAAGACTTCATCAAAGATCATGCTAGCTAGCTAAATCATTACCTCAGTCATTAGCTAGCCTATGCATTATAATTTTAGTCATACAAAGACTTATGAGTAGTTCACCAACATATCTGAGGAAAATGTTTATATCCCCAACAGTTCTGTCTGATTTTTACTATTATTGTGTCATCACATTGTTTGTATAAAACACTTTAGCTTTGTGTTAGCTAGCTAAATCAATACTTCAGTAAATAGCTAGCTAATGCTTTTCTTAGTAATTTATACACACTCCAGAGGAAAACGTTAATATTCTGACAGTTTTGTGTCATTTTTACTGTACTTGTGTGTATACTCAACTCAACTCAACTTTATTTATAAAGCACTTTCAACACCACAAGTGGAACCAAAGTGCTGTACAGAAAAAGATAAAAGATAAAATATAATAAAACAAGACAAAACCAAAAACATAAAATCAAAACAAACATAAGACATACGCCACTTACAAAGCATTATCGAATGCTAAAGAAAACAAATAGGTTTTAACCGCACTCTGGAATACACCCAATGTAGGAGAAGATTTTACATACAGCGGAAGGTCATTCCAGAGCCTAGGAGCTGCAACAGAGAATGCACGATCACCTTTACGTTTTAACCATAAGAAGCAATTGGTCATTTGAGCGCAGAGATCTACTAGATTTACAGGGACTGATTAAATCAATAACATACTCTGGGGCAAGACCATGCACAGCCTTGTAACCATACAACACAGGACTGATATGCTCTCTCTTCTTAGTGCCCGTTAAAAGTCTGGCAGCTGAATTCTGAACAAGCTGCAACCGAGAGAGAGAGAGGCCTGACTCACACCCAGATACAACACATTACAATAATCCAAGCGGGATGACACAAAGGCATGAACAACCTTCTCCATATCTCCAAAAGAGAGGATAGACTTCAATTTAGACATAGATCTAAGATGGAAAAAGCTATTCTTAACAACAGCATTGATTTGCCGGTCAAATTTACGTTCGGAGTCAAAAATGACACCAAGGTTTCTCACGCTGAACAGTTTTTTTTTTCCCAGGAATCAACTCCAGGCAGTCATAAACATTTTCTACACTCCCCTTATTACCAAATAAAATCATCTCTGTTTTATTCTCATTTAATTGGAGAAAGTTATTCGCCAACCAGCACTTAACCTCAGTCAAACATTCATGGAGGGACTGAATGGTACACTTTTGCCCATATTTCAGTGGTAAGTAAATTTGAGAATCATCTGCATACAAATGATAATGAATCCCAAATTTCTCAAAAATAGCACCTAAAGGGAGCATATACATTGTCTGTATAAAAGACTTCAGCTTTGTGCTAGCCAGCCAAGGCATTACTTCAGTCATTAGCTAGCCTATGCTCTGCATTGTAATTTTAGTCACACTTTAGGTTTTTCTGATTAATTTACCAACACTTCTGAGGAAAATGTTGATATTCCCATCAATTTTGTGTCATTTGTACTATCAGTGTGTCTGTGTAAAATATTTCAGCTTGGTGCTAACTAGCTAAGTCATTACATCAGCCATTAGCTAGCACATTATCTGCGTCCATTGTTTTCCAGTTTCCTAGCAACTCCCTAGCAGCTTCTGTATTATAAATATGACATATCAAAAATTATGTTTTAGGTTCATTAAAGAAATTGAGACGAGCATGTAAAGTCTCGTGTTGCACTGTTAAAACTGTCAGGTAGCTAAACGTGCGCCGTAGGCTGCATTTCACCTGCATCATCAGTGTCACTTACACTCATACACACACATTACACGCATTACCACTGCAGGTGTCTCAGGCCACATCTGTCCATGTTGTTTGTGTGTGTGTGTGTGTGTGTGTGTGTGTGTGTTTGGGCATGCCTCAGGCCTTGGAATAATTACATTAGTTCTCTAGTCATATCAATGTGCTTGGTCTGTCTGAGGCTTTACTTTACGCTACACTACACACACCTTGTGCGACCGCGTGTGTGTGTGTGGGTGTGTGTGTCCTTTCTTTACCCCTTACAGTTGTGTTAGATCACTTGCAGCCTGAGGAGAAGAAAACGTGTGTGTGTGTGTGTGTGCGTGTGCGTGTGTGAGAGAAAGAGAGAGATGCCTGAGGTGTATTGGACTCCTCAAGAACATGGTGGTAATCTCAGCTTTGGCAGCAAGCAGAGACGTTTTGTGTGTGTGTGTGTGTGTGTGTGTGTGAGCATCCTGTGGATCGCAGCATCAGTCTCAGCCCTCACAGCTTCTTCAGCCCTGGCACAGAGGAGGAGTACTGTGTTTGCATGAGTGTCTTTGGCTAAGTGTATAAGAAATTTTCAGCACACTGTGTGACAGATTACCTAATGAGAGAGTGTGTGTACACTTCAAATGGGATTTAGAAACCTCGCCAGGAAAACCACACCATGGAAAATCAAAAACTGGACAATATTTCTGAGTCATCTATTCAGATGACTCCCCACTAGCTTATTCAGCTAGATGCACTTGTTAGTTTAGCTACATTGTCTAAGCTAGTCAGCAAACTAGTTAGTCAGTTATTATGACCTCTCCAGCAATAGTTCGCTAACAAGCTTGCTAATGTTAGGCTAATTGTTATGTTGTGTAATTAAAAGCAGCTTCCTAGCAAATCTAGTTAACCTATTATATTAGCGGTAATGCTATTAGGCTCAAACAATGTGGATTTATGTTTAAATGGTATAAACAGGATTTTCTTTTGTGAATAACCTTTACAGTTTTCCTGCAACTGTTTTCACTGAGCAGGATTTTAAACACAAATTGTCACACTTACTATATTAGCAAGAATAACGTAAGTAAATACTGGCTAATCTATGAAATCAAGGGTCTGTGAACACTGACCATCCTGTGGCTTACTGCAGTGAGAGTCTGGGGTTCAGTGTGATGCTGTTTCAGTGAATTTTATTCGCATCTTTTGCTTAATGTCCTTTCTCCCGCTGTCTTTTTTTCTCTCTCTTTTTTCTCTGGTGTGACTGAACGCTGTGTGTTTTGTGCCAAATGGCAGACACTCACCGTTCTAATAGCCAGATGTGCAGGCACTGATTTTTGATTGTGTGTCCACCCTTTTGGAAGTGTCCTTCTCTAATTCTCTCTCTCTCTCTCTCTCTCTCTCTAAAACACACACACACATATACACATACACAGAGACCTCTGAACCGTGATCACAATCCTGTTGTTACATTGTTAAGATTAGCTTGAAAATTAGCTTCTATGTTGGGATGTGCACGATACAGACACAAGAACATCATGCTATCAGAACTGGATGTGGCAGATCCTTCTAGCTACAACAGAAGGTCATGTCACGGGGGGTTTGGACGGGGGGCCGACTATCAGGTCCTTATATTTAAATTCACCAAAAAGCTGTTCTGAAGACTATTTTTTTACCCTCACTAGACAAGAAAAGAGACACCGAAATGGAAACATTTCTATTCTTCATTTACTCTTCTGTAATTTGCATGGCCTGCATCTGCATTTGCATATCAAGCATGATTGGCTCTTAGGTTTTATGATGCAATTACACTTGTCTTAGATGTGACAAGTTTTCAGTGATTTTTTTTTTAGCTCCCTCTGTTTTTTTCTTTTTTTTAAACAATGCAGTGAAATCACTGAAGTGACACTTTCAGACTCAGACCAATATATAACCGGAGATTTATATTACTCATATTTCTATAGTAACAACTCATTCAGCAAAAAAAGTCTACAAAATCTAATAAAAAAGACCCCCATGGATTTAAAAATGTGCTATTATATAACAAAGAAAAACGTATAACCATCAATATGGTGAGTATTTCTGTGAGGAGATTTTATTGAATATTCTTGGAAGGAGACTCCAGTTTCAGTGGTTTGTAATAGTTAGCAAAACAGAGTTCTTCAAGGTTTGAAGTTACTCGGGAACACGACAAGTTGTGTTGTTTTTTTGTCTTATAAATTTCAAGAGAAGTATGTTTGCCTCGCACCTCCAGGGTTGGAAGTTCGAATCCCCCCTCCACCCTGTGTGTGTGTGTGTGGAGTTTGTTATGTTTTCCCCGTGCTTCGGGGGTTTCCTCCGGGTTCTCCGGTTTCCTCCCCCAGACTAAAGACATGCGTTATAGGCTGATTGGCATTTCCAAATTTCAAGAGGAGGCAACTGTAACGTGACATCCTACTAACATTAAATGTAACTATAAATGTCACTATAAAACCATAACTACGTGATATCCTACTAACATTAAATGTAACTATAAATGTCACTATAAAACCATAACTACGTGATATCCTACTAACATTAAATGTAACTATAAATGTAACTATAAAACCATAACTACGTGATATCCTACTAACATTAAATGTAACTATAAATGTAACTATAAAACCATAACTACGTGATATCCTACTAACATTAAATGTAACTATAAATGGATAAAAAAATATGAACTGGTATTCATAAGTGTACAAATTTTCTGACGTGATGTTATTGGAAAATAATCAACTTCACCACTCCACCCTGTCGTTGATTATTGTTCCATAACAGCACATCCTGAAATGGTTTATTCCTTACATATAAACTGCTCCTTCTTTCTCTTTCTCTCTCTCTGTGTGTGTGTGTGCTTGGCCCGCTCCTTTATTCCTGGTTTTGTGCTGTGATATATATATATATTTTTTTTTAGAAACCCATCACCAAAGTGGATCTTCATGCTTCTTAAGCGCACTCTCTCCTCCATCCTCCTGATCGAGCATGAACCGGAGCACGGCTGCCTCTTTGTCTCGTCCCGAACGCTGGACAGCAGTAGCGATGCCACCCTAATGCGATCCACTTACACCCCCAGCAGAAGGCAGATGACTCTACGCTCTGGCATGTCGCCCAGGCGGCTGGGAAATCTGTGGCCTAATCACAGATTTAACCCTCCCCTTGCCCACTTTCTCTCTCTCTCTCTCTCTGTCTCTCTGTCTCTCCTTTTCTTTATTTTTCTTATCTCAATAGTGCAATCTTTGAGCTTTTCTTTTTTAAAAAAAATGCATTTTTCTATCCCCAAAATGATTATCTCTCATTTATCGCTCTGTTATTAAATCTGAGGAAAGTGTTTCACATACAATAGCTCAATCAGCCAATCGGACAAGGCCGCCTGATTCGGGGTCTCAGAGGACCAGCCACTCTGGAGATGATCCCAGATTGTTAGCTCTGGATCAGATCTCAGATTAGAAGGTCTCAGCGTGTTAGCTTTAGCTCAGGACTCAGCTTGTTACACTAGGTGTACGTTCACTTCCGAACAAGCTTCCGAATCGTCGGAAAAGACAGAACGCAAATGCAGTTTGTACACCACAGACAGTGAGTGTTTGATAACACATTGCGACGTCTTCTAATAGAAACAATCATGTCATTGCTATTAATTGCCATTGTGCATTTTCACAGATTCGGTTACTATTAGCCAGCAAGCTAACACAAGCAAACCTGGAAACTTGCCTGAAAAGTCATATTAATAAGCATTCAAAGAGCTTTACTGCTAACTAGCTAGCTAGCTAATGTGAGATAACCTGGCAACCCACCTGAAAGGATTTTTAATTCATATTCAGTTCAATAAAGGTTCAAAAGATTTACTGTTAATGCTAATTAGCTTGCTAGCTAATGTGAGCTAGCCTGATAGCACATTTAAGAGGGGTTTTAAGTTCTATTTTTACAAAAAAAACAAAAAACAAAAAAAAAACACTTTACTGCTAACATGAGCTAGGTAGCTAATGTGAACTAACCTGGCAGCCTATCTGAGAGGATTTTAAGTCATAATAATAAATGTTCAAATACTTTACATTTAATGCTAGCTAGCTAGCTAACAGAATTTCTGAAAAGATTTTTAATGTTCAAAAACTTTTTATTGGCTAAAACTAGCTAGTTAGCTCAAATAAGATTTTTAAGCCATAGTAATAAAGGTTGAAAAGGTTTACTGCTCACAGCAGCTAGCTGGCTAATGTTAGCAAACCTGACAACATACAAAAAAAGTCATAAAAACCTGAACTTTGTCTTGATGTTATGGTTTTGTAATTTGGACTTTTCTGGCAAATGTATGTGAAAAGCTTCTGTTCTTCTTTTGCGCTCACAAATTCTTCACAAGTTGTGTTAACTTGTTGTAAAATTAGCTGGCTATGCTTAGTGTCTGATTAGCATACTGTTAGCTAAAACAGATCCTTGCTGTTTTGGTGCAGTGTTTTTTATTCTGTTCAAATACAACCTTTGCTTATAGGATCTCAACTGTTAGCTTTTAGTTCATGCCTCAGCTCTTATGATCTCAGTTAATTAGCGCTAGTAGTTGAAAACAGGACTCTATTTGAACGTATTTTAGCGTTAATGCGTAGCAGTAAACACTTCTTCAAAAGTTTTCGCCTTTTTTTGAGGCGTCCACTGGCGCCATGTCAAATTCTGAGTGCATCTTTACCCAAAGAGTCCCGAAACACACCTGTGAATTAGCATTGGCGTTAGCCTCTAGCATGCTAAAGGCTTCTTGGAACCGAAACGCTACCGAATATTAATAACCATGCACCTGTAGGCTCATCAATGGCATTAAGATTAGCATCATTTGTTTGTGCTGGGTCTTGAGGCGAAAGAAAGGAGAACAGGAAAGGGAAACGAGAACCACAAAAAAAAAAAAAAGCGGGCACCTTTTTTTTGTTTGGCGCCGTGACTGAGAACGGCCATTCATCGTCGCTCCTTGATCAACGAGGACATGGAGGGAAAAAAAAAAAAATAAAAGAAACATTCAGTGGAACAAAAAGGGGTTTTGGTTTAGAATAAACATGCATTATTCTCCCAAACAAACCATCCGGCGGGCGATGGAGTCTTCTGCAATGAAGACATGATGTGTCATGATAATTAGGAGGCCGGACAAAAGGCGTTCGTTAATGAGCATGCAAATTTATGCAAAACAACCCCCCCCCACCCCACTTCTCAATATTTCTGAAGCAGGCTGAGATGCGTAGAGCTTTTTTTTTTCCTCTCCTCTCCATTTTTTCCTCTCTCCCTCACTAACTGTTCCATTTATCCTCATTGCTCCACGCTCTAAAGAGCTGGCAGATGAGTGCAGCCGCTAATGTAGGAGGCTACAGGTCGAGAGAGGGAGGGAGGGATGGAGACAGAGAGAGAGAGAGAGAGAGAGAGAGAGAGAGAATGCATGATATACCTACAATGCATCCCTAAGCCTCATCATCCCCTGACACACAAAAACAAAGCTGATTGCACACCCCACCCCCCCAATAACACACACACACACACACACACACACACACACAAAGCCTTTATAGTAATTACTTCCAGATGCAGTCATAGGCTTTCAATGGGAGTGACAGGGGTCATGCTTGTATGAGTGTGTGCGCGTTTGTGTGGACATGTGGGTGATAATTACTGTGCGGAGGGTCGACGTCGGGGGAGAAAAAAAAAAAAAAACGTGTGTGAATCTCGACGCTCGGGTTTGTGCGAGCACATATGGAGGGATAATGTGTCGATGTGTGTACATGTACTTGACAGGGGCTGATGCAGTGGCTTGTGGGTAAGTTACCGTCGTCAGGATTTGGGCTCTCTCCAAGCAGATGGCGTGTGTGAATTCCAGCCATATTGTGGTTTTTGGACGAGACTAGAGCTCGAAGCTCGGAGCTGTCGTGCGTTTAAGAGGAAGAAAACTTTCTTTCTGCATCTACATGACTCCATTATATATTTCTCTTCCTCTGTTCCTGTCGTACATCCTCTTTCTCTTTGTCTAGCGCTTTCTCTAACTTCATTTCTGGACAATCTGGCTTCTTTCCTACACTTGCACCATCATGCTAAATTTATTATTTTTTTTTCACCTTTGCTTAAGCCTGGCCAACTTCTTAAACTTCTTTAAAATGGCAGGTGTGCGGCATTTATTCTCATTTCTGCTGGCCTGTCCATGCTTCTCTCTCATTTTATCTCTCTCCTTCATCAAGAGAATTGTCCATACCTTTTTTTTTTTTTTTCATAAAACCCGCCACTCTATCACCTCTTTGGAGGACAATATTGACTTTGTTAGCAGTATATAAAGTTACATATTTATCGAATAGTATAGAAAAGGGAAAAGAAAAGGAAGTGAATCAAAGGTATGTACAAATACATAAATAAATTAATACATTATTCAATTAAAAATTATATTTAAAAATAGGACAGAAAAAAAAAGATATACTGTGCACATATCCTCACCTTTACTTATTGAAACAACTTCCAAACACACACACACACACACACAAAACTGACTCATTAGTCTTTCAGGTTATTTAAAAAAAAAAAAAGGCCATTTCAAACCCAACTCCTGTGAGTGAAAAAGAGAGAAGTAAAGGCTGAAGACAGAAGATGGTCTTCCTTCAACTTCTCCTTTTTCCTTCTCTCTCCTTTTTCTCTTCCCCTGGCATTTGACACTTAGAGGGTGACTAAAGAAAAGAAGAAAAGTGAGCACAAAAAAAAAAATCTAAAACCATGAGGTTCATGAGACATCTTCATGAGACATCTTCAATAAGGAACAAAAGTGAAGAAAGAACTACGCTTTTAAAATAAGGTTCCATCTAGAACCATTTTTCCCGAACCAGTTTTGTCCCTTTGGGGGAACCTTTACGACACTATCTAGAATCCTAAAACGAACGGTTTCCATTTCAATTTTAAAAGTAGTAGTCATTAACCTTTATTCTAAAAGCGTATATCATCCTTCAACTTCTTCATGCTCTTTGTCTAATTTTCCTTCCAAGCATTCAGTAAAAGAGAAAAAAGAAAAGGGGGGGGGGCATGGGGGGGGGGGACAGAAAGACGCTTCAAAGACGTCTCCTTCAGAAGTCCATGGGACGTCTCGATTTTGGCCAGAGGGAAAGTTAATAATACGTCTCTTTAGAGGATGTGGAAAATATTCAAGATGTCAAACTTGATTTGGATGTTTAAAAAAAAGGACGTATATTTAGGGGACAGACCATGACAGGCATGAAATGGACTAATAACATCAGGACAGAGCCAATAATAAGCATCCATGGTCATCTTTGGTAAGTTCATGTTGACTTGAAAAAGGACAAAACTGCAGATATTGAATGGAGATTAAAAAAAAAAAAAAAAATTTTTTTTAAAAATACCACAAGCTGAGATGTTTATGGTGTGTTACAGTACAGATGTGGAGCAACTGGTTACTGGAAATATATGTTGTATATATTCGAGAACGGTTCTAGCGGCTCATCCACCATCCTGCTTTAGAGTCTTGGAGAAAGAAAGCAATTTAGGGAAATTCTGATATTTTTGGATTCACAGTGTACACTAATAGCTACGGCTTTTAAATAAACGATAAAACCAAATCTATTTGTACGCACACCTGTAAAGCTTCAATCACAAAACGCCGCCTCCCAAATTTCCCTTTTCCACAGGTTCCCGCACTGTACTACCGGCAACAAGGATTAATTGCTCTCAATTAATAATTAATTGTTCTCTCAGCACCCTTTATGCGCGCGAGTGCGTGTTAATTCGCTCGCGTGAAGGCACAATAGGCGCGAGAATGAGATTATTGCGCATGAATGGCCGAGCTGTTTGTCAGGTAGGGATTATTGTAGCGGTGAGACAATAAGACAAGCGTGACAACAAAGAGGCGCTTACATGCAGGCAGCAAGCGCTTCCTCTCTGGCACATGGTGGTTTTTTTTTTTTTTTTTTTTTTTTTTTTTTCATCCTTTTACAAATAAATGAGGTGAACGCCCCCCGAAATGCACGCGCGCCAATTTACTTTATTAGGATTCCATGTTTTCCATCATAATTAAAGCTTCTCACTTTTCTGCCACTTGAAGAAAAAGAAATGAGGCAAACAAAGCACTAATCTGTGATGCACGTCTGCTGAAAAACGGAGAGAGGGAAAGAGAGAGAGAGAAAGTGTGTGTGTGTGTGTGTGTGGTCTGTATAAGAGAAAAAGGGTATTTCCACTGATTGTGACCCTTTCTGAAATTGCGCTTTTCCCTGTCCCCTCAGCGGTCCGTACACATTAGACGATCACAATGGAACGGGTCACTAATGCACCACCTTGTTTCTGCCTCTCTCTCTTGTCTCCCTCGCTCCCTCCCTTCTCTCTAAATTCAGTAATTACCCATCTGCTGGGGCGCCCATAATAGCACTCACAAGGGTTCTCCACTGGGTGAGTGTGTGTAGCGCTAGGACAGTAGTCTCAGTAACAGAGCATTACCATCTCACTAGCTCATCTCACTAACTTTCAACAACACCTTTCTAACACTTCTTTACTCCCCTCCTTCTCTCTCTCCCTCCCTCCTTCCCTCCCTCCCTCCTTCTCTCACTTGTCTCAATAGGTCTGGGGGGACATGTCCCTTTAATGTACGGAGGGGAGGGAATTGTCCTCAGAAATTACGTCTACTCGGTGCATGTTGTTTGCAGTGTGTTTGGACGCTTTTGGTTCTTATATATGACTGAAATGTATTTTCTACCGCTTTGCTTTAACTGCTTATAGTCCCAGGTTATTACTAAATTATTTATTTTTAAGCTTTTAGTTATTATATTAACTACTTCTGCTTTGATTGCTTTTGTTTTTTTTTTTTCAACTTTTATTGCATGTGGATGGACCCACCAAAGATTCACGCTTTCCGAAAACATTTCACGCCTTTTCCAGAAGGAAATCTGACCAGTCCCACCCACTCCCACCAAGGGCGTAAAGATCCGAGTTGAATTCCTTATGAATCAAAATCATACAGCAGCAGATTCATTAGCAGGCTCCGTGGTATCGTCAAATTTGAAATCATTGCCTTATGAACTGAAATCGTATCATGTAGAGGCCTGAGGTTTAAACCCGTAACTCCCACAGACACTCTTGACCAATCCCACCTGGTTGTACCTTTCTGTGATATTTTCTGACACTCTTACTTGATCCTGTTTCTCAAAATATAAACAGATTAGCCACTTAAACCACCGTGACTATGACCAGGATGAAGCATTTACTGACAACGAATGACTGAAAGCAGTAAATGCGTCATGCAGAGCCGAACTAATCACCATATACGCTGTCACGTTAATCAGTCCGGCCTTCCTGTCTGACCCGCCCACTTGTCCCATGACTTTTTTTTGTTAGAATCCTAAACCCCAATGCATATCTGGAGTGCATGCCCAAGCTTCACCTGTACTTCAGAGGATACTCTTACCTGGACACTGTAGATTTGTACATAAGAACTGCTCCTGCAATCATGAAGACTGTCCTATGCTCATCCCAGGATTCACAATCTCCTCATATGGAACATCATTTCAAAGTTTTACTTTCTACACCATATTACACTCTTTGAGAAAAAAAGCGTTCCTTTAAAAGTGGTCTTTAGACAGTTGGACAGTTTCTCCTGATAGAAAAACAAAAGAATCCCTTTTTACTCTGTTGTAGAGTTTTACATAAAACCCGTTAGGGTTCCCCGAAGGAGACAAACCACAGATCACTTTATAGTTCTACATTTAATTTCATTTTCCTCTGTTTTAGGGTTCTACATACAACTTTTTAAGGCTCCCCATTGAGGAACAAGCCAAAGAACACTGTATAGTTCTAGACTGATCTAGATTTCGTTTTTTTCGGTTCTACTTAAAACCTTTTTGCGTTCCCAAATGGGGATAAATGAAAAGAACATTTCACAGAAAAGAGTTTTAGATTTAACTTGTTTTCCTCTGTTGTAGTTTTCTACATAAAATCTTTTAAGGTTCCCCAATGTAGATAACACAAAGACTACTTTAGAACTTTAGATTGAACTTGTTTCCCTCTGTTATTGGGTTTATACAATAATTTATAGTTCTACATTTAACTGGTTTTAACGTTCTACTTAAAACTTTTAAAGTGTTTTTCATTTTAGATTTAACTGGTCTTCTACTACTGGAGGGTTTTACTTAAAGAAATTAAGGTTTTCCAATGAGAATAAGCCTTAGAGAGATTTAGAGATTTAGATTTAACTTGTTTTCCTCTTGGATTGTTCTACTTAAAACCTTTTAGGGTTCCCCAATTGGGATAAACCAAAGAATAATTTAGATCACTCATACGTATATTTTTGGTGTATATTAAGCTCATGTGAATTTGTATACATTTTTAATAGTAAGTGCATGTTGAAAAGAGAAAGGAGAGACAGGAGAAACAACAGGACACACGAGTACCTGCAGAAAGAGTTCTCCTCGTGCAGGTCACTTATGACTGTGAAGTATCTTTTGTTTGAAGGACACTCCAGAGTTTCAGCTATGGGGCATCTCACACTGCGCAAATGTTGCTGGTTTCCATGACTTCCCCATGCCACGGTGCCTCAACACTTCATTAAAACAGTGCTGATGGCAAGTCGTGCTTATTTAGGCCAGTTCATTACAGCGGTGACACTGCGGCCTCCAGTGTAAATGATTATGTGACTGAGCTCGGAGCTACGAGAGTCTCCTCAGGTAAATGACAGCACGGTCTGGAGTGAGGGCTCGCATTGACACTCAGGACTCGGAGAGAAAAAAAAAAAAAAAACCAGAGGAGTGATGAGATAAGTGGTGGAAAGAGCTGGATTGTAGAGAAGAGAAGAATGATGGTAGTCGTGTTCCTAAAATTCAAGTGCCATTTTGATTATTAAGAGTCTGAATTCTATCCAGGTCCATTAACGCTGTTTTTACTCTCTTGACGATTCGTCTTGCTTTTTGTTCAGCCACTCACAAAATGAAACCAGCCCTCCTTTATTTTTACTTCACCAGTGGTGTCTTTTTTGTGCTATAATGAATTAAAAATAAATACTAGTCATTTTAAACCCACTAATAAAAATGCTATTTAATGAATTATCTAATGAGCAAGTTACATTTTAAATTCACTTATTCACTTCATAATCAAGACTATTTAGATTATTAATGAGACAGTTAGACTCAGGGAATACAGCAATGATCAAAACCGAGTGAACCTAATTGGTAATTAAGGAATGTCCTGTATGCTGTTCCTTCCAGATTTTAAGCCATCTTTCGTGAAATGCAAAAATAAAATCACGAGTAAACTAACCAATTAGCCAACTGGAGCAGGAAGCATCTCTTCGTATTCTTCATCAACCATCAGTAATATTTTCCTTCGCTTAATGACCCATTGTCCCATAATTAGAGCAATTTTACCGATCCAATAGTTTGGTAAACCAAAGAGCAAGATTAAGAGCTGTACTTTCCAAGAAGAATGGAAATAATGGAAACAATAATGTTTTGGAGTTACAAGAAAACAACAGCATTCACCAACACCCCGCCCCCCCCCCTTTTTTTCTTAACCTTCACTATTTGTAACTTTCCTATTTTTGTTCTCTTTTATTGTTATTACACACATGTGTCCAGTACAAGGAAATGCTTTTCTTCACATATCCCAGCTTGGAAGGAAGTTGGGCTCAGAGTCCAGGGTCAGCCATGGTACGCCGTCTCCGGAGCTGTTGAGAGTTAAGGGATTTGTTCAAGTTACAGTTTGGGTGGCGCTGAGAATCTCAACCTTATGATCAAAGAATATTAACCACTAAAGGCCCTGTGATGGACTGGCATCCCATCCAGGGAGTATTCCCACCTCATGCCCAGTATTCCTGGGATCGACCACCACCCTGACCAGGATAAAGTACTTACTAAAGATGATTGGACTAATAACTTAACCTTCACTGGCCCCAAAACTCTGATTCTGGGTTTTCAGGAGTATGAGTTTTTAGGAGTATGGACTTAAAGTAACTGATGTATTACTGATTATTACTGTCTTGTTAATAAATCAGGAACTGTCAATTCCTGATTTTTTTTCTTCCATAATTCCAATTAGTAAATCCTGTTCTATGTGTGAGCATTTCTCCTGTTTCTATGGCTTTTTGTTTGGTGGATATCCTTTGTTACACAGTGTTTAAACATAAGGCATTTTATTTCACTTGTCCTGCAACCTGAAATGAAATATATTGCTCTATAATTAGAAAATTAAATTATGAGTCTCCAGTGTCAGCTCTTTATAACAGTCAGTTGTAATGTGTGGTAGTGGGAGGCAGGACGCAGTTGCTTGTACTCAGCATGCTGTTGTTAACATGCATAAAATGTTGTTATAAGATAAGAGATAATCCAATAATCATTGTCAATGGCAGATAACAATAAGCAAGAATAATCTATGAACAACAACAAAAACACGAGCAAGGGTCAAAACCAGGAAGTCATACAAGAAACAGGAAACATGGGAAACAAGGCTTTACACACACATTAACAATGAACAAGACCTCTCCAAGATACAAAGGAACCAACGGGTATAAATAGACAAACTAACCTAACTCAGAACAGGTGCACACATTAGGTAAACAGACCAGTGACAGGACAGGGGTGGAGGAATGGCAATTTAAACAAAAAGCACATTTCATGAACTCAAAGCAAAACAGGAAAGCAGCACTTGTTGTTAATGGAAGTTAATCAACGTTGGGGTGCTTGATTATTTTCCCACAACAATACAATCATGTTTTATTCCTTAAATTCTATATAAAATGTGTGTACTTGAAATTGGTTTATAATTACTACACACTTTCTTTTCAAATAATAGATATTTACTATAATGTTTCAGAAGATAAAATCAAAAAGTATTGAACCGCACGAACACCTTGCACCAAAACTCAAAAAAAAAAAAAAAAAAATCCTGACACTGTGAGATTTACATGACTAATATTTGCAACATTTCCACCGTCCACAGGAACATCGGTGTGGCTGTTGTCTTTTCCATGACCTTCATTAAGAGCAGCAACAAGGCACTGAAATAACAAAAAACGTTCCTGTTGTGACTTTTTCAGTCTTTCACACACAAAAAAAAAACCCCATCGCCCTCACACACCTTTATTCCCTGTCCCTCCGTGATTAAAACACGCTCCTGTATTAATCTGTTGTTTCGAAATGATTTAATCCGTGTGTCAAATATTTACACGGCAGTGCTCTCACCTCGCTAGTCCAGGAGGACTCTTGGGTTACTGTGGCAACAAATAAAGCAAGACAAATACCATCGTCGTCGTCAGATTATCCTGATGTTTATCAAATATATAATTGTCATGAGATAGAGGCAGGTGACCTTTGTGTTCTGTTCCCTAAATGCAGATGAGGGATTAGGATCACGCGCGTGTGTGTGTGTGTGTGTAGGAATGAAGTGTGTGTTAGGATGCTGATTGAGCTTGAGGGTGTTGAGGTATTTTTTTTGTTTGTTTGTGAAAGAAACTCATACACAGGGGTGTTTTCTTTGTGTGTGTGGAGGTGCATTATGAAATGCTTACCGATGTAAGAGTAATCAGGACCCGCTGGGGTCTCCCCCGGGGTGGGCTCGAGTGAGCGGAGCTAACCTATTTTCTTTGGCAAGGTTGGAGAGTCACAAAGAGCTGTTGTCATCTCAACACGCTCGCTTTTTCCTTCGCATCTCTCTCTTCATCTCTCCCCTTGTTGTTGTAACACGCTGCAATAGTGGATAGATGTGTCTGCTGTAAAGTGCGCGTTCAATGTGGGTCAGCGTAAGACACGGCGACCTATCCGACGGCGCTGTCCGCTCTCCTTCGCTCATTCGCTAAACACCTTTGGCTGAAACGATGGCTTCGTTTACACAAACTACACATGCACCAAGGCCTCTACATAACAAAAGTTCACCAGCTGTATTTGTTTAGTGCTCTAAGTATCTGGATTTGGATTTAAAACATGGAGTGGGCGTGGCCTAGTCACACAAACGTCACGGGATTGTCATGCCATTTTTTTTGTTTACGACAGTATCACAAAACAGGATGTAATTCTTAGCAATATGAGCAGCTCCTATTGAAAAAGCTGGCCTGAAACTTGTACTACGTAGAATTACGTAGAAACTGAGATATAATAATAATAATAATAATAATAATAATAATAATAATAATAAAAACTCATCATAATTATGTTTCTACATCGAACATTCATTTTCCTCCATGTAAGTGAAAAATTAATTATCAGGTCATATTACCTAGGTTGTGCTGTGCAATAAATGTTTTATGTTAAATATATATATATATATTTGGCAAAATCAAAATGGCCAAAATAGCCCCAGACTATCAAGAGCTACGTATGAACCTCGGAAAACACTGGAAGAAACAACAGCTGTAGAAATGTAAGCAGTGTCAACATGGTTTGTGAATTCTGACTAACAGTTCCTCAACCTCAACTACATCACTCAAGTCTCGCGCCAGTTTTTTTTTGAAAACCTTTTTGTTTGTACCTGCCTACGATATTTTCTAACAAATTCTTTTAGTTCAATTTCCGCAAAATATAAACAAACTAGTTGCCTAATTCAAACCAGCACGATCCTGAAGGTCTGTCTTTGTCCCACAAGCTTCATATTCGACCGCTTGAAAGGAAAAAAAACGACATGCCGTATCGAGTGACACTTTTGCTACGTCCCGCAGGATCCCAGTCCTGATACACACCTCTATTCTCAACCCTGTGAACCTTTCTGACAAGCATCTTTTAATAATAATAAAAAAAAAAAAAAAACACCAAGTATCGCACGTTCTATTCATATCTGTATTTGAATCCATTTACAACCCAATAATGTATTTGTATTCGCTTCCATTTCTACTCTACGTGGATTCGGACAGTAATTTCCAACACCTCAGCTCAATATTCCATTTCAAACCTGGTACTATTGTTGCGTGACATTATTGAAATAATGGTACAACAATCCAGTGTTTTTCACCATGCATGAATCCTTTTTGTACAAATTTAGCTTGAAACCCAGAAACCCGGCCTGCAGAAGAGAAGAGCCGTGGTATCACACCTCCATTCAGCCTGGAGTGTTTCTCCTCCTGCGCTCGAGTGCCTGCCGCTCGCATCCCCGCCAATTATATGGTTCTACGTCCTTTTGTTTAACCGATGTCCGCTGGACTTCTCTGCTCTCGTCCTCCTCTCTCGTCCCTCTGTTTTCTCCACTTCATCGCGCCATCCTCCATTCTTTCGGAATCATTAACGATAACCCATCAGTCCACTTGTCTTCCTCTAAGTGGTCAGTCTATTAGGAGTATAATTAGCATGCCGCCTCCAGAGAGCCCGACTTCTGTCCGTCGAGAGAGTTTATATAATGGAGAAAAAAATGTTAGAAAATATAGGAATAATCTTTCTGATTTGGTAGATGTACACTTACTTGTGTTTGCATGACTTTGTTTGCTTTTGATCTTGTCACAGTATAATTGGCATACTTCTTCTATTCGTCGTTTGAAGTTAGTTTGTGGATACAGTAGGGGCAGAAAGTCTGAAAAAAAAAATCCAGTGTTATCCAATTACATCTATATTTCCTCAAACAAGCATTCACCATTCTCTGAGTGAAAGCTTTACCTGCTAGTAATGCATAACTCACAGCATATAGAGAGCTGTATTTAGAACTGACTTGACAGAAGTTGCAAGAAGACGTCATGTAAAAAAAAAAAAAAGACAAAAAAACTTTCCTCATGGTCCCCTGCATTCCCTGCATGTGGAGTCCCAAAGCGAATACTACAATACAACAAGCTCTGTGTGTATAGTTAAAGTATAAAAACACCTCAACACTGTTAAATTCTCGATTCTGATTGGTCAGAAGGTGTGAATTCATTTTCTATAACAGCAGTAATTCAAGTTCTAATATGTTATCGCGTCTATAGTAACAACTTACTCAAGGACTTGCATAGCAGACGCTCCAAATAATCTGAAGCTAATAAAAAAACAGAGTAATAAATGTTTTTATTTAACGAAGAAAAACGTATACTTGTTTATATGATGAAGCTTTCTGTAAGGATATGCTTAGGTAACATTTACGGAAGGAGTCTCCAGTGGCAGGAACAGTTTCCCGAGATGCATTGAGCTGCGTTTTTTTTTTTTGTCTTAACTTCAAAGAGAGAAAAAAAAAGAGAGAGGCTGGTGATGGAAAGACTGTTTATAAGGACTGCTGCTATAACGTAAGTGATAACTTGTTTCACGGAGGTTCCACAAGATTAAATGTAACTATAAATGGATAAAAAGTACCATGTGTCATTTTTTAAAATAAATAAATAAATTGTTGGCAAATTGCCGTGGTATCAGCGAAACAAAACATTTCCGGATGTGCCGTTATAGGTCGTGGTTGATTATTTTCCTTTATCAGCACACCCCAAGTGTTTTTATTCTGTACATATACAGTATCATATTAAAGCAAGTTATTCAGTAACTCCATTGTGTAAGTCTGAACCCACAGAGAGTCCTGGGAGTTTAAGGTGTTATCCGCGTCGTTAAACTGGTCTTAACACGTCATCAGTTTTTGTGGCTCTGTGATTTTTCCATTCCATTTGTTTATAAGTGTGTGTAAGCTCGTGTGTGTTTTTTATTAGCTGACACATTGATGAATAGCAGTGTGAATAACAGTGCGAGATAAAAAGCCAAAGCTGTAGTATTTGGGTGTGAACTGAATCGGTTATTCTTTCCACAGTATTTTTGGTCCATAGCGTGCCTTGGAACCACACACACACATACACATACACATGCACACAAACACGCAAACACACATAACATGAGAAAGAAAAGGGCGATTTCATCCAGGCTGACCCAACTTACCTGGCAGAGCGATGGGGGAGGGAGACATTGGACACTGGGCTGAGTGGCCTGGAGTGAGGTTAGCCAAAGGAGAAACATGCAAGGACACACACTCTCACTCACTCACTCACTCACTCACACACACACACACACACACACACACACACACACACAAACAAGAACACACAACATGCGTACAACAAAGAAAGCTGTAGGAAGGTGGTGGTGTATATATAGCATACTTTCAAAAGAACAAATCCGAACAGGTGGACTCGGGATGGAGGATAGAGAGATGATTAGATAGACGGAGGTGATTAGATAAACGAGAGTAAAACAGCGAGGCAGACTGTGAAATGAGGAACAGTAGGAAGAGCTGCCTGCTGTGTCTCTGTCTCTGCACAGGTAATATATGAGCTGTTTGATGGTTGATAAATAGGCAAGACTGGGTCCGGTGTCATAAAACACACCAGCGCTGCCAAATAGTGATGGATGAATAGAAAGAGAGAGAGAGAGAGAGAATGCTTAAACAATAGCATGGGCTAAACATCTGATTGAACTGAATTTTTCCAACAAAAATCCTCATAATTAAAGTAAAAACAGCAGTGTTGTCAAGACAGAAGCACTGGCTATACTCTGACTGCACAAAATTAACATTAGCTACTGAAATAAAGTTAGTAACTAGTTACTTGCTAGTTAAGCTAGTGATAGAGATGGTTTCCTATAAATAGCTGGTAAAGAATGCTCTCAACATCCTCTAAAAAAGGCTGACTAGATCAAAACTCTTCAGTAAGTTTGATTTGAGTTCAAAAGGTACACCCATGTTTACACAGGTAAAGTTCCTCGTATTCAGAACCGGGATATGCACCTGCTTAAGTTCATGCTTCCGATGTTGCCCAGTGTTTTGGTTTTTTTCCCCCGGGCATCACTTTTAAATTCAAGCATTTCCTTTTAAGCCTGAAAGAATATTGGGATAGAAAATGCGGACTGAAGACAGAGATGTTTTTCCTTTACTGTGAAATGTAATATGATGTAAATTTAAAATTGAAAAATATGACTAATGATATGATTTAGAAGCTGGCAAACATTCAAATAAACACTTAATAAGAGTTGAGTATATTGCTAATCTACTGCTGCATGAATAGATCTAATCGTAATTACCTGGTTGATCACTGCATATTTGGTTTAAACGAACAATATGGCTTTTAAAGTCATTTATTCTACCGATTATAAAATAGCACTTGATCCAGCACATCATATTTTTTTTATATTAAGTACAGTGGAAAAAACGTGATGCATAGGCAGGGGTGAAAAGCGCTTTATCTAGTGTTGAGTGTTGTGAGAAAACTAAGTTGTGCCATGAATGAATGTGTAATGTGTGCATCTGATGTAAGCAATTTTATCGTGCTTTTAATTTGCTATTTTGAGTTACATGTTTTCGACTCTAGGAGGTTGGACAACAGCCAACTAAGAGTTAATAAGGTTTTATAATAGTTAATAAGAAATATTGTAGTGTGTATAAATGTTTAATAGCTCATAATGTATTCCATAAATGACACGATAGCGTTAATATCTTTGTTTGTGTTTGCTTTGTTTTGTATATTTGCTTTCCTTAATTTTCTTAAATTCCAGTAAAATAGTGTATAATGGATGAAGATAAAAGAAAAAAGGGAGCTGAGAATCTGTGTGATAATCATGTAGATAATCATGTAGCAAGGCTGTGTGTGTGTGTGTGTGCTCAGGTGTCTCTGTCCATGTGTGAGAGGATTCATGTCGCCATGCATGCATGTACATCTGGATGCACCCCTGAGAGCTATGGAAAGAATTGTGTGTGTCGATGATAACACCGAGCCGACGTCACACGCCAGGCTTGTTTTCCCCCTCCCAGGTTTCCCAGCATGCATTCTGTTTTTAATAACAGGTTTCGAATCAGCGGACACCCCGGAACATTTCTAGCTTTAGCTCAGGAAAACAGACATGACTGTGATGAACAGGCCTCTAAAAATCAGCTAGTTTGCGATCTCATATATATATATATATATATATATATATATATATATATACATACATATAATGTATAGCAATATGCTAACAAGCAGTGCAGTGTTAGACAAGGATGCTAATGAGGCAGAGGTTGTAAGAAAGGCTGTTAAGATGCTAACCCTGACTTCTCCCACTGATCTTAACTGTTTTACAGGAGTGTAATGGTTTAAGTATTGAGAGCTGCAGAATCGGTGTTCACCAGGAGGCTGTGCTGCTGAGGGGCCGGTAGAGGAAAGACAGAATTACATGATGGACAGGGAGAAGAATGGTGTGATGGATGACTGAACCATAATTTTTGCTTTAATCATTTTTGATTTGTATATTTATTGCATTAACGGTTCAAGTAGTGCCAAAGTATAGTGAATAGCTAGTTGAAAGTATGCTAATCAACTAGCTCCATACCTAAAAAATGAGTTTATTCCGTACACATACTCATCAACAAGGCGTTTTCCACCCACAGAAGTGCCGCTCACTTGACGTTTTCTTTTTATTTTTTGTTTTACGCACCACTCCTGTGTAAACTTTAGAGACTGTGTGTGAAAATCCCAGGAGATCAACTTACCTGGCTCATATTAGAGTACATACAGCTGTATATTTACATATATTGGTTATGAGTTATGAGTACAGTAAATGGGTTTTCTCAGTTTTTATTACAATTTTTAAAAAATATTTATTTATCTACAATTTGGGTTCTCTTTTTTTTATTTAATTGTATGTTTTTTTTTGTTGTCTTTTTTGACTACATTGACTACTGGTTATAAGTGAGTATTGAGTAAATGTGTTTTTTTATTTAATTGTATTGGTTTATTATTATTATTATTATTATTATTATTATTATTATTATTATTATTATCATCATTTCACAATTTGACAACTGGTTATAAGCAAGTTTCAAGTAAATGGGCTTTCTTTTTTATTTCATTATTTTGGTATTTATTTATTTATTTAATTACATTGGGATGTATTTATTTGTTTGTTTGTTTGTTTGTTTGTTTACTCAGTACATTCCTGGCCTTGAATCGAAACCACACAGAGGTGGCAGATAGATATTAGCTTTATTGGCTCTAAATCTATAACACACTATTAGAAAGAAACTCTAGAAACCTAGACGTTTTCTTTTTTCATTGGTGGAACCCCTAAAACCAAAACCAGAGGGTTTTGCTTTGAGATTGGATTCGACGTAGAACCCATTTAGAAAGAAATGAACCCTTAACTATCCAAAGAACCCATGAGTGACCCTAAAAGTGTGTGTTTTACACTGTATGTGGTCCAGCATGCGTCCTTGATAAAAAAAAAAAGCTACAGATGCAGCAGATTTGTATAACGAGTATGAAGAATGTTCCCAACTTCCTAGAAGTCGAAACAATTTGGAGCATGCCATGTTGAGTTATTGTACTGTGGGTAAAGGAAGTGAGGAAGCGCAGAATGCAGAGGGCCGAGTGTGTCCCGCCGAGGGCCAGATGCATGTATTGGCTGCTCTGATGACAGTGTCAATGGCATTGATCCCACAGTTCTCCTAAAGCCACTGAACTCTACTCCAGTCAATGCACACACACACACACACAGACACTCAATCTCTCTGCCACACACTCATTCTCTCTCTCTCTCTCTCCCTCACACACACACACACATACACACACACACACACACATGCTCTCATGCTGATGCAAACAATCAGACGATGAGTGACCCTTGATTCCTACAATCATACCCCTTAGAGAGAGAGAGAGAGAGAGAGAGTGTGTGTGTGTTTATGTGTGTGTGTGTGTGTGTGTGGTTACAGAGGGACATGTGTCAGATGACCTTGGTCACTGCTAAGGGGACCCAGTTTTTCTTGCCAAACCAATCAATAAGCTAAACAGGCTATTGAGGGCATGGGAAGCCAAACTCAAACACCGATAGGCTATCTGCCTTACCCAGAACCCACTTCTGTGCAAATATTGGAGCAGCGCATTTTTCACGGTGACTTGCATTTGGTAGAAAAAAAAAAAAAGGCTTTGAAAGCTTACGGAGATGGAAGAGAGACAGAAAAAAAGGAGAGGGAGATAGAGAGAGAGACGGAAAGTCGGGCGGGGGGAAAAGAGCACGCTCAGGACACACTACTTTGTAAGGACATGCAGTGAAACAAAGGACACGAGTGTTAGAAAACGATTTTATTGATTAAAAATGTAACAGATGAGCGTAGTGTTGTATGTAGATACGTTGTGGTAAAATACAGGAAAATCATCAACGTCAGGGTGGTGTGTTACAGTCTGAGGCAGAGCGGACTTACTCTTACCACCCTGAAGTTGGTTATTTTCCAATAACAGTATGTTCCGAAGTGTTTTATTCCTTGTACACCAACAGCGATTTGCCAATGCTTACACATTTTTATTTATTAACAAATGACACATTATAATTTTTATCCATTTATAGTTATCACAGCTATGAACAGCTGTTCCCTTAGCAGTTTCTCTTTTCTTTCTCTCTCTCTCTCTCTCTCTCTTGAAGTTAATAATAGAAAAAAACACAGCTTTTCATGTTACAAAGAAACTGAAAAGCACAAATTCCTCCTTCCTGAAGATATTCCTGTGTTTGGTACAAAGTGCTGACACTGGAGACTCCTTCCATGAATATAAAATATGCATCATCTTACAGAAAACTTCACAATATCAACAATTACACGTCTTTGTTGAATCAGTTTATGTCGCCATGTGGTGCTGACCAATCAGAATTGAGAATTCAACAGTGCTGCGGTATAAACTAAAATAGTAAATACTGAACATAACCTTTAATCCTGACTGATAAAACGTTAGACTTTTGTGTTCTTATCCCAAATGTGTGTGTGTGTGTCACAATGTGTGTGCCATTTGTGGGCCTCAGAGTCATCACTGAACTTTGCCTTCAGAGTTTCAACATCAATCCTGCAATCAGAGGAAATCGGGCCAAAATGGCAGATTACATTTCACTGATGCCATTCAGGAATCAGAAAACTTTGACCTTAGATGTCAGTCACTGCTTTTTAAAAATTTGATTTATTTATTTAGTTGTATATACAGAAAGTACAATCTCCTTGAATTCTATGTTTTTATTTATCAGGGCCTAAATAACAATTGCGTGGTACTCACCAACTTCTATAAACAAATAACCTCAAAAAGTAAACCAACATTTAGAAATCAGGAGGGAAAAAATAAGTGTACCCTTCCTACGTCCACATTGATTAGGGGAATTATTAGCAGCCAGTCGTTAATTAATTAGTTCATTAGTGTGACTACCTCCATTTGGCAGTTTGGTGTTCTGGAGCACTCAGATGTGTGTCTATATCATGCCAAGAAGAAAGAACATCAGCCATAACCTCAGAGAAGCAATTGTTGCTGCTCATCAATCTGGGAAGGGTTATAAGGCCATCTCCAAACTCAACATTCTACAGAGAGAAGGATTGTTTACAAATGGAGAGCCTTCAAGACAGCTGCCAATCTTCCCAGGAGTGAGCATCCCAGCAAATTCAGTCCGAGGTCAGACCATTTAATGCTCAGAGATATAAAGAAAAACCCAAGAGCTACATCATGTGACCTACAGGCCTCTATAAGCACATTAAATGTTTACTTTTACATTTACATTTATGGCATTTGGCAGATGCCCTTAGCCAGAGTGACTTACAGAAGTGCTTTGAAATCTCTATCAATAAATACAATAAAGTTTTATCTGTTCATGACCACACAATCAAAAAAAAAAAAAAAAAAAAACCGGAACAAATATGGCATTCATGAAAGGGCGGCTAGGAAAAAGCTCCCAGGAAAAGAATCCCAGTAGTGTCCTGCTGTCACTGTTGGCTCCTTGAGCAATGCCCTTAACGCTCATCTCCTCAGTTCAATTGTTAGTTGCTTTTCATAAACACGTCTGCCAAATGAATAAAATCTAAAATGTAAATGTGTTTCCAATGTGTTTCCAGTAAAATGAAGAACAGACATTTGTACTCATTTAAAAAAACTTGAGTGGCTTGTCTGGTGTCGCCGGGTTCGTTATCAGTTTGGGATCTGTTTTAAAAATGGAACTTAAGGTGGAACTTCTACAAGTCTGTTTGGAATGCAGATGTGACACCTGTGCATTCTGGGAATTTGACTGTTTCCCAAAAAGAAAAAAAAAAAAAAAAAAAAAAAAAAGACTCGAGGCAACTGGAACAATAGTGGCCCAGTGTAGTGAGCAGACTGCTCTAATGCCAGCTGTGCTGCCATCAATAATAAATGAATGACACATGCCA
Source organism: Pangasius sanitwongsei (assembly GCA_037576675.1). NCBI lineage: Eukaryota > Metazoa > Chordata > Actinopteri > Siluriformes > Pangasiidae > Pangasius > Pangasius sanitwongsei. The sequence continues at coordinate 9,384,280 of CM075030.1, read as the reverse complement.
AGTTGTGTGTAGGTTAGACAGAGGGACAGCATCCTAAACACACACACATACACACACACACACACACACACACAGAGTTATACACACACACTCACAAAAAAAACAACACCCCACAAAAACAACGCCTTCTCCTGCCAAGCGGCTGTCGCATCGCAATCAATTTTAATCAAAGATAGAGGGGAAAAAACACAAAAGAAGAAACGGAGTGAGTGAAAGAGGGTCTTGATGATGAAAGAGATGAGATTAAAGCCTTTACATAGCTAGATAAAAGACAATTCAAACAAGCCAACCTTATGACAAAACCATTAATATGCAAGAAATTTGCAGACCTAGAAATACACTGGGAGCCAGTTGTCCTGCCACCACACTCATTCAGTGCTTTGAAATAATTTAAATCAATTCTCAACTTTTAAAAAAAAAAAAAAAAATACTCAAATCAGCTACTAAATCTAGAAGAAGTCATAAAGCTATAATAAAAATATATATATTTTAAGATTGCAAGACTGATATATTAGAATATGAATATGTCTTAGAATATGGTTTTAATCATTTGCTTTAAATGTTAAAATTATCTTTAAAATACAATTTCTTTTTTTTTTTTTTCTAAACGCAGCCACATGCTGCATGTCTGGGATCTAAAAATAGTTTTTTAGCTGTGTGTATCCAGTAAGAGTGTGTGTATTAGAGGGTTTAGCAATGGACAAGGTCAGAATCCACGCCGAAGTCAGATCAGCAGCAGTCATGGTAAATAAATTTATGATTATACATCACAACAAGGATGGCAATTTTTGATTAATACCATCATTTTTCAGAACATATGGCAGCTAGTAATAGATTCAGCAAACTACTGAATATGCATTTCACAAATTTTAATAGTTAAACGAATGGACTGTGTTTAGTAATAATAGCCAAAATAAAATAAGAAAAGGTTGGTTGAAAAATAATATAATAATAAGGCAGGGAAGTCCTACTGGGAGTAGATTTAAAAAAAAATACAAGCATAATAATTAGAAATCTCTACTAAGCATTAGGAAATATTAATTAATACTGGAATCGAGTAACACTAAAAATAGCACATATAAACTGAAATGAGCTTCTTAGAATAAAAGAATGTTAAACATATAACTAGTCCTAGAACTAAAATCAAAGCAATATTAAAATAATAAAAAAAAAAACTAATTACAAATAAACAACTAAAACAACATAAACATAAAATTGATCATAAAATAAAAAACACAACAATTTTATTTCATTTTATGAGTTATAACAATATAACATCAACCAGTGCAATTAATTTTAAAGAAAGAAACAATTTCAATTAAAAAAGAAATAAAATAAAAAAAAAATCTATTTTATTCAGTCACTTATTGTTTTAATGGTAAAAATAATATAATCCATCAATGCATACATTATAGACTGAATGTATTTTGTAAATCTTTTTAATCCAAATAATCCAGAAACTGAAATATTATATAATTGAAACTTCTGAAATAAATGGATTGTAAAAACTACAATCTTAAAATCAAAATGAAGGCTATATAGCATCAGCCAGTAAAATTAATTTTAAAAAATGAATTAAAATTAAACAATATCAAGAAAACAGAAATAAAACCTATAACTAATCATCAAACCGTTTTTTTTTTTTTTCAAATTTCAAATTAATTTATTTTTTTCATTATAAAATAACCACACAAAAGTAATCAAATGTTTCAATGCATTATAGGCAATACATTATATCTTAGTTTATTACAGATTAGTGTTGAACCCTAAATGTCCCTGATTTGGGGCACATTTTAGGAGACAATGTGAAGAACTTTGAGAACTTGTACTAGAAAACAAGACTAGAATAACCAGGAAACAAGGTGAATGAGAAATCAGGGAAGTAGGGGACTAGGACACTGGTAGGACTTTATATCACTTTAAATAGCTCAGTATACCATTTGCAAACACGGTAAATATTCCAGACACAACAGTGGTCAGTGGGAGTGGTGACTAGAGCTGGAGGAAAACAGGAAGTGAGCATGCAAGTTGTTTTGCTAGCAGTACAACTGCGTGGCACTAGATGCATATATACCACAACGCTGTTGAATTCTAGATTCTGATTGTTAATTCATTTTCTATAACAGCAGCTCTGACAATACTGCATCTACAAATCCCAGGTTTATATTAATGTGCTCGCTCTAATAGGTTACGATTTCCATGGTAACAGGGACTCGTATGGCAGGGTTAGGGTTAGGGTCAGGGTCCACCTAATAATAACAAACAGACTTTGCGTACTATATGTGTTTTATAAATGTTCGATATGGTGATGTTTGCTTTATGGAGCCATTTATTTAACATTTATGGAAAGTGTCTCCAGTGTCAGAGCCTTGTAACAGTCAGAAAGGTTTAATTCCTTACTTGTCCCACTCTCGGTTATCAAAGAAAAGCTAAAACAATAAGAGTTGTGGCAGCAGGAGTGCTTATTCTTACTTAGTGTTATTATTAGTATTAGCGCTGCCAAGCTCTGCTTCTCTTCCTCCCAGCAACCCTAGCTTTTGGCTAATTATCTCTGGTTAACGGTTTTGGATTTGGGGGACTCTCTTGGAGTAATCAGCCAAGAGGTGGGGGCATGGAAGGATGGGTAGTTTGGCTTAATTTGTTTATCAAGCCCTGAGGTAAGAATCTTGAATTTGGTTTTCATCAGGAAGTCATGGCTTGGAATCCCATAACCCAGTGGTGAGTCAGGGGTAGGGGGTAATATTGTCTAGAGTTTGAGATTTTGGTTGTAATAATTGTCTAGAAGGACAATTATACAGACATGTATATCTTCTATTGCCCTATTTATGAATACCCCACTCTGCCATGGCTAAGAATCCCAGAAGATCAGAATTAGTCTCCTAGACTTTTTCTCGCAAGCATGGTTGGGGAGGCTACACACCGTTGGTTCTCACAGCTTTGTGGTTCATAATGCGTTCATGTAATGATCTCCGGAGCCAATGACATCTTAACACCTTTGCTATATTTTTGTCTTTGTTAATGGCTTCCAATGAAGGATCTTCTGGATATCAATAGAATGTTGATGGAAAAAGTTCTGTACATAGATATATTGTGGTAGAATGTTGGCTTGAGTGAATGCGTCTCACTTGGACTTCCTGTGAGGAAACTTTAATTGTAAACATGATGCTTTAGAATGTTTCTCCAAATCTAGAGCCATTAACCATCCAAGAAACCCTCGAGGAACCTTTACAACCTGTTTGTACATGGAAGAATTTCTATTCAGGCTACTTGACTGGTAAATGTTGGGAAAGGGGGTTGAGATTTGTCCTTTGGGGCCACTGTTTAGGATTTCCCACCTTATTCCTGGGTTTGGGTCAGGTATCAGTTGTACCTTTTCTTAAAACCTTCCAACCACTTTCAATCACCCTTGTGTACAGTATTTTCATGAGATCCAGATCTCTCAGGTTGTGTTGCTGCCATCAAGGGCTGATTTGAATGTTTGGTGCAGTATTGGTGCAGTTGCTCCTTGGGCCCTTGTGCAGTCTTTAGGTTACACCTACTCTTCCTACCTGTAGTCTGATAAATCTTGCATCTTGTGTTACTATTCCTGCCTCCTACAATATGACTGGCCTGTGTTTCCTAGACTTAAGCTGCCAACTGGACGGTTGTGGAAAACGGAGAAGGCTCTCCAGTGAAAGTGGTTGTAGGTAAACAATTATGTTCCTTCTAAAGTTCCACCATTTTTATGGTCAATCTGATGGTACGAGTGACTTGTGAAGATGTTCCTTGTCCTGATGAGGATTGATAAATTGGATTAGTTTGACTAAGTCTTTCTTCAGAGCTTGGAAGGAAAGACAGTAGAATGATTGAATGATCTGTTCGGAATCAAGAAAAATGTTTTTTCTTCAACCCATTGTGTCCGTGTGAATGGAAGCATGTAATTTCAGGGATTTCGGAGACTCCTCGGAATCGGCGTAACCCACCACAGAGATGTGATGCAGCAGAACTAACACAGAGAAAATGGCCGATCTGCTCCGCTTCTCTTCCAACATAAAAGCAGATTAGTTTAAGAATTAAGTACTGTCCTTTGTCCCTCTCTCTATCACACACACCATACCACATTATGGGATTTGCAACATGAGCATTAATTCTGGGTTTGAGAAGGACAGTGTGCTAGAATCCCATCGAGCGAGCTTCGTCTGAAAGGAGCGGGTTGTGTCCTAAAACCATTGTGTAGTGGGATTTAAGGGCTAAACGGGGCTTAGGGAGCTGAGCAGAGCTGGAGGAAAGATACGAATTAAGAACATGCAGATTCTCCTCCTGTAAACGGCGATCATCTGCTCGGCTCAGGCCAAATCCAGTTAAGTGGGTCCGTCCATCTGAGAGGAAGAGTGTGTTTGAACGGAGATTAAGTCACTTCTGCTCAATGTCTACGAGGCACCAAAGTAAGGAATAAAATATGGAGGAGACATTCTGTTATAGTAAAATAATCCACAGTGGGGTGGGGTGATATGACCTAATGTGAAGCAAAATTGATTGTTTTCCTATAACAGCACACCCCAAAGCATTTTATTACTTTTTTACTACAGCATTTTGCCAATTATTTCAATATTTTGTTTAATAATGAATTAGACATTGTGCTTTATGACCACTTATAGTTACATTTAATACTTATCATGAAAATATATTTGAAATCAAATAACCAAAGACTGGAACTGATTCGATTTCATATGAATGTGAGAAAAGGTACGAATGCTAACCGTAATCTTAATTCTGTAACTTTTCGTTTGAATTGTAGTGACAGGAAGTTCTATTTATTTTACAGAAATGATTCTTTTAAACTGTTTGTCTCAATGAATCAAATGTTTGATTCGATCGATTCAATTTCACCCTCCTGAATTTTACCACCTACCATCGGGTAATCTCATGCCAAAAACTGATTCACCCAACTGCTCAGACTCAGTGAGTCTCTAAATGGATTTTGAATCTTTTGACTCTAAATGAATCTTGGAATCTGGTTTTTCGATTCATTTCGATTCTGTTCACAGAATGAGTCAACTGTGTCAATTATGGTATCAACCCGTGTACATTGACTCAGTGTGGCTCATTTTGATCGTGCTCGTTTGCATAGGTGAACACAAGTGAATCGGTTTGAACGATTCATTAAAAAGAATCGGTTCAAAAGAGTCGGACAGTGCTAATGAATTAAGTTATGATGATTGTTATGAGCCCAATAATAAAAGAGGAATACATTTTATTTTTATATTATTTCTAAATAATAAATGATTTGCAATGTGTGATTGACGGTTTGGAATTTTTTTCCCATTATGTTCATGTGTGTATTATTAAATAAAATGGTAAAAATTCTCTCTCTCTCTCTCTCTTTTGTCTTCATCCATTTCCATCAGCTAATCTGTCTTTCACTCTTTCTATCATCGGACACCTGCACCACTCAGACACCTTTGCTTTGCCTCTCACATTTTGTGGTCATTTTATTACATTTTCTCTCTGCAACATTAATGCAGAAACGCCCTCAGCTTTCCCTCCGAGTGTGTGTGTGTGTGTGTGTGTGTGTGTGTGCACGGCTAGATGTGTTCCTTTTATTCACAACAGTTGCTCATTTTATTTCAATATTTATTCCAGTATGAAGACTGTAGCGTTTGTGTGTCGAGTGCTTTGTGAGTACTGCAGCCTGTATGCGAGAGGAACAGGAGAACAGCTGGATTACGGTAAACATCTGGTGCAAATCTCCAAGTGTGTTCCCATCTAGAACCTTCTCAGGAAGCTAAGAACCCTTAACTATAGCAGGAACCCTTAAAGAACCCTATTTTTTATGAGTGTGGTCATTATGTAGATGCTTCAGTTAGACTCGTTTATTCTGCTGAAAAAATACACAACGTTCCCTGTTTCTCTGCCTCACACTTTTCTCTGTTTCTTACTTGTCGCTCTCTCTCACTCTCTCTGTCTCCATTCTTTCTTGCACATTTCTCTCCATCTTTTGCTTATCTCTGTCCTTTATCTCTATCCTTTTGCTCTGTCTCACTATTCTTTCTTTCTGTCTGTCTGTCTCTCATTTCTCTTTCTCTGTCTCTCTCCTTTCTGTCCCTCTTTCTGTCTCATTTGCCTTTCCTTCTCTCTCCATTCTTTATTTCTCTGTCTCTCCTTTCTCTCTGTCTGTCTCTCATTTCGCTGTCTCTCCTTTTTCTTTCTCTGTCTCTCTCCTTTCTTTCCCTCTTTCTATCTGTCTCTCCTTTCTCTATCTCTGTCTGTTCTTTCAGTCTCTTTCTTTTATCTCTGTCCATTTCTCTCCTTTCTCTCTGTTTCCCTCTCTTATCTCTGTCTGTCCCTGTCCTTTCTCTCTATCTCTCATTTTTCTCTCTAACTCCTTTGCATCTGTCTGTCTCTCTTCATTCTTTCCCTCCCCTCTGGACTGCATTCTCTCTCTGTTCTTTCTGTCTCTCTCACCTTTCTCTCTGTCTGTCTCTCTTTCCCTTCTCTCTCTCTCTTTCCTTTCTCTCCATCTCTTTTCCTTCTATCTCTGTCTTTCCTTTCTCTCTGTCTGTCTCTCTCAACTTTCACTCCATCTCACTCCCATTTCTCTCCCCTGTTGTCTCTCCCCCTTAATCTCTAATTTCTATCTGTCTGTCTCTTTCCCTCTTTCTCTGTGTCCTTTCACCTATCTCTCCATCTCACTCACCTTTCCCTCTCTCTCCATTCATTCTGTCTCTTACTCTTCCTTCTGTCACTCATGTTCTCTTACTCTCCTTTCTTTTTCTCTCTCTCCTTTCTCTTGATCTCATTTTTCTTTCATTCTCCTCTCTCTCTCTCTCTCTCTCTCTCTCTCTCTCTCTCTCTCTTTCACACACACACACCATTTCTTCATCTCTTTCACTCTTTTTCTTTCCCTCTCTCTCTCTGTCTCCTTTCACCTGTCTCTCCATCTCATTCACCTTTCTCTCTCTCTCTCCATTCATTCTGTCTCTCCCTCCTTTTTCTCCCCATCTGTCACTCATTTGTCTCTTGCACTCCTTTCTCTCTCTCACCATGTCTCCTTTCTCATTCTCTGTCTCTCTTCTTTCTTTCCCTCTCGCTCCTTTCTCTTTCTGCCCCCCCCTTTTCTCTCTCTCTCAGTAAGACGAGTTGTTGTTTTCCAGCTGTCACTAATGTACACTGTTAGTTTCGTGCTGAGCTTCCCGTCTGTGTGTCCGTCTGTCTGATGTGAGAAAGACGAGTGTCAGCAGAAGAAAAGTCTCTCCTTGGGCAGAGGATATCTGTGTGTGTGTGTGTGTGTGTGTCTGCAGCTGCGTGTGTGTATAAGCCTGAGTCAACAGGTAAACGCCAAAACACCTGTTTCCATTGTGGCCTGGACACAGGGCCCGACCTGAGCACACACAACCAAATACTGAGCAAAGACAACACACACACACACACACACACACGAAAAAGAAGATCCCGGCACATATAGGGCCTTGAAGCTCAGTGGTTTAGACTTACCTTGTGTTTGCTCAGTGTGTGTATACATGTGTGTGGGTTTGTCTCACAATAATGAATGATTCAGATGGCACACACACACACACACACACACACACACTGCAGTATTAGGAGGAGATGAGATGAGAAGAGTGATGAGATCAGGTTAAGTGTGTGTGTGTGTGCGTGTGTACTGTATGTGTACTATATTAGAAGCAGATGAGAGCAGTCGAGCGTGGGCGTGTTCCACAGGCGTGTTTGCTTGAGAAGGTCTGCCGAAGTTCAAAAGAAGCTTTTGTGTCCGCATGTTCTGATGTGTGTGAGTGTATACGAGTGTGTGTTTGCCCCAGCAACACCCAAGCTGCGGCTCTAAAACCTACCGCAAAATCTGAGACATCATCTTAAGAAAAAAAAAACCTTGAACTTCTAGACAAAGGAAGAAAAGTTGTAAGAAAAGCTATGAGCATTGACTCCGCCCCTAAACCACACCCATACATTGTTTGCGTCATAATTAGACTGATTCGATACGTAGGATCACTAAGGTATTAGGGCTAATACCTTCGAAAAATGATGGACTGGATATTGGAGAGAAAATAAAAAAGAATTTGACCCAATCTTGTAACAAATTTTTTTAATTCTTTATTTTTAAAAGTGGAAATGTTTACATATAAAGAAATTCAGTTGTATTGTTTTGTCAGAATTGATTATTTATTATTAATTATATAGTATACTTCTTTATTTTTGCAATGTCAGTGTTTTTTGTGCAAAACCAGCGGTTTTCTGTAAGTTCTGTTTTTTTAGCTACGTAAGTGCTTCAGTTAAAAAAACGTCCTTTTAAATCTTAGTAGTTTTTAATGGAAAAAAATATCGGATGGGTATCGATATCAGCTGAGACTTAAAGTTTCAGTATCGGTATCAGAAAAGAAAACGTAGTATCGTACCATCTCTATTTGTAAAACAAATTACAATTTGAATTTTAAAAAAAAAATTTAAAATCCACATTTTAAATTTTATGATAACACAGCAAAAAACATCTTAGTGAGTGAAAAAATCTTGAATATAGTCAAATTTATATTTCCTAATATTTCCTGTTATAAGATTACAATATACCAAAAATATGGTTATTAAGCCTATTTCTAGACTTTTTAAAAAAAATCATTTCAAGTTTGAAATCGTCTTGCTCTAATTTTTAGCAGTTACTGTATCTCTAGAAAAAAGCGAAATTATCTGCCAATAGAATAAGAAAAGTTAAAGCTTGAAATGTTTAAAGGCGGCTAGAAACAGACAAAATAAGCTTATGTTTTTTATTTATAATATCATAATAAGAAAAATTGCCCGTATTCAAGAAATATTCACTTGCTAAGAGATTTGTTTTTCAGTGAATAAATCATGTAATTCCTTAAATCAAATTTTTAATCAATCAAGCATGAGCCCTAGCTTTAAAAAAAAATGAATACAAAATAAATTTTAAAAAATTCTAAATATAAATTTTAAAAAAAACATGAAACCCGCCCCAATCCTAACCTTCAATTTTATAAATTTCATGAACGTAATTTTTAGATATTCCTTAATTTTCATACTTTGAGTCCTCTCGAAAAGGATTTCTTTATTTAAAAAATAAAATTCTTTTTATTTATTAAAGAATGTCACACCATACTTTTATCTTCACAGTTACTTTTAATGTTGTGGAACGTCTGTGGAACAAGTTTGCTCATGTCCCCATTAATATTAGGATGCTTTTTTTCACATGGGTGTGACACATTTCTTTCTTTTTTTTTCTACAGAAGGAAATAATATTGTTGCACTGTGCAGCCTCTTTGACTCTTCCTAACTTTTTCTGTGAATTCATTGGTGAGACCTGGATACATCTAGTCATTAAAAAGATGGTAAACACTTTTACACTAATCCAAAAACAAACAAACAAAAAAAAAGAAAAAAAAAGAAAAAAAGAGACATTCTAAATCTACACCCCAACCATACACACACCACCCACTTCCCCTGGTAAACAGGTCCCGAATCTTCATTTACATACTGTATCCTGATTGGTTCTTATATTTTATAAAGCAATAATTCTTAACACTTTGGCTAGTCAAATGAATTCCACTAAAGGAACTTCATCATAAAAAAAAAAAACTTATGAAGGAATTATAAACCATGAAAGTGCTTGATGTGCCAGTTGTACAAAAAAATGCCAAAAATTAAAAAACAAACGAACAAACAAACAAATAAAAATAAATTCAATTATGCCTTTGTGAACAATTTAACCTTAAAAACAAACAAACAAACAAACAGTTTTAGGAACGTGCAGATCAGAAAAAAACGCAACCTACACACTTGCTTGTGTTGTTTGCTCTGCATTCGCATACTGGATCCTGATTGGTTGTTACGTTTTATGTCAGAATAACACGTCTATTCAATGCTAACCTCCAGTGAGTTTTTCCAGCTCCACTTGTTTCTCAAAAGAAATCAGCAAAAAATAATGCAGAGATTTTTCTTTTACACTGTACAGTCAAACGGATTCCCCCCTCCAGTAGGACTTCATAAAAAAAAATCGAATGAATTATAAACTATAAAATCGCTTGATGTAACAGTCCTGGAAGAAATGCTAAAACATGCAAAAAAAAAAAAAAAGTGCAAAAAAAAATGTAAAAGTATGTTTTACACTCATCAAACAAACAAGCAAACAAATAAACAAACAAATAAATAAATAAATAAAATATATTTATTCCAATAAGTAAAATTGGAATTTGCAGACACCTCCAACCCTACACACTCATTTGCGTCAGGTCCGTATTTACATACTGGATCCTGATTGGTTGTTATATTTTATGACACGATAACACTCTCCAGATCAATTCTAACATCTAATGAGATTATTATAGGAATTAAATTAGGAATTTACGTATGTGTAGAAATATAGAATATTGGAAACTTTATAATTAACCTCTCTCTCTCTCTCTCTCTTTCTCTCTGTCTCTCTCTCTCTCTCTCTCTCAAAATACTAAAAGGGCCGACAAGGTTAATGCACTCAAGTCAGGATAAGCAACCAGCTGTTGACCTCCTAATACCTAAAACAACCTCCTAATACTGAAAACCACAGAGTGAGTGAGAGAGAGAGAGAGAGTATGTGTGTGTGTGTGTGTATGAGAGAGAGAGAGAGAGAGAGAGAGAAGTGGAAAATGCAGGCATCTGTTGCAGTGTTTGAGTTATTGTGTGTGTGTGTGTGTCTGTGTCTTAACTCGGCTCCTAAGCAACAGTGTGCCATTTTCTCAAAGTCTCAGTCTCTCATCTGCTCACAGACTTACAGCGGATAAGAGCTGGTAATGGCTTGCAGTGTGTGTGTGTGTGTGTGTGTGTGTGTGTGAATGGCAGTAATGGGACAAGGATGAAGAGCTCCTATGAGTTCTGAGTGCTTTCATAAACAATAGCGAGGCATTAGTATGATAATCTCCGCATGCCTTCCATCTGAAACGAAGATCCCATGCTGCGTGTGATAGGCCGGACTCGACTCACGCCTTCTCATGCTGCGTGTGTTGCGTGTGTTTACATGGACGCCCACGCGTGCATGTGTGTGTGGGGGGATTTAATTTGTTGACTGCATTTAACACATTGTTTGTATTTGGTATAATTTGAGTATGCAAAATTTGTAGATATACTAATGCGTGAGAGCACTAGCCCCGCCTCTCATCCTAACAGTGGTGCAAATTCGTACGAATATAGCGTCATCCATATACACATGACTACAACTGTTCTTGATCTGAAACAATCAAAGAGCAAAGATTCAAATAGAAATGCTCTGTTTATTCATGTTTTTTTTTCTCTCCATGTTTGATCATTTGCTGATTCCCTCCCACTAGCTAGCTAACCTTTATCACTCGAAAGCTAAGTAAACATCTCCACCTCACATCTAGAAGTAAGGAATAAAACACTGCGTGTTGCGCTGTTAGAGGAAAATAATCAATGATAGGGTTGTGTGATGCAGCTTGACTCTAAGTTACAGTTACTATGCCAAAGTTGATTATTTTCCAAAAACAGCATGTCCTGAAGTGTTTTATTTCTATTTATATTCATTTATTAACGAACTGCATAGCTATGTTTCTTGTTTTGGAATGTCTGTGAAATATGTTTGCCCTTGTTATGACTTACGTTATACTAGCTATAAACAGTCTCAAAGTTAATAAGGCAAAAAAAAAAAAAAAAACCCAGGCTGTGCTGTTAACGAGAAAATTTTTCCTATTTTGGAAAACGTAAAGTTACATTATTAACTCTGAATGTTACAAAGCTCTGACACTGGAGACTCCTTCCAAAAATGTTAAGTAAACGTCTCCTTACAGAAAATGTCACCATATGTTTTTTTCTTAAAGTTTACGTAAAATGTCCACTGTATAAGTCCTTATGTATGCTGTTACTATAGAAACGATAAAATAACTTTTGAGGCTACAAACCAACAGAATGCTCTTACAATGGTTGATTCATAAGAATTTGTATGAGAAGGTATGAATTGAGTAAGGAGGGTAAGGAGTTTAGCAGACTTTTCTTTACATGAAATGTTACGTTATTCCGAAAAGGAATGACTCAGCAAAATATTTATACAGCTTTCCACTTACTTCAAATGTTATTGCTCAGACAAGACATGTTTAGCGTCCATCGCGTCCTTTTTCAAGGCTATGACGCTAATATTGCTAAGTCTATTTCAGTAAAATATTCTTTTCAAACCATATTCTTCTCCGTGTAGCTAAACACTATACTGTTAAGGGGCGGCCATTTTGGATTTCTTGTTCGCTAGATTAGCCTCCAGCTATTCAGACTGTTTGCACAGATTCAAATAAAAAATTGCGTAAATGTAATTCGATTTTAGCTTATCATATGAATACTAGTCAGGTTCTTTCAGTCATGAGGTCTTGCTAGATGTCAAATATTAATCTACACTTTCTTTACATCACTTTTATCTTTGACCTTTAATATTTTTAAGTGAAAACCCCTCAGTCATATTTGCTTTAGAGGGATGTTTGGGGTCAGGGTGATGTTGTGTGTTCAGGCGCAGGGATTAGCATAAACATAGCTGTCATAGCATTCTGGCTAATCATAGCAAGCCTCTTTTTACTCATCATAAAGGTGGCAAGCTAATAAAATAAAATAACTTTAAATAAAGCGTGTGCTGCAGGTCCATCGGGGAGCACGGTGCTGCGAGCACTGCAACAATGTCACACTTGCTATACATCGCATTTGCATGTCATAAGGTCAATTTTCCATCCAAATGTTTTGCAGTGGTTTGCAAACACTGTTATGGAAATGTTCATGACAAGATGATGTTATGAAAAGAGCCCTAGTTTTACACACACACACACACACACACACACTAAGCCCGTACTTTAATGATGTTCAGTCAGGGATTAACTGACGGACACTTTGCTCCTGAGATTCTTTACCCTGATCTTAGCATATTAGTATAATAAAACGTAATGCCATTCTTAAAAAAAAAAAAAAAAAATTCAAAAGTTTTTGACATTATAAGTATAATATTCATATTAGTGGTTCTTGTAAATGACTTCTATATTATTAATTATTAAACTCTATTTTAAATTTCCAGTATATTGCAGTGCTGACAGTATTTTATTCATATTACATTTTTAAAAAAAATATATATTTTTGATAAAATCATTATGCTAAATTTAGAAGCTAGCCTATCCGTAAACGAAGAAGTGTACTCTGAATGGCCTTGACCTTTGACCTCTAATGAGGAAGAGCCTTCATATTCCTCAGGGTGGAGCATGGAGGCTTAGAAAAGAAGCAGCAACACACACTCGCACATCCTCATCTAATTACTGCGTCTTCTGTTTGTCCATATGAGAAATTTTCCATCTTGGGAAATATAAAAACATCCAAAAAAAAAAAAAAACACACTTTGATATAAAGATTGTGCCATTTTTTTTTTTTATATTGATTGTAAACGAATGACAAAGTTAGCTCACTAGGATAGCTCACTGATAGATCTCATGAATAGTTTTTTTCTCCTTTTAGACTTTGTCTTTTAAATCACACACACTCTTACACACACACACACACACACACACACGTTTGTGAAGTGCTTTGGTGGCCGTGGCATGCTCCCATCACATGCCGCTGTCACGCTGCTCAGCCGTGACAAGACGAAACAGCTGAGAAAGACAAAGAAAGACAGAGGGGGGGGATGAAAAAAAAAGAAGAAAAGGAAGAGAGACAATGTGAAGGAATGTCAGAAAAAAAACCTTGATATTAAAAAAAAAATAATCATGAAAACAGGACATGGATGTGGAGGTGGACTTGGTGCACCATTATGGAAAAAGTGAGCCTGAGTTATCCCATGCCTTATAGAGCATTGTTCAGAGGGAGCGCATGATCACATGGGGTGTGTGAGTGTATGAGTGTGTGTGTGTGTGTGTGTGTGTGTAACATGACTCGCACTGTCAGAGACAATAGGAGGCAGAATTCTCTGGACTGTCTTCAAGACTCACGTGGGTATTTATACACTGGGAGACTTAAGCCCATGGAAAAAGCGCATCTGCTCCCGAGCTGAGTTTTTACACAGAGCACCTGGCAACCCTTTTAGGATCAGAGGCCCGAATGCCGCGTGTCACATGCAGAATAAATCAGTGTTTTGTAGACAGGCCGTGACCTTGTGTGTATCGGGAATGTGTGTTTAATGCAACAAGTCAAAGGATTTAATGAGTGATGTATTCTGGGCGGTTGTTGTTTTGCGTGAGGACCAACAAAGAAAAAGAAAAAAACATTGTTTTCATTTGACAGACAAATTCTTAAAATGTATAAATACTACATAATACAAGCTCTTGAGCTCTTACGTCTCTCTAGAGTTGAATGTTTTTAAAGAAAAGCATTACATATTAAGGAATAGCTAGTATCAGCTAGATAACTTCCCTAGCTAGCTAGCTAGATTCGATTTTTTTTAAATGATTATCATTAATAAAGATGAAATAAAGATTCTGTAGTGACGAGGAGGTTGTTTGTCTTCGCTGTAGCTTTTTAAGCAGAGAATTTGAGCGGCTCGTGTGACTTGACCGTTAAACTCGGACGTCATATCACGTAATTACGAACATTACACACGCTGGTATTTTTAGTTACGCTGCAACACAAAGAAATACTTTCGATCCGATGTCCTTGTATCATATTCTCTCACTAACAAGACTCGTTGTTCGCCAGCTCTTCGTCCTCCGTGTTTGTTTTTTTTCCTCGCATGATGTCGGTCTGCGTTCTTTCGGAAAACGTTTTCGAAAACGCTAAACGCCGCAATGTTCTCACTGGATTGAATGTAAAACTTGTGCTTGAGAAAAAAAAAACCCAAAATCAACTCTGAAAGCACTTTTACATTACAACTTCACCATGTCAGTGATTATACATCTTTGTTAAACAACAACAGGTTTTTTTTTTATGTGGAGCATCCGCCATACAAATGGCTGTGTTGTTGCTATAGAAACGATAACCTATTAGCAGAAGCACATTAATATAAACAGTTCGGATGTTATAGAAAATTCAACAGTGGAAATAGCTGTAAATTTGGATCAGTGGAAAAAAAATAAGAAACTGTGTGTGTGTGTGGGTAAGTATGGGTGTGTGTACATGTGTGTATCCATGTACACATGTAGCAGGAGTAAGGATGTGTTGCCGGGATCTGCGCTGCTTGTGTCAGCAGTTATTGCTGAGGTTGTTTCCTTACAGGTGACTGTGTGAATGCTCGCTGACAGATATACACATCCTGCCTTTTTTCCCTCCACTGCAGGACAGAAGAAAAGGAGAATAGAGGAAAGAAAACACCGAGCCAGACGACTCCATCTGCTCTCCAGCATGCTAGACGAACCCGGCCTTCCTTTTGACCCGACCCCACCGCGCCTTTCAAAGGTGTGTGTGTGTGTGTGTGTGTGCGTTGGTGGGCATTTTCCTGTGTGCGTGAGCTGCTGTATCTGCCCCGCCGAGTGTGTGTCTTTGTGACCGCAGAAGTGTTGAAGGCAACGTGCCATGATTTATTGCGATTCCAGTTTCAGTGCCACCTCGGCGAGTAGGAGGAGGTCATCGTGTTCTTCGCTGTTTTTCCAGCTTTGTTCTGCGGAGGAGCTGTTCGGCGTCGGCGCAGGAAAAAAAAAAACCAAAAAAAAAAAAACCCCACAGTGGCTAAACGGTGAAACAAAATGTGGCTAAACACTTTTCACCTTAACAAGGTGCTAAAGGAAATCTGACAAAAACTAAACACACACACTCCATATTACACAGTGGCAGCTCAGTGAGTCCAACACAAATATGGATTTGGCAGAAAAGACGAAGAGACGGAGAGGTGGTGGGAGGAGATTTGCGAGATCACTGAGTCAAACACAAACATGGATTCACACAAAAGATTATTCTCATAATATGTATTACATAATATGAAATAATGAGTTAAAATGAATAGTTCCCAATATTTCAGCCAAATGGCCATGCCAAAAATGTCTTTTTATTAATTTGAATTACCAAGGATGACACTTTGTATGTTTTATCCATTTATAGTTACAATTAATTTAATTCTAAAGGAGTGTCATGTCATCAACTGTTTTTGGTCTCAAGAGACACTGTTCTTGACTCACGAGAAAGGATTATTTTGTGCAAATTTTGTCTGCAAACAGCTCAAATAGTGTAAAATATCAAATAGTATTAAAAAAAATGGATTCATTTGTGCTTATAAAAATTATCTAGACCCATGCCAAGTTCTGGAAATCGCCAGCTTGGACCAAAGGAATCACTGAATCATTTGACTTACTGTATTACAAACGAGCGACTCTTGGCAATGAGCAAAAGATTACCTGACTCCCACACTGATTCCCCAGCAAGAGAGGATCAAGTCTCTGTCATGAAGGAAAGATTCATTGACTGAAAGACTGATCTGCAGAATAAGAAAGGAGTGAATTGCTCTTGTAACAGAAATGATTCAGTGAGTCAGTAGCAGTGGAGCAGGTTTGGCACACAGAGAGAGATGCGAAAACTCTGATAATTCAAATATATATATATATATATATATATATATATATATATATATATATATATATATATATATATAAAAAATAGATATATATAGAGTGCCAAACCTTGTGTGTGTGGGTG
>CM075030.1:9357081-9367608 GCA_037576675.1 Pangasius sanitwongsei | reverse complement strand
CAGAAGATAGGGATAGGTGGAGAGTGATGATTCGCTGTGGCGACCCCTGAAGGGAAAAGCCGAAAGAAGATGATGATGATGATGCCACTAATGTCACTAGATGCTTCCTGAGGGGCTTTACACGAAAGAGCCAATCATAGCCAGTGATACCTTTTAGCTGGTCATTCTGCTCATTGTCTTTGGCATTGCTCATGTGCAAGTTCCAGAATATTGCCTCAAATCTGTAGCTTGCAATGACAGAGGTTGGGAATGGAAAAGTATGGCTCTTATCTTTTCTCCACAAATCTCAAACTCTTGATAGCTTCATTAGGTTTTAGTAGGCCACCGTAAATGGCTAGGTCCAGGAATTTACACGTCCTCAGGCTAGTTACTGGACTCCATCGTGTCTACATGCCCTTCTTCTGCTTGTACTCTGCATACAGGTTTGTGTTGTTGCAGAGACATGATTGTGGCTTTATCAAAAAAATAACTGAGACAGCTCGAGAGTATTGTGCTGCTGGTGGCTATCAAGTTGTATCCCAGGAGTGTGGGGAGGAGAAAAGTGATGTATGGGAGGCACATCAGCCTCATTAATATTGTGCCACCTGTCCTGTTCAGGCTGTTTTGCAGGTGCAGGAGCACTGGCTCTCCTAATGGTTCAAATGGGTGAGACACAAGTGCTGCCTCTTCTTTGCCTTTTCTGGGGGAGGGGTAGTTGGAGCTGTCAGTTTTGCTGTGGAAAGCTCCTTGTGGGTGTTGGGGGAGGAGGCCTCAGAAGTAGTGTGAGGAGGATCAGGAGCATTTTCTTCTTCTCTACAATAATAATCACGAACACAAAGTACAATAAGTACCCAAAATCATTAGTAAATGCTAACTTGGCCATTATATTTATATAATAATAATTTTTATAATATTTACATTTTTTAATAATATTTACAGACCCCATGCTGGTGCATTTGCTGTTTATTGCTACATGAAGCATACATAATGTTTGCTACATAAAACATTTCCATGCTACATGCAAACATACTACGTGCCACACATGAAAAAATGCAGTGCCACACCACATGCGAAAATGCCCTACTATGTTATTTCCAAACATACACTACCATGCTACCTGCAATAAGACATTTCCACACTACAAGCAAAAATTGAAAATAGAAAGTAACATAGCTTACGTACATTTCAAGGACTGGGTTCAGTCCTTGCTGGAATGCTTGCTCCTCAGTTGAATCCATGCTGTCTTCCTCTTAAAAATCCTCGCCTGAGTCATTCCAAAATAACTCTTCCAAAACCTCGGACAAATTCAGGGTTTTTCGGGAACACGCCATTGTTATAAGATGCTAATAAATTGCGCGCTGTGTGAAAACCAAGAGAAAACTAGCTATCAAAGAAAGCAAGCTCTGCAGGGACTAAAACATGCCAAAACTTACTCTATCTGAACCAGCATTATGGTTGCTTGCACAACAAATACGTCTCGTGCTACAAGCTGATTGGCCTGAATCCGCTGACTGACAGCATATCGACAGTTCCAGACCAATAGGTGTGTGCATAAAAGTGGGGGTGGAGGAGTATACACATTGTTGTAGCTCTGTCTCTGAATGGTCAATCTTGGCAAGTGAGATCTTTTTTGAAAGCTAAAAGTTTCTGCAATTGGTCATTGTGGATGTCAATCAAGTAAGACTGACCTATTAAAATTTATACCGTGGTTTGTTCAGCATAGCCAAGGTAGATAGCGCTATTTTCACTACAATGTATGGCTAATTACTAAATTCCAGAGGGGTAGGATACCAAAACACTTAATGCGTTTTGAAGATGACATCTGTGACTAAATGTGGAACTTTGCATTTTTTTTTTCCCTTCAATAATGCTGATGGACGATATCCCGATGGAAATGTGCATGATTTATAAAACCTGGAATGAACTGGATTTTTGTCTTTGTGGGTAATGTAAGGAAAATAACATTTATAAAAGTTTGATATTGGGTTTAAATTATATAATTTTGTTGTTGCAGTTGTATAGTGTTTTGCAATCAAAAAAAGCTTAGTTGTGCTGTCTGTTTTATCTCTCAACCAGTATCATTGTGAAGATGTATGAATTATTTGCCCAGTAGGGGGCTCAAACCCCTCCTATTTCTCACCACTTTCCTCACCAGTAGCTAAACACAGAGTCATGATGCTTCAAACACAGAAAGCCAACAGTGTGTTGACTAGTCTTATAACAGACTTGGGGCGATAAAGTAATTAATTTTGTTTATACTGATTGAAAATGTACGATAAGTCGATTCAGCCAGTGGAATGGAACACCAGTGTATGGCTAGAAAGGGTTAATAACCGCAATGCATGATAAAGTGTGAAATTAATTATTCACATGACATTAATATGAAAATGGACAACAGTATAAATACATAAACATAATCCTGTGTATGTACAGTTTACCTAGCCTAACAAATAAAACACTGAACCAAATATTGAATTCTGAATTCTACACTCAGTATGAAAAATACACAATTATTAAATGCATAAATATAGCAATGAGATTTAACTGCAGCTAACAAGAACAGAGCTGAAATGATAGTCTGTGAAATCAATGGTAAACCTGAGGACACTTTATTTATGAGTGAGTTTGTACAACGTACAAAGTGCTTTCTCCTGAACAGTGCACGTTTTTGAAAAAATTTGAGACTTGTCCAGATCCCATTGCTTTCCTTTGAAAACCTCAACAGACTTGTCTTTATGGCTTGAGGGTTTTGTCTCTAAATGCCTTTTGAATCTGTGGTCTGCACAAACCCTGCTTGTCTTCTGTGGAAGTAAAGCCATATTTTATGTAATGCAGATCATATTTTGTGTACTTTGCATAGTTTTTTTTTCCCCCCCATTCTTTTTGAGGAAGAGGGAATTTCACTCCATTTATCCATATTTCCACCAGTTGTTTACAGATCAGGTACAACCAAAATTTTATTGGCTGCGCAACATGACATGCCCAAATTTTTGTACTTACTGTAACAAAGGCTAGAGGAGTGTTCTTTTTTTATTTTAATTTATTTTTACTTTTTTGATATTAGAATTTGCTTTATTGTCATTTTTCTATGGTTTTCTGTTTTATGTTTTTGTATTTAGCAATGTTTCTTTTTCTTTCCAGCAGTCCCCGACCCACTCATAAAGAGGGTCGTGACCCACCAGTTGAGAACCACTGCTCTGTAGTATCAGTAGATGGTTTACAATTCAGCTCCATTTGTGATATTTATTACATGTGTACACATTATATTTAATTAGTTTCAAGACTTTTGTTTGTATTTTTCAGTTGTCTGAGGTTCCGGACTGTTCCTTGCTGTACAGTGACTACCTGCCTGAACTCTCTCGTCACCTGGCTGGATATGTGGAAGAAGAGTCAGCTTCAGGGCGGGTATCATGTGTGGAGCTACAGAATATGGACCTACCCTCATTTCGTCCAGCCTTCTTGGTGCTCTGCCGTGTACTACTAAACGTCATTCATGAGTGCCTCAAACTGCGCCTGGAACAAAGACCTGCTGGAAAGCCCTCACTGCTCAGCATCAAGCAGGTGCTTACATGTCTGTGTGCACATACAATGTGTCAGTGTATCATCAATATTATTTTATTATTAAAAAACCTGAACTTATGTCACTTGCATTAGAATCAGAATAAGAATCATGCTTTATTGGCCAAGTATACTAGAGTATACAAGGAATCTGCCACACTTGATTGACTCAGAGCTCTTGTTTTGCTTATAAACATTACATGTTACAGAAGGATAACAAAGAATGGGCATAGACAACACTTAATATAACAGATATTTTGCAATGAACAGTAGTGCATACTATATGAAACTGTAGCATTGTAAGCAAAAAAGAAGAGTATTGCACAGAGGAGATTAATGCACAGATAAATATTACACAAAGTTCATCCTGAACAAAAAAGCACAATGCTGTCAATGACAGTCACCATGTTTCTGGGGCAATCAATTGTTCATAAGTCAGATTGCATGTGAAAAGAAGTTATTCCAGTATCTGGTGGGTCCTACATTCTATCTGAAGCACCTGCTAGAGGGAAGACGATATGCTGCAATATGATGCAGTCAGTTCAGCTCATTACTTGTTGCAGAGCCAAACCAGACTCGAATTTAGATGGCGAGCACAGACCCAGTGGTGATTGTGTATAAATGGGCCTTTTGTCAGCTGCCACAGGAAGTATATCTTTTGCTGGGCCTTTTTTGGGAATACAGTCAATGTTGGCTTCTCAGAGAGTTCAATCTTTAGGGTATCTATGTGGGAACATGTAGCACAGGCATGAGGGCACCCAGGGACATACCATGGGACACACCCTGGAAGTCAACGAGCTTGATTGATCGTGGGCAACAGCATCAAAACATCCGAGTTTACCAAAACTGTCTTTCCCAATGAAGATCTGCAACTTACCTTAAGACAAAAGCCATTTAACAAAAATCCTGACTAAACACACAGGTTTTCTATCTAAACTTAAAAAATGAGTGTATTGTTTTTATAATAGCTGGGAGACTTTGTAGGAAAAAGCTCTGCCCCCTGCTGTAGTGCCCATTATTCTAGGTCTTAGCTTGCTCAGGTACTGTGGGGTGAGACCATTCTGCTTTACTGGTAATTGTTAGTATTTTATACTAAGTGTGAAATTTTACTGGGAGTCAATGTATAAAAATATAAAATAGGGGTAATATGATAAAATCCTCTGGTTCTAGTAAGGACTCTGGCTGCTCTATCCTGTTACTACATAATCAAACGGATTACTACAAGCTGCTAGTGGCCGCAGTAGAAGTACTTCAGTTTTTTTGTAATTAAGTAGGGGAAGGTTACTGAGGAACCAATATCTAATGTCCTTTACACATTCTTCAACTTTAGTAATCTATTGTCTGTCATCTGGCTTTGTTGAAACATACAGCTGTGTGTCATCTGCATATCAGTGGAAGCTAACACCATGTTTACAAATAATTGTACCCAGAGATAGCAGGTATTGGGGGAAAAAGCAGTGGCCCTAGAACAGAGCCTTGTGGAACACCAAAGTTTACTATTGTATGCATAGAGAAGTTACCATTAACATTTACAAACTGATAATGTTCAGTCAAAAAAAGACTTCAGCTAGGAAAGATAAAACCAGTCAAAGCCAAAGAAAATGCCCCCTGAACTACTCGTCAACTTGAGGTAGTCTTCTAAACTTTGAGTTCCTCGCAATTGACGGAGTGATGTCAAATCAACATGGCTGTGCACAGCATTAGAAATAAACAAAGTAGCACTTCTTACCTTTAAATGAATAATGAAGTGTATTTGCTTTAGATTAATCACCATACAGACATATCCCCTTGTTAAATCTAAAACATTGACTATACAGTTCACTGTTTGAGGAGGAAAATATACATCACTCATCACAGTTAGCTGGCTAGCTTGTTGCGAACAAAAGACGGACATGGAGGCATCCAGGTTTTTTCCACTTCTCAGGTTGAAAGTGCCAAGGTGGAAAATTATTTCATTTCTACCTGCAAATTACCACTTACAAGGCAAGCTGAATGCAACATAAGTTTGTGCAACACAAGCAATGATGCACAACCCTGATCAGGGGCCAAAAGGTCACTTTAATCAGTGCTTTTTCAGTACTGTGATGTGTGTGACCTAAAGCCTGAATGTGATGAATGTGAGTACTGTGATAAGGCCAAAAGCCTGTACTGTATGTGATTCTGGGGCATGTATGAGCTTAGCTGCTGAGCTACAACCTTTTCTAGGCTCTTGGAGATAAAGGGGAGGTTTGATATTGGCCTATAGTTTGATAGCTGATGAGTCAAAGTAATTTTTCTTATCAATAGTTTGATATCTGCTAGTTTAAAAGAATTAGATACATAGATAATGCTAAGTGAGGAGTTTTATTTTTTAACAGAGGTATAATTGCTTATGGAAGTTTTTGTTTAAGAACGTGCACAAATCTAGTACATTGGTGATTTTGAAGAGGAAATCATTGAAATGAAATTTAGTCTGATTGGGGTAAAAGAATTTAATCACTATACTGATATGGTTATATTGTTCTCTACCTGGTTATTTGTCAAATTGTATGGCTTTAAGGTAGTTACTTGGAATCTTCTGTCTAATGTGTGCAATTTTGTAATAAAAAAAACTTACCCTTTAATTTTAAAGTAATTGGCACTGGGGAATCATCCTGCAAGCATGGCTGACTAATAAAAGTGCTCAAGCTCCAACTTTTATCCACCCTGGCATTTGCATACCTATTCGCATACTACCTTTGCAGTGAAACAAAGAATTCCCAGAGAATTATTAGTATGACTGAATTCCTCCAAAATAAAACTGAGTTAAATTAATTCAAGTTAAGTAAATTACATTAATTACTGTATTTTAGCCACCATTTATAAGATAGGCCCTGTTTACTCTAGCCTCTATAAAATTTGTTTGATGCCTCGTGTTAGTGAGAAAACATGATTCTGTGCTAAGGTAGCTAACAACATAGCATAATTCTTCACAGATTGCATACTACATACCACGTCTGTACATGACACATACTGCATATCCACTGTATATTGCCATGTAAACATCGATATTGCATGTGCAGTAGTCACACTGCAAAGGCCGCCATAGTCCAGTTGGCCAGTAACCAGGTGTTCCCGATATGCAGTGGTCCAAGGAATGACAACTTGTGAACCGGCAACAGGGTCATGGGCGTCTACGGCTCACTGATGCATGTGGGGAGCTAAGGCTAGCCCGTCTGGTCCAATCCCACAGAAGAGCTACTGTAGCACAAATTTAAATAAAAAGTTAATGCTGGCTATGATAGAAAGGTGTCAGAACACACAGTGCATCACAGCTTGCTGTGTTTGGGGCTGCATAACTGCAGACTGGTCAGAGTGCCCATGCTGACCCCAGTCCACCGCTGAAAGTGCCTACAATGGGCACATGAGCATCAGAACTGGACTATGGAGCAATGGAAGAAGGTGGCCTGGTCTGATGAATCACATTTTCTTTTACATCATGTGGACGGCCAGGTGTGTATGCGCTGCTTACCTGGGGAAGAGGTGGCACCAGGATGCACTATGAGAAGAAGACAAGCCAGCAGATGCAGGATGATGCTCTGGGTACAGTTCTGCTGGGAAACCTTGGGTCCTGGCATTCATTTGGTTACCCTGACACGTACCCCCTACCTAAACACTGTTGCAGACAAAGTACACCCCTTCATGGCAACAGTATTCTTTAGTGGCAGTGGCCTCTTTCAGCAGGATAATGCACCCTGCCACGCTGCAAAAATTGTTCAGGATGGTTTGAGGAAAATGACAGAGTTCAAGGCCTTCAAATTCCCCAGATCTCGATCCGATCGAGCATCTGTGAGATGTGCTGGACAAAAAAGTCTGATCCATGGAAGCCCCACCTCCCAACTTAGAGGACTTTAGAGAAGTGTGATTTCTGACTTTAACCGTGGCATGTTTGTTGGTACCAGATGGGCTGGTTTGAGTATTTCAGAAACTACTGCTCTCCTGGCATTTTCTCACACACAGCAGTCTGTAGAGTTTACACAGAATGGTGCAAAAAACATTCTGTGAACTGAGAGTCTGCAGGCTGAAACACCTTGTTGATGAGAGTGATCAGAGGAGAATGACCAGACTGGTTTGAGCTGACAGGAAGTCTGTAGTAACTCAAATAAGCACAGTCTACAGTTGTGGAGAGCAGAAAAGCATCTCAGAAAGCACATCAAACCTTGAGGTGAATGAGATGAAGTGAACAGCAGATGACCACGACCACTCCACAAATATCTGAGGCTATCTTGCGCAAAGACTCACTGAAACTGGACAGTTGAAGATTGGAAAAAGACCAGATGTTTTTTTTTTTTCTCCCCCTAATCTTCAGCTGTCCAGTTTTGATTTGCCTGTGCCCATGATGGCCTCAGATTCCTGTTCTTGGCTGGCAGGAGTGGAACCCAGTGTGGTTGTTTGCCCATCCACCTAATGGTTTGATGTTTTGTGCATGCTGAGATGCTTTTCTGCTCACCAAAGTTGTAGAGTGATTATTCGACAGTTATTCTTCCTGGCAGCTCGAACCAATCTGGCCATTTTCCTCTAACCTCTCTTATCAACAAGGCATTTCCACCCACAGAACTGTTGCTCACTCAGTGTTTTTTGTTTTCTGCTTGTGTTCCTAGTAGAAATACTTCTGTCCATAATTCTGGAGAGGAGGTTACTCAGCATCCAGTGTCTAATGTCTTTTACACAATTCTCATCTTTAATAATCTGGTGTCTATCATCTGACTCTGCTGAAACATATAGCTGTGTGTCATCAGCAATGGAAGTTAATACCACATTTATGATCAGACATAATTTCAGTCTTGGGGGTATTCTGTCCTCATAAAAGAGTTCCCCTTCTTCAGCTAGGCAGACAGCTAAACTCCTTCCACAAGTGAGCTGAACTGAAGGATGGATTTATTAGCACCAACACTTCAAATACAAAAACTGAAATAAAGAAAAAAGTGAACAAATAAGTTTCTAAAGTCTGTACATTAAAGAAATGCAACAGTTTGCTTAAAGGATAGCTGTGAATAATATCCTAATATACACAATAGTGATGTAGATGCATGTACCATTGCACTGGAACTGATCTTTCTAAAAATCAAATTTAACTTTAAATAATGTCACCAATTCCAAACACAAGATGAAGATAAGCATCTTGTAAACACATTGATACTTAGACAAAGCTTCTATAAATGACTGCAAAGATGATGGATAGATTGAGTATAGCTGCTTGAACTGTGTGACTATCAGTATCAACTGAATAAACAAGATGGCTGCTACCAAGGTTAGAGGTTACTCACTAAGACTACATCAAAAACATACATGGATAGCACCACCTAGTGGCTGTAAAAATGAACTATACACGGAACAGTACAGGGGGTGTAACTTTTCTATATTTGTGCAAAATGTCAGTATTGAATCATTATTAAATAGATTCTATTTTAGCCTTACCATGTGGGACAGAATACCATCTCACCCTAAAAGGCCAGACTTGCCCTCAAAAGTAGCCCAACACCTGGCCATCATATCCATATATGCTTTATGAAGATCCCATTACAAAGTTGGTCCCCCTTTGTTGCCTCCACTCTTTTGGGAAGGCTTTCCACTACAAAGACATTCTAGACAATTGTGAGCTTTGTGGAAACAGTTTGGGGAAGATCAATAATGGGTGTGGTGATCAGGTGTCCACATACTTTTGGACCATAGTGTATATCCAAAATTCTCCTACAGTAGATTGGTTGAGTTTTATATTTCATATTATTCTTGCAGTAAATGTTGCTTATTGTCACTCATTTGTTGTCTGATAACTAAAAAAAATATACACCATGTCTTTCTTGCATTAGACACTTCACTACACAGATACACTATATGGCCAAAACTATGTGGATGCCTGACCATGATCCCTTCAAATTTTGGGGGCCGTTCTCCAAACTTTTGCCATGAAGTTGGAGGCACATGATTCAAGAATGTCTTTGTATGCTGTAACATTATGATTTCTTGTTACTGGAACTAAGGGACTCCAACCCATTCCAGCATTATAATGCCCCTGAGCACAAAGCGTGGTCCATAGAGTCATGGTTTGCCAAGATTGGTTTGGAAGCAGTCAAGAGGCCTGCACAAGAGCCCTAACCTTAACTCCACTGAACACCTTTGAGATGAATTGGAACGCTGACTGGATACGAAACTTCTTTGCCTGACATCAGTGCCTCACAAATGCTCTTGAATAGGCCTATTTGATCAAAATATGGTTCAAAATTGGTTCAAAACTTAAGATTTAGTCTGGGTTAATCAAGGCTCTGAATGGTGAATACACATACTGGAAAATGGTGATTGAAGATGGTAAAATAAAAATAAATAAATAAATAAATAAAAGATTCTCTAGAAATACCAGAAATGCCTCTGCTTAAGATAATAAGACCTTAATATAACATTCAGTTACAAAATGTTCAGCAATGGTTTACTTATACGAAGTAAACTACCTGCAGCTACAATTTCATTGTTAACTAAAGTGTATGTCTAAAGATTCGATATGAGTAAGACGTGCGCAGAGACTTGAGACTTTATTTTGTCTTGAATTGATTCCAGAGATTAAATATAACTTCTAAATTTGTCTTCATTGTGCAATATATAGTTCATGTTTTCTGTGATTCTGGGAAATAACTGAAGATTTGTTTGTAATTGTGTTGCAGTTGGTGCGTGAGTGTAAGGAAGTACTGAAAGGTGGGCTCCTGATGAAACAGTACTACCAGTTTATGCTACGTGGCATCATTTCTGACTCACAAGGACTGCAGACCAAGGCCAACATTGATGAGTTTGAGGAAGACCTCCATGAAATGCTAGAGGCAAGTTAGGGGTTGTCACTTATTAAATTTTTCCAAGCAGTAGAGCTAATCAAAAATAATAAATAGTCTCCTCTCCTTTTCATACTAACTTATCTACTAGTGTCCAAATATATCTAGTCATGAGATCTCATGACTAGATATATTTGGACACTAGTAGATAAGT